>NC_069415.1:48957312-49040372 GCF_026875155.1 Cherax quadricarinatus
TCCACTAAGGGACCTATTTGGATTTGCCCCGGGTTTCAAATCCGCCCGTGGTATGGTTTGTTCTCAATTGGAATGTGAACCCAGTTGAGTGGAAGTAGGAACCACAAGACAAATAATAACCTGGCCCAGATGAGGCATAATATTAAGACCAGGTCCCCAGGTCGTGAAAAAATAAGAATGGTTAATCCACAACCACAATTTGTAAAGGGTGTGCCCGATAAGCCACCCAAGACCTGGGTGATGACCAAAAATTCCAGTATGGTCATCATTGATTAGACCCGTCATGAAACACTTGTCTTGTTTCCTAAACAAACATTAACCTACCAAGAACGTGTGTTGTAAGATTAGTTAGATTAGATTTTGCCACCAAAGTGGCTAGTTATTGTCACCCCATATCCATCCTTGGACGTAGCGCGGAGCATATGGATACACAAAAGGCCTAGGACTGGGCCCCCAAAAGGGTTAACAGGAATACATATGGATTAATTCTACATAATATAGTTCATTTATCTGTTACAAGAAATTTAGGAAATTTACTTAGTAATTCTGGTATCTTATTTTCATTAATAAGATTCTTGACATTACAAAGTTTATATACTGTTGTCTCTGTATTCCTCAATAAGTGGACAATTAAGCACATAGTGTTAAAGACAGTGCCCATATGCTAATCACATATTTCTACATTTAGTTTGATCATATCTGTGTTCTCCAAACTGCAGAAATACTGTAACCAGCAAGCCTGGCCACTACAAAAAATCAGTCAGTTGTTCACTTTGCAATTTGCTCCATAAACATACTTATCATAGTGGGATAGATCTACTCAGGTTTCTAACTGCATTCCTATAACAATCATTTTCATTATTTATTTTCTCCTAATATTAATTCCTAATGTAGACACGTTATACCAAGTTATATTCTACATTCTCCTTCGATACTCTTCTTGTAACTATCAACTTTATATGAAGGAGTAATCCAAGTGTGATGGGATACCATAGCAATTGTCATAATTCCTTTGCCCCTAATTTTTGAGTATCTATCCCGGGCTTCCCCAAATGAGCAGTTGTTGGAGTCATTATATGAGTGAAGACCCTTTCATGATGACATAGAATCAGTAATGATTTATAGAGTCAGCTCAGTGTATAAGTAGCTTTAGCGCCATTGGATTGCAAACAATTCAGTTTGAGGTGTAGACGCCCGGGTTGTTAATTTATGCCTAACTCAACAAATTTATTATCGTTCTTACAGGGGGGTGGCAACAAGAGCAGATGCAGCCCTGCCAGAAGACTCCTGTTTAGACCCATCGGGTGTATAAACTTGTGATAATCTTTATACACAGTGAGAAATTTTTTCTTCAGAGTTGCTCTAAAAGAATTTAGAAGGATTGCTAGCTGAGCTTCTGGAGGGACTTGCCAGGTATTGATATTAATGAACACATCTTCCACGGAGGGTAAAAGGGTTTTGTTGCCTACAGTAAATACAGTTCACGGTTATAAAACAAGTTATTACACGTTTTCACAACATTTTAGATCTGTGTGTATTTCCCTCTAGAAAACTTGGAAAATCTTTGTGACGTGTCTGTTCGTTTCTCAACTTTCCCTAATACCGAGTACAGTGTTAATCCAACAATCCTTCAGACTAAAATCAACTCATTCCTCATGTTAAGAACATTTGTAGATCGGGGACAGCCAAGATAACCTGAGAGCTTCATTTTGCATTAACTCCAAGGGTGGGAGAGATTTTCTCTAGCAAATATAACATGGGAGCAAAAATAATAATTAAGGACCTAACATGACTATGTACATCATTCTCACGATTCTCACATTAGTCCATAGTTGGATGTAGCCAGCAACATTAGCACCATAGTTGGGATTGTAAAGCCAGCAACTTAGCATCATAGTTGGGATTGTAGCCAGCAACATTAGCACCATAGTGGGATTGTAGCCAGCAACATTAGCACCATAGTTGGGATTGTAGCCAGCAACTTAGCACCATAGTTGGGATTGTAGCCAGCAACAGCTTTGAGAGCATTTAGCCTAGCTTTGCATTTCTTGTTTAGTTGTGGTATAGTGCCCCTCATGGAAGGTTCCTTGATGTTGGTGAGGGCTCTTGATTTAGGGAATTGGAACTGTGCTCCAGTTCCCTAAATTTAAGCCTGAATGCCTTCCACATCCCCCCCCGGGCGCTGTATAATTCCTACGGGTTTAGCGCTTCCCCTTTGATTATAATAATGGGGTATAGTGGATTTGTTAAAGGGAAACATCTACCCCAAAGATATTTTAAGTTTTAACGTAGCTAATTATTTCACCCTGCAAATAGATGGGTGGGGGATGTCGTTTGCTTGTTAATATTTTTGTTTTTAGAGGAAGATATTATGAGGCCTAGCCGATTACAAATTGCTTGAACTTCATTAAGAATGGTATTCATCTTCTTATGCCCCGTTGTATGGATCATGTGTTGTAAGAGAGTGGGTGGACCGTGTCATGGTCCACGGACCTTGGCAGGGGACCATGACAGACCGGACAAAGGGGGAGTGAGTGGTCCCGGACCGTGTGTGTTTACCAGTGACGTGGACAATACTGTTATCAACTTTGATGTTATTGAAACCTGCATTTAATATTACTACCAATAAGTAAAAACAGTAATATTTTTTACATTAAATATTTTAATATGAAAAAATTTTGTTTGTATGAGATAAAAGGTCATAATATGAGTGAGAGGAGACCAGGTGATAACACTCAACTTCACTTATTACATCACTAACAACCAAAAAAACTATTATTGGTGTGTTTACAGAAATTTTGTTCATTGTTGGACTAGTTATAATTTGTTACTACTATTTTATAAGTTGTTACAAATAGTTATAAGTTGTTACTAGTAGTGGTGACCCCCCGGGGGTTTCCCCTAGACACTTGTATCTTGCTGGGAACCTTATTTTGTTTGTGTTTTATGGTTAAAGTGAATTATTATTTTATAAAAAAGCCCTTTAAGGTTAAATGGGGGGGTTTAAGGATTAGGATAAATTGGGCTTTAGAAGGTTAAATTTCCCCTTTAAGGTAAAATAAATTCTTTAGGGGTTAATATAGTTCTTTAGGTAATATAGTTCTTTTATAAGTTAATATAGTTCTTTATAGGTTAATATAGTTCTTTACTAGGTTTTAAAATAGTTCTTTATAAGGGTTTAAAATAGTTCTTTATAGGTTAATATAGTTCTTTATAGTTAATATAGTTTTTATAGAATATAGTTCTTTATAGGTTAATATAGTTCTTTATAGGTTTATATAGTTCTTTATAGGTTAATATAGTTTTTTTACAGGGTTAATATAGTTCTTTACAGGTTAATATAGTTCTTTACAGGTTAATATAGTTCTTTAAGGGTTTAAAATAGTTCTTTACAGGTTAATATAGTTCTTTACAGGTTAATAGGCTGTATTGACGCTTGTCCGTAGGGAAGTGCTGGCAGGACGGTTCGGCTCTGTCCCAAAGGGAAAACATGGAATTAGTCACTTTCACTTTTTGGGGGGGTTATCCTAGGTAAATTTTTGGGTGTATTGCAGCGCTGTTTACCTGTAGGTTAGCGCTTGTTTGATCATAATAAATACTATGTATGGTAATATGTTTGGGTCTGTACCTAAAAAAACTTACTTATGAATTTTGATCTTACCGAAACTTATGAACTTATTGAACTTGTGTCTTACCGAACTTACTGAACTTATTGAACTTGTGATCTTACCGAACTTACTGAACTTATTGAACTTGTGATCCCTTTCCGAATTATGAAAATTATTGAACTTGTGATCTTACCGAACTTACTGAACTTATTGAACTTGTGATCTACCCAACTTACTGAACTTATTGAACTTGTGATCTTACCAAAATTACTGAACTTATTGAACTTGTGATCTTACCAAAATTACTGAACTTAAACCCCTACTTAATGAACTTCCAGTGCTTTATGACCCCTAGGGTTTTTTTCTTCCCTTGATTAAAATAATAAATATATAATGACCTAATGGGAATTGCAAAGTAGGATATCTTATGTGTGAAGGTCACTTGTTTCACGAATTCCTCTCCTTGGGTTAAACATATTTCCCACCTTTTCCAGATGCATACATCCCCGTGATAAAAATAAAATAGCAATAATAAAAATCTTTATTTACTCATGTATAGTATACCGTCCTAGCTTTACATCAGTTACATACTACTAAGTAGAAAGCCCTTGTTATGCACAGCTTTAGGTCTTTTTGTCCCAAGATGCGAAACCCCCCCATCAACTAAACACCCAAATACCTATTTTACTGATAAAGATAAAAACAAAGATAAAAATTTCTTTGCAAAGGTTTCAGTTTAATTAGAATTGTGGGTTGTTAAGTACAAAGAAAGCCACTATCATGCCGGGCATTTCAGGCAAACTAATCTAATACTTAAAAATCTACTTAAGTCTAGACAAGATAGGAGTGTTATCTTTTTTAATTAATCTTTATTTATTTAATACAAAAATATCAAAAGGGATTTATAAAATTAAAACTTAAGTCTATAAAAAATAAAAAAAATAAGTTTACAATACAAGCAAGGTTAAAGTGGGGTTTATAATTATTTGAGGTTTCTTCATACAATAAAATTTGGTTTAGGTTGGTGTTTTTAAAGGACTTTTGTGGTCTTTTAATTGATTGGTTTTTGTGCTTCATATGAAAATTAGATAATGAGTTGTGAGTTTTGTTTGTGTTTTTGATCAAGGATCCTTTTAAATGTTCCAGGTATGAATTCCAGAAATTCAAAAGGTCATTTTCTCGCATTTTGGCAATTAATGTGAAGGTAACAAAAAGATATTCCCGAAGATTGTTTTGCATTGGAATTTTTACAGTACCTCCGTATGGAAAAAATAATAATCCCTTCCTAGAAAATCATCGAATGAAATATGAAGGAGGGAATAATTTTGTTAAAGGAAATCAATTAATTCGGGGCAAGCCCCGGGGTTTTCTTTCCCTTCTTTTAATGCCCCTAGGAATTAATCAAGGAACCTACCAAAACAAAAAGATTAACTTATTATTCCTTTACCTTTAAAAAGGGCAACATTGTATTGAAAAGGGGAAAAGGCGGAATGTGGAGGGGGTTTTTATAAAGGGGAATTCCACATTCCATTTTGGAATTGAAAAGGTTAAAGCAAGGCCTTTCCGGGTTACCCCCCTTTAAAAACCTTTTAACCATCTTAATTTTCCCCGACCTCTTTTACCACAAATTGTCTAGAAACTTTTTTGGGACCCATGTTCCTTTTTTTTGCAAAAGGACCCAAAAACAAATTGAAGTGAATAGTCCCAGCATGCGCAATGGTTGGTAGTCATCCCTAAAGGGGCAGTTCAACCCACTGTGCCAAATTTCCTTAATTTTGAATAACTGGGTTTTCCCCAAATTGGATAGGCTTTAGGTTAAAAACCCAAACCATTTACAAAACCTTTTTTTCCATCAATCCTCCCTTTTACCCCGGGTTTAAGAAGGTTTTTTGGGGCCCTTTGATTTTTGGAAACAAGCACCACAGGGTTTTTGGATTGTACCCAATAATTCCTTAGGGCACTCAAACTGGGGGGAAACCTGGCATTTTAAGGGGCAGTTGGCCATGTGCACGTAAACAAAAATCCCGCGCAAGTGGATAATGAGAAAAAAAAATTTAGCGTTTGGGACAAACACGATTTTCGTATTATGCCATGGAATTTTGGGGTTTTCCACTTGGGCTATAAGAAATTTAAAGAATAGGATTTAGTTTACCTTAGGGGTTTTTCGGGAAAATACCCGAACTTACCAAAGGGGTTTTTTTACAAGTAGTAAAAATCTGCCAGTTCCAATCCGCAGGGAAAACTTTTAGTTAGGGCCAAAATGAAAAAAATGGGTCTATGTGGTCAGTGTGCACAGTATAAAAAAATCCTGCAGCAAACAGTGCATAATGAGAAAAAAAAAAACTTTCACCGTTTTTTTGGCACAAAACAGCGACTTTGCTCTGTATTTTCGTATGGTATTTATTGTTGTATTCTAGTTTTCTTGGTCTCATTTTATAGAATTGAATGCATATCACAGAAATTTAGATAATTTTCACTGGTTTTACAATGAAAAGTACCTTGAACTTGAGCTCAAAGTAGGAGAAATGTTCGATTTTTACCAAAGTTCAAAAGTAAACAAATCATGCCAAGCTTCCAATACACGTCAACTGGTGAGTCTAACATTCTTTTGCAAGTGCGCCAATATGATTTATATCATTTTTTACACTAATGCAGTAGTCTGCATAACAGTAAATCTTCTATTTTTCGTGAGAATAAAAATTCAAAGTGGAAAGCAAAAGAATGTAAGAGGGGCCTTGAGACATGACTAATGAACAGAAGAAATGTCATTTTAGTGCCAGGAATGTATTTCTTGTTTGTTCTGGACCCTATTCGGAAATTGGCATTTTTTGAAATTTGTGTGAAATTGGCAAAATTGCTAAATTCTGACCACTGTATTGGATAGTTGAAAATGGTAAATAGGTGGTTTCTTGCACTCATTCAATAGAAAAAACGTAGTTCTAGCGAAATATTCATGTTTTTTGTCGACTAGTACAGAGGAATTGGCCGAAAATGGGGCTCAAATTAGGCAAAATCGCCGATGCGTAAACATCGTAGTGACCGCTAACTTCGCGAGAGCATAATTCCGTAAGTTTTCCATCAAATCACATAATTTTGGTGTCATCATGATCGGGAAAGATTCTCTATCTTTTCATAAGAAAAAATAATTTTTTTTTTTTTAAATTTGGCCGCCCCTGAAAAAGAGTTTTTGAAAAAGGGGCCTTGCCCCTAAAAGGGTTAACCCCTTGACTGTTGAACCCCCAATCCTGAGGTGTCCCTGGTGTTCCCAAAGTTTAAAAAAAAAAAAAAAAAAAAATTTTTCTTGTGAATGATAGAGAATCTTTTCCTGATTGTAATATAAAAAAAAAAAAAAAAACAAAATTTGAGGGAAAAATTTGAGGGGAAATTATGCTCTCGGGGAATTTTAGCGACCTGGGTGATATTTCCCAAAATCGGAGTTTTTCCCCACTTTGACCCGTATTTTTTGCAAAATTCCATTGTTCCACCCCTCTTCAAGGGGGGCCCCTTTGGCGGGGGTGAAGGGGCCTTGGTTGGGGGAAATTTAGCCCTGAGGGTTTTCTTCCTCGGGACCAAACCCAAAATTACCCCCCAAATTTCCCCCCACCCCTATCCCATCCTCCCCATCCCCCCCCCTTTTTCCTTTCCTCCTCCTCCTCCTCACCCCCCCCTTTTGCCCTTCCTTTTTTTGGGCCTTTTGTGATTTCCCCCAAAGGCGCGTATTTTCCTGGTGGGGGAAAGGGAAACCCCGGGGGGGTCCACCCCCTTCCGTTGAGGTTTCTTGGCGGGGGGGTTTATTTTTGCCGGGGAAATTTCGGGGTTGTAGGGTTTGCCCCGACCCCTCTCCTTTTACCCCGGGAGGGGGTTTTGGGTGTTTTTTGGGCGAGGGTGTATCTCGGGAAAGCCCCCCTTTCGGATTCCGGGGGTGGGGGGGCTGAAGGAGGTATGCTTTGTGGGGGAATACCCGGGCCGCCCTCTTTTTTTGTCCCACCGAGGAAAGCTCGGAGATGTAAAGGTTGCTACCCCAAAATTGCGGG
The DNA here is from genome assembly GCF_026875155.1 of Cherax quadricarinatus. Classification (NCBI taxonomy): domain Eukaryota; kingdom Metazoa; phylum Arthropoda; class Malacostraca; order Decapoda; family Parastacidae; genus Cherax; species Cherax quadricarinatus. Next base: position 48,964,955 of record NC_069415.1, read on the forward strand.
TTTACGGGAATAAAAGGGTGGGTATGGAAAACGGGTTCCATGCGGGCATCTGGGGCAAACTACGGTGTCGAGCCCTTTTGGGCGCGGAGGGGGTTTTTCCGGCCCTTTCATTCCTCCGGGAATATTCCTCCCCGTTTTCCCCCCTTTTTTTATTCTTTTTTTTTTTAAATTTTTTTTTTCTTCTTTCTTTTTTTTTTTTTTTTAAAAACCCAAAAAAGAAAAGGAGTAACCAAACCCAGGGCAGCCCTAGCCCCTAAACCCCACTCCCCCCGGGGGCCCCTTTTTGATACCGCCCCCCCTTTCTGACCCTCCCTTTGGGTTTTTTAAGACCACTCTTGGGGACATTTCTGATCCCCCTGTACCTCTTGCTGGTGCGTTTCCTCACCCGCTTCAGGTACCGGTTTCCGACAGACTCCTTCGATTTGTCTGAACTCCGCTCTCCTTTGACTATCTTCCGGTTTTCTCCCTCTACGGTACGGAAATTTTTCCCAAATCGCCCACCCCCATTTCCTCCCGGCCCAAAACCCCGGCCCTTTACCCCCAAAAACCCCAAACCGTCAACTCCTGATGATGCTCCGTCTTTACCTTCCCTTTTCCTTACTCGGAAAGGGCCCGGGACATCAACCCACTCCCTCCCCCCCTTTCAGTTTCGGCCCCACACAATGGCCCAAAAAATTTCTTTATTTTTAAACCCCTTCTTCTTTTTGCCTCCCTTTTTCTGACCATGGGAAATTGCCAAAGCGTCCTGCGCCCATTTTGGCAGAGATATTTCTTTTCCCACGCCCCAAAGACCGGTACACGCATGGGTCACTGTCCAGAATGCTCCCCAAGCTCATGACTTTCCCCCTTTGAATATCGTACTACCCCCTTCCCACTTTTGAAAAACTTTCTTTCTCTAAATTCTTTTTAGTGGAAAACTGTAAATTCGGGCCCATACCATAGTCCAACAGAATTTCCAGTCTGTGGAAATTTAAACTTTTTTTAAAACAGCGGGAACTCCAGGATCCCCCAAAATCCTAAAGTAGACACTTATGCCCTTCCTGCCCGGGGGCGGGGGGAACTTTCCCCCTTGCAATGTGGCCTTTTAAAATTTTTGGACAGCCAGAACCCCCGTCCTCTGTATAGGGTCGGGGACATCGGTTAAAAGTTCGAAAGGTGATACCTACCCCGCAACAATGTAAAAATTTCGGGGCTTTTTTTGGTCACCCGCGTTTTTGCAGATTTTGGGGCCGAATGCCCAGTTTTTTGGTGCCGCCCAACCCATTCTAATACATCTTGCAGTAAAACCTTTCCATCTTGCCTTAATTGAAAATGAAGTCCCCCCCTTCGAATTTCCCCGCCGTTCCAGGTTTTATTTAAATAAAATTGAAATCCGTTCCCTTCAAAGAGGAGAAGGTCCCCCTTATGCTTGGCAGTTACCCCATCTCCCCCCTCCAAGGGGGGGAATCCCCCCGTTTCTTATTCTCGTTTTTCCCAAAAACCGTCCCCCCATTCGGGGGTCCCATTTTTCCCCCCTCCTCTGTTGTTACCCCTCCCATAGCCACTAGGGATTTTAATCCTTTTGGTCCTTGGCCGGACGCCCCCGGATTTACAACTCAGCTTTTTCTCCCCATCTTCGCGTCCTTCCTCAAAAGGGGCCCCAAAGTATCGAAAAAGACCTGTAGACACCTAATACCAATCCCCCCCTCTATCAGAAGCCCAAAAAAAATTCCACATTGTTTAAAATTTTCCCTTTCCCCCTTTCCCCTTTCCCTTCCCACCCCCCACAACGTTCCCTTTTCCAGCCCTCTGTACCTAGCCCCCTTTCCCCCTCTTTTGGGCCCCTATTCCCAAGTTTGGAGATTCCCCCTCCTCCTCGTACTATGCCTTCCACCCCCGTCCCCCCCCAAGTTTTTTCCCCTCTTCTGTCACCTCCCGGGTTTTTTCTACCTTTTTTTCCCCCCCCCACACTTCATCTCCACCCCTTACACTTTTCCCCCCCCCTTATTTTGGTACAGTCCATTAGCCCCAAAATCTTTACTCCCCCTTTCCTCCTCCTATCTCCAATATGGTTTCCCATACATCTTTGAATTCAAAACACTTAAAAGGAAATTTCAGAATATATTGCAGGGACTAAACCTTCAATGGACACTGTTTTCCATTTCCCCTGTTCCTTCTCCCCCTCTCCTCCATCTTCAAAACCCCCATTTTTTCGCAACGCCCGTTTCCTTGGGTATTGAACATTTTTCCCAAATGCCCCCCAAAAAACGTTGCCCTTTTTTTAACCCCTCTGTCCGTAGGTGCCTTTACCTACAGATTCCTGAAATTTTCTTCATCGCCAATCATGGCCTTTTTACAGTGGAAAAATCCGCGGCCCTCAGGGGTAATGGGGGTGATTCAGATGTTCCTTTCCAGGTTTTCCCCTTTTTGGTTTTTGGGTTTACAAAAACCCAAAATTTTTCACTCGGCTGTTTTCCAACCTACCCTCAGGTTTAAAATTTAAATTGTATTCTTCGGATCCTTTCTCAGATGGGATTTTTTAATAAAAGGGTGCCCTTCTTCTAGCAATGATATTCCGTACTGTCAACTATTTTTTCCATCCCTCCTGCATTACACTGCACCCCCGTATCTACTTGAATAAGGGGGTTTACAATATGTTCTTTTATCTCTCTTTCCGAGCTTTTTCTATCCCAGACTTTCCCTTTTCCCTTTTTTCATCCTTACCACCACCCTTCTTTACTTGGTGTTTTTAAATGCCCACCATTCCTCGGGGGGGGGTCTCATTTTTACTCACGTGGCATTCATTTGGGAGGGTTTTTTTTCTTGCCTCTCACCCCCTCCTTTTTTTTAATACGGGTACTCCCCACCCATTTTGACCCTCGTACCCCAAACTCTCTTTGCATCGTCTACCCAGTTTTGCTCTTCCCCCCCCACTGCACTAGATTTTCACCTGGTTTTGTTCTACCAGACTTACATGACAGCGATCTTTTTCCGATCTTTTCTTACTTCCCTTCCTATTAAACCACCTTCCCGTACCCCTCGCTGGCAATTTGATCGGGCAAATTGGGACTTTACTCACACCTCACGGGTTTTTAAAGGGGGTTCCTTCTTCATCCCCCATTGAGAGCCCCCTAAAACAACTTTTCGACATTTAGTTTATAACCCCAGTTCCCCTTTTAAAACCCCAAAACCCCAGGCAAAGGGGATTTCGAAATGCGTGCCTTGGGGGGTCTCCTGGGTTTTGCCGTGGAATACGTTTTAAACGTGCTGCATGGGGGAGGGACCCGGGACATAGAACCGCTGAAGACTTGGGTTTATTTTAAAACAGAAAGGGGCGATTTTGCCGCGTGTCATCCGTGAAGCTTTAAAAGCACTTTTTTGGCCCAACTATGTTTCCACCATACCTCTGCTTCTTCTATGAGTGCAGTCTGGAAAAAATTTAGGAAAAATTTAGTGGTAAATACTTTTCCTGACCCGGCTCCTGTTCTACGGGTCCCCTGGTGTTTTATAGCAAAACCCCCTCGACGTTTTCCAAATTTAACTTGGCCCCACACTGGGCCGTTTTCCCGAGGGGTTTCCAAACTATGCCCCTTTGTTTCTTTTCCCCAAAGTCTGCCCGAGAGTTAGTACCCTTGGGGCTTTTTTTTCTCCCCGGGGAAGAACAGTAAAAATGTGCCTTTTTTCACTTCAAGAACTGGAAGGCAACGCTCCTCGCTTGCCGGGTCATTTGGCCCCTGGGGCCCGATGACATTCATATTTGTATGTTACAAAAATTACATCGGTCAGCCCCTTTTAGTCCTCTTTAAAACCTCTTCAATTTTATTTGGGCACAAAAGGGGTTTTTTCCCCCCCCTTGGAAAACTGCCATTGTTCTCCCTTTCCCCCCAAACCCGGGGGACTACAGGACATGAAGGGCCTTCCCCCCTATTTGCCCCTCGCTCTTACAATGCAGTTTGCCAAAATAAAGGGAAAAGCCTCTAAATCGACGTTTAATTTTGGTTTTTTAGAGACTCACAAAAAGTTTTTTCTCCCCCTAGTCAAATGGCTTTCGAAAGGGGCCGTTCTTAAACCCTTTGCCCCTTTCACGGGTTGGATACGTAGTTTTTAATGCCTTTGCGAATAATCACTCAGTTATTGCCATATTTTTTGACCCTTTGGGAAAGGGATTACACAACTTGGGGGTATAATATTTTTGGCCCCGGCCCCATTCCTTTGGCCCCCCGAGGCAAAACTACCATCCTTCCTTTAAGAACTTTTTAAAATGACAAGACATTTTCCGTTTTTCGAGTCAATAATGTTCTTTCCCCCGGGGGCTTTTTTTTCCCAAACTGAAGGTGTCCCCCCAGGGGTGTGTTCTAAGCCCCAACACTTTTTTTTCCTTGCTATAAATGGTTTTTGGCCCCTGTTCTTCCACCCAATATTTTGGGCACACTCTTTTGTTGAAAGACTTCGCTTTTGTTGTGCAAAGGGGCTGACTGTCCCTTATTGGGAGTTTTTCTCCAGCATGCGGGCGACCGTGTTTCCACTTGGGCCACCAACATGGGGTTTAAATTTTCAAGTACCAAAAATCACCAAAAAACTTTCCTAGACGCCTGTTATCTCCGATCAAACCTTTTTTATCTCTATGGCCCCGATCCCCCAAGTGATTCCCGTCCGGTTTCCCAGGCCTTTTCTTTGACCCTCGGGTTTAAACCCGGGGAAAACCCCACATTCCTCTCTGAAGGCCCAAATTGTCCCCCAGCCGGCTAAAACCCTTTTTAAAACCCTTGCTCATCTTTCCTGGGGAAACTGATGTGAACTCGCTTCGCCCACATTCGCCCCTCGTTTTTTCGAAAATCGTTTTTTGGTGACCCCGATTTATTCCCCGGCCTCTTTCCCGCTACTCTCTCTAGCCTTAACTCTATCCTCACCAAGGGTTCGGTTTTTTTTGCCTTTTGGGGCTTTTTTTGCCTTCCCCCGTTGAGAGCCTCTATAAAAAGAAGCAAAAGTTCCAAACCCTTTTCTGATTGGGCCCTGATGCCCTTTTCCTTCGTTACTATGTACGGCTCTCCGATTTTACACAATTTCCTTCCCTTTTTAGAATGGTCACCGATTTATTTGACCCTTCTTTATTCGTTTTGCCGCCCCTGTTTGCTTCCTCCCTTTTCTCTTCGCCCACATTCACTCTTGTCTTTCCCCCTTAGTTACCACCCTTTTTATGTTCATGTAGCATTTTTCACTTTTCCCTTTCCCCCCTGGGGAAATTTCCCCGCTTTCGGGGTTTTTCTTTCTCCCCTCCCTTGCTCGAAAGCTCAACTGCCTAAAGGGGGCTTCCCCCCTCTTTTTCTTTCCTTCCACTCCCCTTTATGCCACCCCCGTGTAAAACAGTGGCTCTAAGTTTTTCGGGCGGCGTCCGGAAATTTGCAGCAGTGTTTCCGGGCAGCGTCGTTTCGGGGCATTTACTATTTTTAGCTAGCAAATTTTTACTGCTGAACTGTTTTGCCTTCTTGAAACCTTATTCGTATTGCATCTTGCCTGTGTCATCATTTGTGTATTTTCAGACTTTCCCCTTTAGTGCTTACAGGGTATTTCGAAAAATTTTTATTTCATCTCACCCCCGTTTTTTCCGTAACCAACTTTTGGGTACGCCGTATCTTACCAAACAAAAATATTGTTTTTTTTTTGGGTCCCTGGCATTTCGAAGTACAGGGCAATGAAAAAGGCAGGGCACTGCTGCGCCCGGGCAGCAGTATATGACCCCTTTCCAAATTTTCCCAACGAGGTGTTTCCCTTTCTGGGGCTATTTTGGGTGCAAAAGCTACCCCCCTTCGCACCCGGTTTTGGGAAAAAACGTTGGTCAACTCTGCTCGGTAACAAAAATTCATTCTATTAAACCCAGCCCTAGGTTACTGGCCGTCTTCTTGTCATCCGTGCCCCAAGTTGGGGGGGACCACTCTCTCCCCCCTTCGCATTGGCCCCACTGTCGGGGTTTTCCCGTGGTAGAAAACATGAGGCTTTTGTTTGCAATCCCCCCTTTTCATTGGGGACAGGGGAAAAAGAGATTTTAAATTAAACCTTCATTGGGTTGTGTCCCCCGGTAATGCCTTCCCCTTTTTTGTAATATAAAGGGCCCTTTTTTCGAGTCGTATTCCAAAAAAAGGTTTATTTTTCCAAGCAAAAATTTTTGCATCCCAAAAAGGACGTATACCAATTGGATTTATTCCAAAGCGGACGTATACCCGAGGGGACCAAATGTATAATTGGGGAGTGGGATAGGCTAAGGAGTGTGTTTGGGGGACATAGTACCATATCTTGGAAAAATGCCAACTTTATTTGGAAATTTTTTTTTGGGAAAAATGCTGGATGTGGGGAAAAAATTAAAGATTACAGTCGGTGAGGACCTAGAAATTTACCCCCTTTTTTCTTGTAAAAGGGAAACCCATTTATCGAAATTTAAGTTGGATATTTAAGGCTCTGTGTCCAACAGCAGGAAGTAGGGTCTGTCTGTTTTAAGTGAGTTTTTGGGTCATCTTCCAAATAATTTTTGTTTGCAGCTTCGTATTTACAGTATATCTAAGTACAGTGGACCCCCGGTATTCGATGGCATCGGTATTCATAAATCCGGTATTCGATGCATTATATCACAAAAATTTTGCCTCGGAAATCTGATCGAAAACCCGGGATTCGATGCGATTCATACGAGATGTGTCCAGGTGTGGCCTGAACTGCCCCGTGTGTGCCAGTGTTTACAAGCCAGCCAGTGTGCACGCATCTAAGGATACATTCGGTACATTCCATATTATCACTGTTTTTTGGTGCTTGTTTCTGCAAAATAAGTCACCATGGGCCCCAAAAAGCTTCTAGTGCCAACCCTTCGAGAAAAAGGTGCTAATAAACTATTGAAATGAAGAAAGAGATAATTGCAAAGTACGAAAGTGGAGTGCTTTGTCGGAGCTGGTCAGGTTATATAGTAAACCCCAATAAACCCATCCTACTATAGTGACCAGGAAAACGGCAATCATGGAAGCTGTTCTTGCAAAAAGGTGCAACTGGGGATATGAAACACGACCACAAGTATCAGAAAAAGTTGAGAGACTGTTATGGTGTGGATAAATGAAAAACAGTAGCGGGAGATAGCATCTGTCAAGCGATCATTTGTGAAAAGGGGAGGCAGCTGCATGACGATTTGGTAAAGAAATTGCCTGCAACTAGTGCTGATGTGAGTGAATTTAAGGCCAGCAAAATTGGTTTGAAAGATTTAAGAATCGTTGTAGCATACATAGTGTGATTAGGCATGGGGAGGCGCCAGTTCGAACCAAAAGCAGCTGAAAAATATGTGAAGGGAATTCAAGGATTACATAGACAGTGAAGACTTGAAACCTGAACAAGTGTTTAATTGCGACGAAACAGGCCTGTTTTTTGGGAAAAAAATGCTAAGCAGGACCTACATTGTTCAAGAATGGGTATACAATACTGACAAGATGAAATTGAGACACATGTAAACATCTGGGTATTTTTATTGTAGACGTTTCGCCATCCAGTGGCTTTTTCAATAAAAATTTCCGGGGGACAAACTTGAAACAGGAGAACAAAGTACAAAATGAGGTAATCAGTCCCTAAACCCTAGCAGTGGTGCGAAGACACCGTAGTCTGGAGATTCTAAAGCAGAAGCAAGCGTCTGACTTATTAAACTTCAGGTGGAAATGGGACGGGTAGCAGACAGGGCTAGTCTGAAAACCCGTCAGAACTGAAACATCTGGAATCTTGATTCTGAGGACATGACTTTGGTGGTCCCTCGTGTTCGTAATTAACCCCGTTCCCTGGGGGCCGTTACTATAAACGAAATTTATATTTACGAACAATTTTCCCCATAAGAAAAATGTAAATACAATTAATTGTCCTGACACCCAGAATTTTAAAAAACAAAAATTTTTTTAACATGAAATAAAGTAGTACAAAAACAATAAAAAGGGAAATGATGAATGAAACATTAACAGCATAACCTTTACCTTTATGGAATTTTCTTAGTGTATGGGAACTGGAGGAGGAGAGAGAGTGGATTGTTTATAGTTTGGAAGGAATCCCCTTCCATCAATACCTCAGGTACCATTTGCTTTTTTGGGGTTGCTTCTCTTCTCTGTTTTTTAAAATGCCACTAGGACACCTTGAGAGTCACTGAGTCCTGTCTCACAAAATAACTGTGGAGAGAGCTCTGTTCCTGGCATCTCTTTAACACTTCCCTAAAATGGCCCAAGATTTTGCCCACTGTACATGTTCCAACCGGCTTGCAACAACCTTGTTAGGGTGATGTTTCTCCATAAAGCTTTCCATCTTACCCCACAAGTAAAAATCTCTTTAATTTCTGAAGAAGGCCCCTTTTTTCCATCTCTCTTCCTCCTCCTCTGCAGCAAGATTCTGAGCTGCGATGTGTTGCTCTTCCTGCTGAAGCTCTTGCAGCTCCTCAGTGATGAGCTCTTCATTGGGTCTTTCCCCAATTCCTTCCACATCCTCCAAACTCACATCAAACCCCATGGAACTCCCCAGTGCCAAAATTTGATTTTACAACAGACATAGGCTCATTAGGGTCAGTCCCAAAATTTCCTTCAAAATCCCCTTGCCGACACAATTGGGCCACAATTTTCTCCAGGCAGAGTTCAAAGTCCTGGTAGTCACTCCCTCCCAACCATACCTATAAGGGTTTTATGCATGGAGGATGCTGAAGTGTTCTCTCAAAAAATTCCTTTAGGTAAAGTGAGTGTCTGTGGTCACAGTCAAGCACCTGTGAAACATTGGCTTTTGTTAGAGTTTTTTAAAGTTTGCAATAACCTGCTGGTCCATGGTTGGAGGAGAGGAGTGGTATTCGGGCAAGAACTTTACTGTGATGAACCCAAATCCTCGAAAATTAGGTCATCCAAGTTTGGAGGATGAGGCAGGTGCTTTGTCCATTACTAGCATGACTTGAGATCCAATTTTCTTTTCCCGGAGATACTCCTTCACACTAGGGCCAAACACTTCATTGAACCCCTCGACGAAAATTTCCCTCGTGACCCATGCCTTACTATTAGATTTCCAAAACACACACAATTTACTTCTTCATAACATTGTTTTTCCCGAACACTCTGGGATTTCAGAATGGTACACTAGTAATGGCTTTACTTTGAAATCCTCAAATAGCATTAGCGCAAAACATTAGCATCAGCCTGCTTCATAGGCTTATGCCGGCATTGCTTTTCCTCTTGGATGAAGGTCCTCTTGGCATTTCCCAAAGAGGCTGTTTCATCACAATTGAACATTGTTCAGGTTCATCCTTCACTGTTTATGTACCCTGGAATTTCATGACATATTTTTCAGCCGCCTTGTGGTCTGAACTGGCAGCCTCACATGCCTTTATCCTAACCCCCTGTTATGCCAGCATGGTTCTTAAATCTCTCAAACCAGCCTTTGCTGGCCTTAAATTCACTCACTTCACCACTATTTGCAGGCAATTTCTTTACCAAATCTTCATGCAACTGCCTAGCCTTTTCACAAATAAACGAAGTCATAAGAGTATCTCCTGCTAATTGTTTCTCATTTATCCACACCAATAATAACTTCTCAACCTCTTCCAGTACTGGTGATCTCATTTTTGTCAGCATAGTTACTCCCTTTGCAACAACAGCATCCTTCATTTCATTTTTCTTGGCCACTATGGAACAAAAGGGTTTTGTGTAGGGTTTCTTATACATCCTGGACAGTTCGGCCACACTTGTACCACTTTCATATTGTTCAATGATAGTTTTCTTAAATTCAATCATATTTCTCACCTTCTTTACCACAGGCTTGGCACTAGGAGCTTTTTTTGGAGCCATGGTAGCTTATTTAGTACTTGCAAGCACTAGAATAATGGAATATTATGAAATATTTCGCTGGAGACGCGAGGGGACCTTCCCCTCACTGGTAAACAATGCCAGACTGGCTGCCGCCCTGGCTCACGCCATGCGTACGCGTCCTGGATGAACTACGACTCGCGAGTCAACCTATGAAAAGCGAGTCCATGTTTATATGAAAATACCCCTATGATTGGCGAATTTTACGATTGCCGGGAACTACGAAAAGCGGGGGACCACTGTAATCTTCACAACTACGACAACTACTACTACAACTAACCCATCTCTTTGGGTAGGACCTACTTCCACTGGGGAATCCCGCCTACCAGTGACTATGCCCTTGTCTGCTACCCGTCCCATTTCCATCTGACGTTACTATATAAGCATCAGGCGCCTTGCTTCTGCTTCAGAATCTCCACGACTATGGTGCTCTTCGCACCTACTGCTAGGATGAGGAACTGATTACCTCATCTTCTGTACATAGTTCTCCTGTCTTCAAGTTATGTCCTGGAATTTGTATTGAAAAAGCCACTGGATGGCGAAACGTCTACATTAAAGATACCCAGATGTTGCACATGTGTCTCAAATTCAGGACCTACATTACTCAGGAGGAAAAGGCACTCCCAGGACATAAGCCTATGAAAGACAGGCTTACTCTGTTGATGTGTGCCAATGCTAGTGGTGATTGCAAAGTGAAGCCTTTATTGGTGTATCACTCTGAAACTCCCAGAGTGTTCAGGAAAAACAATGTCCTCAAGGCTAATTTGTGTGTGCTGTGGAGGGCAAACAGTAAGGCATGGGTCACTAGGGACTTTTTCTATGACTGGTTATACCATGCATTTGCCCCCACTGTGAAAAATTACCTAATTGAAAAGAAATTAGACCTTAAGTGCCTCCTGGTATTAGACAATGCCCCTGGTCATTCTACAGACTTGGCAAAGCGACTTTCAGGGGACATGAGCTTCATTAAGGTCAAGTTTTTGCCTCCTAATACCACTCCTCTCCTGCAGGTCATTTCCAACTTCAAGAAACTGTACACAAAAGCTATGTTTCAAAAGTGCTTTGTAGTGACCACAGAAACTCAACTGACTCTAAAAGAGTTTTGGAAGGATCACTTTAATATCCTCAATTGTATAAACCTGATAGGTATGGCTTGGGAGGGAGTGACTGAGAGGACCTTGAACTTTGCTTGGAAAAAACTGTGGCCAGAATGTGTAGACAAAAGGGATTTTGAAGGATTTGAGGCAAACCCGTGAAAGCCATCCCCTTTGGAACCATTGTGGCATTGGGAATCCTTTGGGGTTTTGGGGGTTAGGGGGAGGATGTGGAAGATTGGTGGAGGGGGACAATAAACAACAAACCCATGATAGCTGCTAGATCATCTTCAAAAAACAAGAGGCCACACCTGAGGAAACCTTTGGAGGGGGGAAATAGAGAAATTGAAGAAGTTGCCTACTTAAAAGTTAGGAAAGTGTGCAATGTGGCTTAAAGTGAAAACCCTTTTTTTATGACAATCACCCAAACACAGCTATTGAAAGCTGTGTGGTGACTTTTTACACGACAATTTGGAAACACTTTGGAATGTCATAAAGGAAGGGAGGAAAGGGCCATTGGGACAGATATGTTGTCGACAGAAGTCAGTGACTCTCAGCTGGTCCTAGTGGCATTAAAAGAAGAAGGGAATAGTCCCGGGAAAAGGGACTTGCTCCCCAAAGCCCCTAATGGAAGGGATTCCCCTTCAAACACTAACACCTCTCCCTCCTCCTGTCCCATCAATCAACCAGATCTTTTTAAAAGGGTAAGTTCAATTATTTTTTTTTTATTGTTTTGAAATTATTCTATTGCATTAAATTTAATATTCAGTGTAAAATTTTTTTTTTAAAACTTTTTGGGTTCTTGCACGGTTTAAATTTTGATTTCCATTTTTCTTATAGGAAAATTGATTCGCTTTTTGATATTTTGGGTATTCGAGACTCTCGGGAACGAATTAATATTGAATACCGGGGGTCCCTGTAAGAGAAATTTTTTCTTTGGTAAAGCACCTACCATACTTTTGTTCATTAAAGATAAGGTGGCTTTGAAGCCCGTTGGTTACCATGAGGTCGTCTCGTGATGCAGGGGGAAAATGTTTTTTTATTACCTAACACCAACACTAGTCTTATTGCTTTCACAAATTTATCTAATAGCGAAAAAACAGTTAAAAACTAAATGTTAAATACTCCCCGATAAATAATATTTAGCATAATACCGAGCAGTTCGACGGAGGCATGAAGAGGATATGGCATACAAGTACACGATTCTCCTATCCCAGTCTTGGCGGCTTGTACAGTGGAACCCTGAGTTTTGGCCGCCCTGAGTATCGGCTGCTTCGAGTTTTGACTGCTTTTTTCGGCTAAATTTTGTCCTGAGTTTTGGCCGTTGCCCCGTGTTTCGGCCTGCGTACTAGACCTGTCTGCCTGTCTGCACCTGAACGCCTCCCTGCTCAGGCGTCGTGAGGCAGTCTAACTTTATTTATCCTTGAGTGAGCATTACCTTGTGCGCTCATCTGAACATTTCACAATAAATTCATTGTGTTTAATGCTTGTTTTTTGATTGTGACTGTGAAATAAGCCACAATGGGCCCAAAGAAAGTTCATAGTGGCTGTGAGGCGGTGGTTGAGGCAGTAGTTGAGGCAGTGGTGGAGGCAGTGGTGGAGGCAGTGGTTGGTTGAGGCAGTGGTGGAGGCAGTGGTTGAGGCAGTGGTGGAGGCAGTGGTGGAGGCAGTGGTTGAGACAGTAGTTGAGGCAGTGGTGGAGGCAGTGGTTGAGGCAGTAGTTGAGGCAGTGGTGGAGGCAGTGGTGGAGGCAGTGGTTGGTTGAGGCAGTGGTGGAGGCAGTGGTTGAGGCAGTGGTTGAGGCAGTGTTGGAGGCAGTGGTTGAGGCAGTAGTTGAGGCAGTGGTGGAGGCAGTGGTGGAGGCAGTGGTTGGTTGAGGCAGTGGTGGAGGCAGTGGTTGAGGCAGTGGTTGAGGCAGTGGTGGAGGCAGTGGTGGAGGCAGTGGTTGAGGCAGTGGAGGCAGTGGTTGAGGCAGTGGTTGAGACAGTGGTGGAGGCAGTTGTTGAGGCAGTGGTGGAGGCAGTGGTTGAGGTAGTGGTGGAGGCAGTGGTTGAGACAGTGATTGAGGCAGTGGTTGAGACAGTGATTGAGGCAGTGGCAGAGGCAGTGGTTGAGGCAGTGGTTGAGGCAGTGGTTGAGGCAGTGGTTGAGGCAGTGGTTGAGGCAGTGGTTGAGGCAGTGGTGGAGGCAGTGGTTGAGGCAGTGGTTGAGGCAGTGGTGGAGGCAGTGGTTGAGGCAGTGGTTGAGGCAGTGGTTGAGGCAGTGGTGGAGGCAGTGGTTGAGGCAGTGGTTGAGGCAGTGGTGGAGGCAGTGGTTGAGGCAGTGGTTGAGGCAGTGGTGGAGGCAGTGGTTGAGGCAATAATAAGTCCTTCCTATCTTCCAGATGCCAACAAGAGTCTGCAATAAAGGTACGTAATGTGATTTTAAATGTTTATTTAAATGTTTATTATGTATTGTATTACTCATTTAATAGTACGTATATGTATGTTTTAAGTACTGTATGTGTGTTAAACTATAGTTATTCTTTAAAAAATGTATTTTTTTTTTTTGTGAATATTTTTGTGGGTCTGGAACGGATTAATTGTATTTGCATTATTTCTTATGGGAAATATTGCTTCGACTTTCGGCCGTTTCAAGTTTATGCCTAGCTCCTGGAGTGGATTATGGCTGAATCTCAGGGTTCTACCTTATTAGAGAAAATGGAGTATAGCACATGGCTAACTGATATACACTTGTACTGCACCATAAAACTGAAACAAAAAAGATATTTTCTCTACATAGATTATCACACATAGCATATGCGTAGAGAACCAAGGATAACCCAAAAAGTCAGACGAAGTGGCTTATTTTTAGTACCTGGCTTGGACTACCCATATATGATTTTTGGTAAATATTTGATTCCTAGCCAGGGTAGAAACATTTGGCATGTTTCTTTACACCTGTTGTCTATGTTCATCCATCAGTAAATGGGTACCTGGGTGTTAGTGAACTGGTGTAGGTTGCATCCTAAGACACTGACCTAATTTGCCTGAAATGCTTAGCATAACAGGGGGCTTTCTATATAGCAGTATGTCGCTGATGTCAGCTAGGCTTGCATACCACGTACATGTACTTGTAAATAAAAATAATACAGTGGAACCTTGACTTACGAGTATCCCAACTTAAGAGTTTTTTGAGATACGAGCTGTCCCTCAGTCAATTTTTTGCTCTGAGTTACGAGCCAACATTTGAGTTACGAGCCAGCTCCCCCCTCCTTCTTCCCCCCTCAACCCAAAACCTGGACACCTCGCTTGTTTATCTATGATTTCATGCTTTAATTCCATGGAAATCATTCTCTTTTTCTTCTCAGCAATAATAATAATTTAATAATAATAATATAATATTATTACAGTCAAGTCATTCACTAAGTCAGTCAAGTCATTCAGTCAGTCATGTCACTCAGTAAGCCAGTCTAGTCACTCAGTAAATCAGTCAAGTCACTCAGTGAGTCAGTCAAGTCACTTAGTAAGTCAGTCAAGTCATTCAGTCAGCCAAGTCACTCAGTAAGTCAGTCAAGTCACTCAGTAAGTCAGTCAAGTCATTCAGTAAGTCAGTCAAGTCACTCAGTAAGTCAGTCAAGTCATTCAGTAAGTCAGTCAAGTCACTCAGTAAGTCATTTAGTCAGTCAGTCAAGTCAGTCAGTCAGTCAGTTCAGTCAGTCAGTTCAGTCAGTCAGTCAGTCAGTTCAGTCAGTCAGTCAGTCAGTCAGTCAGTCAGTCAGTCAGTCAGTCAGTCAGTCAGTCAGTAAGTTAGTCATTCAGTCAGTCACACAAACTCATGTTAACCTCTTTTTCTGTGTACAAAGTAACACTTCAATTATGGCCACAGGTTATCTCTTGTTTAATTTTTTTTTTTTTAACACATCGGCCGATTCCTACGAAGGCAGGGTGGCCTGAAAAAGAAAAACTTTCATCATCATTCACTCCATCACTGTCTTGCCAGAGGGGTCCTTTACACTACAGTTATAGAACTGCAACATTAACACCCCTCATTCAGAGTGTAGACACTGTACTTCCCATTTCCAGGACTCGAGTCCGGCCTGCCAGTTTCCCTGAATCCCTTAATAAATGTTACTTTGCTCACACTCTAACAGCACGTCAAGTAATAAAAACCATTTGTCTCCATTCACTCCCATCAAATACGCTCATGCACGCTTGCTGGAAGTCCAAGCCCCTCGCACACAAAACCTCCTTTACCCCCTCCCTCCAACCCTTCCTAGGCCAACTCCTACCCCGCCTTCCCTCCACTATAGATTTATACTCTCTCGAAGTCATTCTGTTTTGTTCCATTCTCTCTACATGTCCGAACCACCTCAACAACCCCTCCTCAGCCTTCTGGAAAATAGTTTTGGTAATCCCACACCTTCTCCTAATTTCCGAACTACGAATTCTCTGCATTATATTCACACCACACATTGCCCTCAGACATTACATCTCCACTGCCTCCAGCCTTCTCGTTGCAACATTCATCACCCATGCTTCACACCCATACAAGAGTGTTGGTACCACTATACTCTCATACATTCCCCTTTTAGATTTCACGGACAAAGTTCTTTGTCTTCACAGACTCCTAAGTGCACCACTCACCCCTTTCCCCTCATCAGTTCTGTGATTCACCTCATCCTTCATAGACCCATCTGCTGACACGTCCACTCCTAAATATCTGAATACATTCACCTCCTCCATACTCTCTCCCCCCAATCGAATCGAATCGAATAAGGCAACGAGAGCTGTCGTGAGATGGGAAGGAAGAAGGATAAGGAAGGATGGAAATAACTGGAAAAGGATGGGAAGGAGGGGGAAGAGGAGGAATTAAGGCAAGTGGCCCAACCACTTTGGGACATGTGGTATCGAAGTACTGGAGACGTAGATGGAGAGGCTTGAATGATGTCGTTACTTGGCTCACTAGGAGAGAATGGCGAAGGCAGCTGTAGAAGCTGGGAGTGTCAGAAGGCAGCAGGCAGGATGAGTTGGTTATGGTCTTAAACAGTTTTTCAGTGCATTGAATTTTGTTCGAGAGATTTGTAGCACACGTATAGGAGAGCTGTAGTAATTTGTTGTTTGGGTTAGTGGAGTATTGTTGTAGTTGGGTATGGTTTTCTTCACTTTTTTACGATGCGTGTTTTTTCTTGAGATTTGGATGAGTTTAGGCAAGTCATTTTTGCGGGGTATTGCGTCGTGGTGTTAAAATGAAATCCTTTTTTTTAAAAAAACCCTGGGGTTCAGGTAATCGACGTACGAGGTGGGAAGGGCGGTGGGGAGTTGGGGAAGGGGGGTTGATTTGTTGTCAACTGTAACAAAATTTAAAAGTGTTTTGGGGCAAGCTTCTGTTTGGTTGGATTCAGGAGGAGTGGGGCGGTGGAGGCTTTCATTGGACTGTTAGAGTGACACCCAAATTTTTTGGGGGTGTTGATGGATTTTGCAGCAGGGTGGTTTTAAGTCCTTGGTGAATTTGAGAATTTCTTCAGAAGGTGGAGATGCTGGAAATATAAATTGGATTTATTTAATGCAATATACTTTTTGATGGTAGAGTTAAAAGGATTCAGGTACAGCCTGTTCTGCAGTGATTTATAGTAGACAATAGTGGATCTTCGTTACGTCCATATTGGAGGATGATGGGGTTTGGGGGTGGAGGCGGGGGGAGTAATCTTAATAATTTTTGTGTCGCTTGTAATTTTTCAATTTTCGGGATCTTTTGGGTTTTTTTTAGAGTTTTTTTTTTGCTGCATCCGTGTTTTCTTTTTACAGTGGCCTCAACCCGCGATTTAACCTTCCTGAGAGCTATTGTTAGTAAAATTTTCTTTCAAGTTAATTTTCCCCTAAGAAAAAATGGAAAAATAAATTAATCCCGCAAGAACCCAAAAGTATTAAAAAAAAAAAAAATTTTTACCAAATGAAGGGTGGATAGGGGGGCAATGTGGGATGTTGCAAGTTTTGGGTTTGAGGGGGGGTAGGTTTTGAAAAGGGGAAGTTTTTTAGGGGTAGTGAGGCTCATTAGAGTATTGGGAAAGGGGGGAAATTTTTTCCCAGTAAAAGTGGCCTTAGACAAGGTTTGGTGATGTCCCCGGGGTTTGTTTAATATTTTATGATGGGGTTGTAAGAGAAGTAAATGGGGGGTCTTGGCAAGAGGGCGGGATTTAAAAGATAAAGAACACACCAAAGGGGGATTTTGCCAGCTGCTCTTGCGGACACTTGCTTTTTGGGAGATTCTAAAGGAAAAAGTTGCGAGATTGGTGGATTGAATTTGGTAGGGTGGCAAAAAGAAAAAAATTAAGGTGAATCGGAAAAGAGTAAGGTTTGAGGATAACAAAAGATTAGGTGGAAAGTTTGGGAATATCAGTTGGGGGGAGGGGAGTTGGGGGAGGTGAACGTATTCAAATTTGGGGTGGCTGTCAGGGAAGGGGTTATGAAAGTTTGAGGTAAATCATGAATTGATGGGGGGAAAAAAGAGTGAGTGGTGCATTTGGGGAGTTTTTGGGAGAAAAAAGAACTTTTCCCTTGGAGGAAAAAGAGGGGAATGTATGAGAGTATATTTTTTCCCAAAGCTTTTATATGGGTGTAAAAGGGGGTGTAAAATTTTGGGCAGGAGAGAAGGCGGAGGCGGGGGAGATGTCATTTTGGGGGGCAATGTTTGGTGTGAATATAATGCAGGAATTCTATTTTTAAGTTAGGAGGAGGTGCGGGGATTACCAAAACGTTGTCCAAGGGCTGAGGAAGGGGTTGTTGAGGGGTTGGGAATGTAGAGGAAAAGGGAGCGAAACAGAAATGACTCAGAGTTGTATCAGTCTGAGTGGAGGAAGGGGGGTAGGGGTCGGCTAGTAGATGTTGGAGGGGGGTAAAGAGGTTGTGTGTGCAGTGGCTTGGAACTTCAGCAGATTGCGCTAGAGCGTGTTTGATAGGAGTGAGAGACAATGGTTTTAATACTTGAGTGCTGTTGGTTGTGGCAAGTAACATTTATGAAGGTTCAGGGAAACCGGCAGCCGACTTGTAATCCGTGGATGGGAAGTACAGTTGCCTCATCTAAAGGAGGGTGTTAATGTTGCAGTTTAAAAACTGTAGTGTAAGCACCCTGGCAAGGACAGTGAGGATGGAAATGTGGTGAAAGTTTTTCTTTGCGGCACCCTGCCTTGTGGGATCGGCGGTGTGAAATAAAAAAAAAAAAAAAATATAATGAAATATTAATTTTAATACACACAAACTGAAGATTACATGCACAGTTACATGACACTTACCTTTATTGAAGATCTGGTGATGATTGATGGGATGGGAGGAGGGGAGAGGTGTTAGTGTTTAGAAGGGGAATCCCCTTCCATTAGCACTTGAGGCAGCAAGTCTTTTTCTGGGGTTACTTCCCTTGTTCTTTTAATGCCACTAGGACCAGCTTCATAGTCACTGGACTTCTGTCGCACAACATATCTGTCCATAGATACCTGTACCTCTCGTTCCTTTATGACCTTCCTAAAGTGGTTCACAACATTGTCAGTGTACAGGTTTGCCAACACGGCTTGCAGTAGCTGTGTCAGGGTGATTTTCATCAAAAAAGGTTTGCACTTCAAGCCACTTTGCACACATTTCCTTAATCTTAGAAGTAGACAAGTTCTTCAATTTCTCTCTCCCTTCCTCCGAAGCAGTTTCCTCAGGTCTGCCCTCTTGATGTTCAAGATGATCTAGCAGCTCATCAGTGGTTAGTTCTTCACTGTCCTCCACCACCAACTCTTCCACATCCTCCCCACTAACCTCCAACCCCAAGGACTTCCCCAATGCCACAGTGGATTCCTCAACTGCATAGGATTCTCAGGGTTAGCCTCAAATCCTTCAAAATCCCTTTTGTCTACACATTCTGGCCACAGTTTTTTCCAAGCAGAGTTCAATGTCCTCTTAGTCACTTCCTCCCAAGCCTTACCTATAATGTTTACACAATTGAGGATGGTAAAATGATCTTTCCAAAACTCTCTTAGAGTCAGTTGAGTTTCTGAGGTCACTACAAAGCACCTTTCAAACATAGCTTTTGTGTACAGTTTCTTGAAGTTGGAAATAACCTGCTGGTCCATGGGCTGCAGGAGAGGAGTGGTATTAGGAGGCAAAAAACTTTACCTTAATGAAGCTCATGTCCCTAAGAAAGTCACTCTGCCAAGTCTGAAGGATGACCAGGAGCATTGTCTAATACCAGGAGGCACTTAAGGTCTAATTTCTTTTCAATTAGGTAATTTTTCACATTAGGGGCAAATGCATGGTGTAACCAGTCATAGAAAAAGTCCCTAGTGACCCATGCCTTACTGTTTGCCCTCCACAGCACACACAAATTAGCCTTGAGGACATTGTTTTTCCTGAACACTCTGGGAGTTTCAGAGTGATACACCAATAAAGGCTTCACTTTGCAATCACCACTAGCATTGGCACACATCAACAGAGTAAGCCTGTCTTTCATAGGCTTATGTCCTAGGAGTGCCTTTTCCTCCTGAGTAATGTACGTCCTGCTTGGCATTTTCTTCCAAAACAGGCCTGTTTTGTCGCAATTAAACACTTGTTCAGGTTTCAGTCCTTCACTGTCTATGTACTCCTTGAATTCCTGCACATATTTTTCAGCCGCTTTGTGGTCCGAACTGGCAGCCTCACCATGCCTTATCACACTATGAATGCCACTACACTTCTTAAATCTCTCAAACCAACCTTTGCTGGCCTTAAATTCACTCACATCACTAGTTGCTGGCATTTTTTTAATTAAATCGTCATGCAACTTCCTAGCCTTTTCACATATGATCGCTTGAGAAATGCTGTCTCCTGCTATCTGTTTCTCGTTTATCCACACCAATAACAGTCTCTCAACATCTTCTATCACTTGCGATCTCAGTTTCGAAAACATAGTTGCACCTTTGGCAAGAACAGCTTCCTTGATTGCCGTTTTCTTGCCCACAATAGTAGCGATGGTTGATTGGGGTTTATTATACAACCTGCCCTGCTCAGAGACACGCACTCCACTTTCATACTTAGCAATGATCTCTTTCTTCATCTCCATAGTAATTCTCACCCTTTTTGCTGTAGGGTTGGCACTAGAAGCTTTCTTGGGGCCCATGGTGACTTATTTTGCAGGTGCAATCACTACAAAGGCTGTGATAATATGAAATGTTCCAGTTGTTGTATGTTTGGAAGCGACCGCAGTGACTGGCTGTCTTGTAAACACTGGCACCCAAGGGACAAGTGAGGTGCACTCAGGCCAAAGTGGAAGCGTATGGTACGGAACAAATAGCGCTGGTCGGGTTTTTAAGCGCTAGTTGAGGCAAAATTTTTGCGTTAAAATGTATCGCTAGTCAGATTACTTTAACGATGCCATCGCTGCGCGGGTCCCTGTTATCCTTTTTTTTTGGGGACATTTTGCTGCCAGGTATGGTGTCATTACTTTTGCATTTTAAAAAACCGCTGGTTGTGTTGGGCAGCAGCGGTACAGGAACTGAAGGTGTGCCCCTCATACCACATTGTGCAAAACTCTTATCTTTTACTGGACATGCTTTGGTGGTGTAAAGATAAAATAACGTTCCCAAAGTTTTTGTAGTGGATCTTTCTGTTTGTGTGGGGGGACTGATATCCAGTCTTTGTCACCAAATCTTTTGTTATCCTCAAAACCCTTTATTCTTTCCAAATTTTCATTTTTAAAATTTTCTTTTTTAATCCCCTTCCAAATTCATCCCCCACCTCTGAACTTCTTTTCAAAACCCTCCAAAAGCAAAGTGTCTCAAAAAGGCAACCGTGAAGCCCCCCACTTTGTTTTTGATTTTTTATTTTTAACCCCCAACCTCTTGCCAAGACCCTAGCATTCATTCTCTTACAACCCATATAAAATATATTAAACACCCACGGGGGCTCACACATCCTTGTTTGGGCCTATTTTTTACTGGCTTTAGACAGGCATTATCTTTTTTAAATTTCTAAGATTTAAAGTGCTTATACCTCTTCTGCCACTTTCAGCAACATAGTTGGGTCATGATTGTTTGGGGCGATACAAAATAAGAAATTTTAAAAATATAAGGGAGAAGCTGGTACGTATGAATTAAAAATGCTTGGTGGGGGGGGGTGTCGGTATGGTGGGGCTGGCCCCCCCCCCCCCCCCGCTGCTCCACAAAAAGGGGGTTGCTTGAGAAAAAGGAAAATTTTTTTTTTTTCCTTCCTACAAATGAACCATTTTAAAATTAAATTATACAAGTGTTATATAAAAATGTGCAGCAATTCTTCAATGGCGGTTTTCTGTATTATTATATTAAACATAGAGTTTCAGTTCCCTAAATTAAATAAAAATAATAATGATGGTGAAAGTTTTTCTTTTTCGGGCCCCCCTGCCTTGGTGGGAAGGGCCCATGTGATAAAAAAAAAAAAATAATAATTGTAATAATAATAATTTAATAAAAAATGTTGTCTTCGTTCCAAAAATTAATAAAAAATATAATAATAATATAATTTCTAATAAAAATAATGTCTGTATTTTTTTATTATTTAATTGATATGCTTCAGTTCCCTAAATTATAATAAAATAATAATAATTAAATAATGATGACTTCAGTTCCCAAAATTTAAAAAATAATTATTTTAATAATGTAGAGTTTATTTCCCAAAATTAATAAAATAATAATAAAAAATTATAAAATATAGAGCTTCAGTCCCTAAATTAATAATAATATAAAAATGCAAATTTCGTACGAAATAAAAATTCAGATTGCTTCTGCTAGTTGGCCAGTGGTAAGCAGTAAAACATGTTTAATCCCTGTGAGGCTTCTCTTGTGTTTTGTTTGCATTTTTTTACAGTCATTTGGCCAAATTTCTTTTTTTTTAACCTGGGTCCGTGATCACTGCAGTTGCCTCAAAAATACTCTGTTTTTCTTTCAGTAAGAACAGGTAAATACTATGTCAAATTTGGGAAGAATGGCGACGTTTTGCCCCGCCCCTGCCACCCGTTATGGCCTATTTTATTTATTTAGAGTATACAAGTTTTGTGTAAATTTTTTGTTTTTTGTGGCCCGGTGGGTGGTGGTAAAGCTCCCGCTTCCACACGGAGGGCCCGGGTTTGATTCCCGGGGGTGGAAACATTTCGACACGTTTCCTTACACATGTTGTCCTGTTCACCTAGCAGCAAATAGGTACCTGGGTGTTAGTCGACTGGTGTGGGTCGCATCCTGGGGGACAAGATTAAGGACCCCAATGGAAATAAGTTAGACAGTCCTCGATGACGCACTGACTTTCTTGGGTTATCCTGGGTGGCTAACCCTCCAGGGTTAAAAATCCGAACGAAATCTTATCTTATCTTATCTTATGTCATATAAGATGAAGTGTGATAGATAAATAAGCCGTACAGTTGATAATAGCGTCATATTCAAGTATTTCTTCTTGTTTCTCCAGAGTGCAGGAACGAATTAATGGTTTTTCATTTAATTTAAATGAGGAAAATTAATTTGATTTATGAGTAAATTGTGTTACGAGCTAGCTCCTGTAACAGATTAAACTCGTAAGTCAAGGTTCCACTGTATTATTATTATTATTATTATTATTATTTTTTTTTTTCTCTTAGTTGTTTGTTGGGCTATCTTATTGAAATTTGGGCAATGTATCATGGAAAGATGCTTCTTAACCCTTTGACTGTCGCAAGCCCCTTTCTGAAACTGTCATTCTATGTCGAAAATTTTTTGGAAAAAAAAAAATTATTTTTTCTTATGAAATGATAGAGAATATTTTCCCGATGATATTGACACCAAAAGTACGAAATTTGGTCGAAAACTCATGGAATTACGCTCCTGCGAAGTTAGCTATCTCGGCGAGATATATGCATTGGGCGATTTCGCCGACTTTGAGTCCTATTTTTGGCCAATTCCATTGTTCAGACGACCAAACTCATAGCTATTTCTTTAGAACTGCATTTTTTCTATCAATTTAGTACAAGAAACCGCCCATTTACTGAATGGAACTACCCAATAAAGTGGTCAGAAATTGGCAATTTGGCCAATTTCACTCAAAAAGATGCCAATTTCAAAATAGGGTCCAGAATAAACAATGCAGACATTCTTGGCAATAAAATAACATATCCTCTGTTCATTAGTCACATCTCCAGGTCCCTCTTATATTACTCTTGCTTTCTATTTTGATTTTTTATTCACACAAAAAATAGAAGATTTACTGTTATGCAGACTACTGCATTATTGTAAAAGTGGTATAAATAATATCAATGCACTAGTGAAAAAATATTAGACTCCCCAGTTGATGTGTATTGATGTGTGGTGTGATTTGCTTACTCCTGAACATTGGTAAAAATCGAACATTCCGTAACTTTGAGCTCAATTTCAAGGTCGTTTTCATCGTGAAACTAATCAAAATCATCTCTGTTTCTGTAATATGTTTTCCATTCTATCAAATGAGACCACGAAAACGAGAATATAACCATAAATACTAGGAAAAAACTCAAAGTCGGCGTTTTAATCCAAAAACACAGTCGGAGTTTTTTTTTTCTCATGTACTGTGTGCTGAAGGATTTTTTTTATACAGTGCACACTGACCACACAGACCCATTCTCTCACATGTGGGCCTACCAGCTCTCTCCTGCTTGATTTGAAGCCGCTAGAATTATTGAGTATACAGTGGACCCTCGACCAATGATGGCATCGTGTAACGTTAAATCCGACTAGCAATACATTTTAACGCAAAATTTTTGCCTCGACTAGCGCTAAAAAACTCGACCATCACCATTTGTTCCGTTCGAGATGTGTCCATGTGTGGCCTGCTCAGTGTTTACAAGCCACCCACCGCGGTCGCATCCAAACATACAATCGGAACATTTCATATTATCAAAGCGTTTTTAGTGATTGCACCTGCAAAATAAGTCACCATGGGTCCCAAGAAAACTTCTAGTGCCATCCCTGTGATAAAAAGGGTGAGAATTAGTTTGGAAATTAAGAAAGATTTTGAAGGGTTTGGGGCTAACCCTGAGATGCCTATGCCAGTTGTGGAATCCATTGCACCTACTTCAAAGATTAAGGAAATGTGTGCAAAGTGGGTTGAACTGCAAACCTTTATGGATGAAAATCGCCCTAACACAGCTATTGCAAGCCGTGCTGGTGACTATTACAATGACAATGTTGTGGCCCATTTTAGACAAATCATAAAGGAACGGGAGGTACAGAGCTCTATGGACAGATATGTTGTGCGACAGAGGTCCAGTGACTCAAGCTGGTCCTAGTGGCATCAAAAGAAGAAGGGAAGTAACCCCGGAAAAGGACTTGACACCTCAAGTCCTAATGGAAGGGGATATCCCTTCTAAACACTAACACCATCCACACTCTCCCCTCCCATCCCATCAGTCATCACCAGATCTTCGATAAAGGTAAGTGTCATGTAATTGTACATGTCTTCTTCAGTTTGTGTGTATTAAAATTAATATTTCATGTGGTAAATTTTTTTTTTTGTTCATACTTTGGGGTGTCAGGAACAGATTAATTTGATTTCCATTATTTCTTATGGGGAAAATTAACTTGACTAACGATAATTTCGACTAATGATGAGCTCTCAGGAACGGATTAATATCGTTGGTCGAGGGTCCACTGTATATACGTCTGAAACACTGGTTCGTAAGACATATATATACGACTAAAACAGTCAAAGGGTTAACGTACACCAAAAATGAAAGAAATCAGACCATAAACAACGGAGTTCACTTCTCAGCCATTAACCCTTTCAGGGTCAAGAGGCCCTCTCCGAAACTTGTTCTCAGGGTTGAAAATTTTTCGGAAAAAAAAAATTAATTTTTCTTATGAAAAGATAGAGAATCTTTTCCTGATCATAATGACACCAAAAGTATGAAATTTGATGGAAGACTTGCGGAATTATGCTCTCGCGAAGTTAGCTGTCTCATCGATGTTTATGCATCGGC
The DNA here is from genome assembly GCF_026875155.1 of Cherax quadricarinatus. Lineage (NCBI taxonomy): Eukaryota > Metazoa > Arthropoda > Malacostraca > Decapoda > Parastacidae > Cherax > Cherax quadricarinatus. The sequence goes on from NC_069415.1 coordinate 48,989,814, forward strand.
GATTTTGCCCACTTTGAGCCCTATTTTTGGCCAATTCCAGTGTACTAGTCGACAAAAATCGTAACTATTTCACTAGAACTCCATTTTTTCTATCGAACGAGTACAAGAAACCACCCATTTACCGATTTCAACTATCCAATAAAGTGGTCAGAAATTAGCAATTTTGCTAATTTCACACAAATTTCAAAAGATGCCAGTTTCCAAATAGGGTCCAGAATAAACAAGAAAGACATTCCTGGCACTAAAATAATATTTCCTCTGCTCATTAGTCATGTCCCCAGAACCCCTCTTACATTTCTTTTGCTTTCCACTTTGAATTTTTATTCTCACAAAAAGTAGAAGATTTACTGTTATGCAGACTACTGCATTAGTGTAGAAATAGTATAAATAATATCAGCGCACTTGTGAAAGAATATTAGACTCACCAGTTGATGTGTATTGGATGCATGGCATGATTTGTTTACCTTTGAGCTTTGGCAAAAATTGAACATTTCTGCTACTTTGACCTCAATTACAAGGTACTTTTCATTGTGAAACCAATCAAAATCGTCTCAATTTCTGTAATATGTCTTCCATTCTATAAAATGAGACCAGGAAAACTAGTATACAACCATAAATACCTTACGAAAATACAGTGCAAAGTTGCTGTTTTAAACCAAAAACACGGTCAAAGTTTTTTTTTTCTCTCATTACGCACTGTGTGCTGCAGGATTTTTTTTTATACTGCGCACACTGACCACATAGACCCATTCTTTCATATGTAGGCCTACCAGCTTTCTCTTGCTAGATTTGAGGGTGCTAGAATTTAGGCGTACTAGTACGTCATTAACCCTGGTGCGTAAGCCGTACTAGTACGTCAGAAACCCTGAAAGGGTTTACCTCCCCATACCGGTATATTTTTATATGGTTTTTATGGTTGTATTCTCGTTTTTTTTGTCTTATTTGATAGAATGGCAGATATACAGTGGAGCCTCAAATATCGAACTTAATCCGTTCCAGGAGTTTGTTCTAAATTCGAAAAGTCTGAAAAGCGAAGCAATATTTCCCATAAGAAATAATGGAAATACAATTAATCTGTTCCAGAAGCCCAAAAATATTCACAAAAAAATACATTTTATAGAGATTAATTATTGTTTTACATACAACAAATATAGTGTTCAATTATGTATTAATAAATATAAATAAACATGTAAAATAACACTTTACTTACCTTTATTGAAGACTGGTGATGGCATCTGGAAGATAGGGAGGAGGAGAGAGGGAGTTGGGGTTAGTGTTTGGAAGGAGAATCCTCCTCCATGAGGACTTCAGGTGAAGCCCTCTCTGGGGTTACTTCCCTTCTCTGTCTTTTAATGCCACTAGGACCAGCTTGAGAGTCACTGGACCCCTGTCTCACAAAATATCTGTCCACAGTTCTCTAATTCTGGTGCCTCTTTAAGATTTCCCTAAAATGGGACATGGTTCTGTCACTGAACTTGTTGCAAAGATGGCTTGTTTCAGCTTGCTTAGGGTGGTACTTCTCCACAAACATTTGGACATCATTCCACTTCTGTATTATTTCCTTCGTCACATCTATGGTGTTTCTCACTCTCTTTACCAAAGGGGTACCACTAGCAAGTTTCTTTGGGCTCATTGTAGCTTATTTCACAGTCCACAAGCACTAAACACAATGAAATAATCATAAAATGTTTGAATGAGAGCGCAGGTTAGTGTTCACTCAAGCATCAACAAAACCAGACTGGCTCACGGCACCTGCATGAGGACATGGACAGAGTGGGCTGCCGGACAGGTCTGGTATGCAGCGGTTCAAAAATAGGGGCGAGTTCGATAATAGGGACAAAGTTGGTTCGAAAAAATGGTTCTATTTTTGAATAGTTCGATAAGCGATACATTCGAAATTTGAGGTTCCACTGTATTACAGAAATAGATATGCTTTTGATTGGTTTCACAATGAAAAGTACCTTGAAATTGAGCTCAAAGTAGTGGAAATGTTTGATTCTTTAGCAGTGTTTAAGAGTAAACAAATGAAGTCACTGTCTAATACAGCAGGGCCCCACTTATATGGCAGGTTAGGTTCCAGGCTACCACCGTAAAGCGGAAATCGCCGTAAAGTGGAACACTTTTTTCCCACTTATAAATGCATATAAATACTAGCTAACAAGTTTACACAAGCATATATTAAGTTAGCAATAGAACTAGGCATTAAAAACAATAAAAAAGTAAAATACACCTATAGTACACTCATTACTTACCTTGAAATATTTGTAGTCTTAATCTAGGGTGAGACGAGTAGTATTTATTTTAAGAAATCAAGTGTGGTATGTATGGTAGCCACCTAGGCTACCATACCAGGCTAACCCACCCACACACAATATTCTATGACATTTAAGCATCCCAGAGTGGTAAAATGCATACACAGCTCACTCATTACTTACCTTAAAATATTTGTACCTTAATGTTGGGTTAGAGGTGAGTAAACGAGATAAAACGAATAAATGAGAGAGAGAGAGAGAGAGAGAGAGAGAGAGAGAGAGAGAGAGAGAGAGAGAGAGAGAGAGAGAGAGAGAGAGAGAATGAGTACATGAGAGAGGACACTTGCGGAGTTATGTAAACAAACCAGGCGAATGCAAGTTTTGTAAACAAACCAGGTGTACATGTCTGGTTTGTGTACAAGTTACATTGTGTACAAGTTGTCTCTTCTTTGATTCAGTAGAATAAATAGAGGAACACTCCCATTCTCATGTAACACCATTTTTAGAAGAAATGACGCTCTGAGTGAAGGTATACAAAAGGAATAATTTTCTACAGTTACACCCAGCAGCACATTTTCTCTTATGTTGGACTAGAGAAAACATCATTCTTGCCGCCACTCGTACAAGTTGTCTGGCTACCACGTCTCATATTTATATTTATTTATTCTACTCTGGGGTGTATTTATCATCTTTATATGGTATGTATCATGTTTATTATATAATTTTGAAAAAAATATCATTGGTGGATTAATGAAATTGTGTATATTAATGTATTATATGACATTTAATGAGACTCGGTGATTATTATTGAGTATTATTATTATCATTACTAATATGGCTCTCGAGACATAAGACCCTCGTACTGATTTTAATGTGTACGTGCACGCCAGCACAGTGTGTAAGCTTATTTAGGTACAGGTATACATAAGCATAATTATCAGAGTATGTATATATAAAATATGAAATAACTTTAAAAACACTTGAAATTTTGGGGTTTCCAGACATAATGGAGAGACGTAGTGCTTATGGAGCTCACAGAGAATGTAAACAAACCGGGTGGGGTGCGGTGACCATATTAGAAAGTCAGGTGGGGGAGCCATATAGAGAGTTTTGGTCATAATTTGAAATGAACGTATTAGCGGAACGCCATAAATTGAAAAGCCGTAAAGTGGGGCCCTACTGTACGTGTGCGCCTGCCAGTCCAAATTCCAATATGCAGTCATGAATGGGTTAACATTATTTATACAATTATTACAATAATGCAGTAGTCTGCATAACAGTAAATCTTCTATTTTTTGTGTGAATAAAAATTCCAAATGATAAGCAAGAGTAATATAAGAGGGGCCTGGAGCCATGACTAATGAACAGAGAAAATGTTATTTTAGTGCCAGGAATGTCTGCATTGTTTATTCTGGACCCTATTTTGAAATTGGCATTTGTTGAAATTTGTGTGAAATTGGCCAAATTGCCAATTTCTGACCACTTTATTGGGTAGTTGAAATAGGTGAATGGGCAGCTTCTTGTACTCAGTCTACAGAACAGAAGTAAGTAAATAAGTAAGTGTATTCAGGTGTACACAAATATAGTTACATAGATTATCATACATAGCAGTGTATGTATAGAGAACCTAGGATAACCCAGAAAAGTCAGACAAAGTGACTTATTTCCAGTACCTGGCTTTGGCTTGCCATATATGATTTTTGGTATATATATTTTTTTTCTCAGTTGTTTGTTGATCTATCTTATTGAAACTTGGGCAATGTGTTATGGAAAGATGCTTCTTAACGTACACCAAAAATAAAAAATCAATGAAGATAAATAAGGGAGTTCACTTCTCCGCCATTAGCTGCCTCTTTGAGGTATATTTTCATATGGTTTTTATGGTTGTATTCTCTTTCTTTTGGTCTCATTTGATAGAATGGAAGATATATTGCAGAAATAGATATGATTTTGATTGGTTTCACAATGAAAAGTACCTTGAAATTGTGCTCAGAGTAGCGGAAATGTTCGATTTTTGCCAATGTTCAATGAACTTTCTTGTGTAAGTCAAGTTAGTTAATTTTATTAAGTGTATTCTAACCTAACCACTCTGTAATCTGGCAAACTCAGTAATCCAGCACACTACAGGTCCCAATGATGCCGGATTTGTGATAGTGGACCCGTATCACCATTAAAATATTATTGTTTTTCTTTAAAAACATTATTGTATCACCATTAAAATATTACTGTTTTTCTTTAACCCTTAAACTGTCCAAATGTAGACCTACGTTCACGTTCGTAGCGCTCCGAACGTAGAACTACATTTTTACATTTGAAAGCATATAAAATACATAGATCTATGTTCGGAGTGCTATGCACTTGAACGTAGATCTACATTTCTACAGTTTAAGGGTTAAAAATATTATGTATCACCATTAAAACATTACCATTTTTCAATAAAAGCATTACTCTATCACCACTAAAACATTAGTGCATCACCATTAAACCATTAGTGTATCACCATTCAACCATTAGTGTATCTCCACTAAACCATTACTATATCACTACTGAACTAATACTGTATCACCAGTAAACCATTCCTGTATCACCACTAAACCTCTACTGGATTCATACTAAACTAATACTGTATTTGCACTACATCATTTTGCAGATGATGAAGGTTGCCAAGTGTCCCCATGAAGAACTTTCATACACCAACTGTATCATTGTTAATGAGAACGACTTCCCTCTTAATGTCAAGTAAGTGTTTTGTCACGTTTGCTTCATCATGTATTTCATGGTATGGTGTCAAAGAATGTGACTTGTATCAATGTGACACAATCACCAGTGTCGTTAGCTCTCTTTGGAATCCGACCAACAATTGACTTTGCTAGCTTCATATTTTTTGGTGATCTGTCTGATACTCAAATTAACATGTTTTCTAAATGCTACAATACATGCATGCTTCTTAGGTGTAACATCCATTATGAATTTCAAATAAATCATGAATTGAAGGGGAGAATTTGGCAAAGCTACATTCACTCACAGAGCAAGCTTGCAGGAATAGCCTTGCAGAACAACAGCTATTGTAGCACTGATGAGAGTTGCAGGGTAACACCACAGCTGGATGGTTGCCAGAAGATGGTAGCAAACTCTTCTGAAAAGAAAAGAACCCTAACTACCTTTATTAAGCTAGAGACTAAGATGTATTATGAGATATTCACAATATATTTGCACCCTACTATACTATATTAAGATTATTCTCTTAATTCAGAATGAAATTCTAATATAGATTACAATAAGAGTGAAATCAGTTAACTGTATTATTAAAGATTGTGATGAGATAGTATGTAAGACTTTAATGATATTCACCGTAGAGTTAATTAAATAAGAACAGTACAGTGTACATATCTGGTCAGATAGCATTCTTAACAAGATAAATCAGAATAACAATACTTACATTATACAGTATTTAAAGTAGTCAGTAATTCAAAATTAAAATTCTAATAAAAATTCTGATATGACTGAAACTAGTTACATGAAGTGATACTAAATATGATGAGATAATTGTTGTGAGGATCACATTAACAGTGACTACGAAGTGGTTGGCTGATAGGGAACATCTGGAGTCTTCAGGGAAGCAGTTCCAGATTTTAGGTCCTTTTATGTGTATTGAGTTTTTACACAGGTTGAGTCAGACATGGGGGAATATCATAGAGATTTTTGTTTCTATTGATTGCCCTGTATATGTAGTAAGCACAGAAGTATGAGTGAATTTTATGTACTGTATATTAAGTAAGTTTAACATTTTGAAGAGTGGGGGAGTGTTGTCTGGCAGTAGATTGTGTAGACAGGACTTACAACAGGCTCTCTGACCAGTATGTATACCTAGATAATGTATATTAGAGCTGATTTCCTCTATTCTGTTTATTGAAATATACAGTACACTGTTGTATAACCATTTAAAAATATACCAGATATGTTATAAATGGTGCAAATGTGACATTAAAACAGTATCAAAGATGGTTGACACAAACCCACTACCATTATAGTATGCTCCTCATTTAGCGACGAGTTCATTTACTGACATGGTCTTTGAAACGGACTTCCATCATTAACCCTTAAACTGTTCAAATGTAGATCTACGTCCACATGCGGGGGGCTCTGAACGTAGATCTACTTTTTTTTTACATGCTTTCAAATAAGGAAAGTCAAGGTCAGAGCGCTATGCACGTGAACGTAGATCTACATTTGAGCAGTTTAAGGGTTAAGTGAGGAGAGGCTGTATAATGTAAGTAGTTCTGTTTGAGGTATATAATAACAAATTTTGGAAAGGATGCTGACTGATTTGGATACCTTTCTTTATATGCTGAATGTGGGTGTTCAGTTTAAAGTTGCCATCGAGGTAGAGACCTGAGAATTTTCCTTGGTACGTACTTGTATCCCATATCCTCTTCATACCTCCGTCGAACTGCTCGATGTAATGCCAAATATTATTTATTCTGGAGTATTTAACATGTTTTATGTTATTTATATTGTTTATTATGTCATATTAGATCAATTGTGATAGGCAAATAAGCTGTAGTGTTGATATTAGCATAATAATAAAGCATATTCTCCTGCATCATGAGACTGAGCTCATGGCAACCGACAGTGGCTTCAAAGCCACCTTATCTTTAATGGATAATGTACTGTGTCGGTGCTTTACATAATGAGAAGCATTTCTTTTATTCGTTGGAACCATGGCTAGGGCTAAAAGTAAGGAGGTTATAACAATAAATGGAGAAAAAGAAATTTGAATGACTTACGCAGCAAGTAGCGCCACCAAACAGTACCAGCAGGTTGGTGTGGCGACCCTGGAAATTTGAAATTATGTTAGCCAAAATTAGTGCCGAATAACTGAAGGAACCGAATAACTGATTGCCGGATTTGTGATGGCGGACCTGTAGTACACTATTATTATACATGTTATTACATGTATATGTTTTATTATTATTATTATTATTATTATTATTATTATTATTATTATTATTATTATTATTATTATTATTATTATTATTATTATTATTATTATTATTATATTATTATACTATTATTATTATATGTATTATTCTTATTCTTCTTATTATTATTACAATATAAATAATTTGGAATTTTTATTCACACAAAAAATAGAAGATTTACTGTTATGCAGACTACTGCATTATTGCAGTAATTGTATAAATAATGTTAATCCATTCATAACTGCATATTGGAATGGAAGTGATGTCATTTGTTTACTCTTTAACATTGGCAAGAATAGAACATTTCTGCTACTTTGAGCTCATTTTCAAGGTAGTTCTCGCCATGAAACCATTCAAAATCATATCTATTTCTGTAATATATTTTCCATTCTATCAAATGAGACCAAAAAAGTGAGAATACAAGCATAAAAACCATACGAAAATACCACTAAGGGGTGGCTAATTGATGAGAAGTGAACTCCATTATTTATGGTCCGATTTCTTTCATTTTTGGTGTCCGTTAAGAAGCATCTTTCCATCATACATTGCCCAAGTTTCAACAAAATAGCCCAACAAACAAATGAGATCCAATTCTCTAGATCAAGAGCAAGAGCCCCTCACCTGTGTCAAGGAACCTCCTTTGAGGCCCGCTCGCTTGTGGAATTTTCGCTCACGTATGGAAGCAAAAAATCAACCGATCGACTGCTCGTATTTGGAAAAACTCGCACATGGATGCGCTCGCAAATGGAGGTTTCACTGTAAATTAAAATAAACAGAATAGAGGATATCATCTCTACTATGCATTATTTAGGTATAAATACTGGTCAGAGAGCCTGTCATAAGTCCGAGGCGTCAGTAAACGAGTACGTTTCTAGGTGAGGAGAGGCTGTACTATGGTGACACTCTTTTTAGCTGTGGCACTGGTGTGAGGATTTACTAAAGGAAATGCTCTTTGTAGTGTGTACTGGGTTTACTGTTGTGTATATTGCATTCACTGGCAATTGCTTTTTTTTTTTTCTTTATTTCCATGACCTGTACATTCTTTTAATACTAGTTCTACAAGATTTGTTCACCCTTTCGTGTTTCCATTGTATTGTACTCCTGGTATCACTATACATATGTAGGACTAGCTGTAGGTATAAATTTTTAAACAACTGTCTCACATGGTAGGAGCCTGGTGACCCCTGGCAACTGAATACACAACTGGTATCCACTAGGCCTATTTCAAGAGAATACACTCTTATTTACCACAGCACTTATTTTGGTATCTTATCTGTACACTGTGTACTACAGTGGACCCCCGGTTAACGATTTTAATCCGTGCAAGAGGGGTAATTGTTATGCGAAATAATCGTTATGTGAATGAATTTTCCCCATAAGAAATAATGGAAATAAAATTAATCCGTGCAAGACACCCAAAAGTATGAAAAAAAATTTTTTTTACCACATGAAATATTAATTTTAATACACACAAACTGAAAAAGGCATGCACACTTACATGACACTTACTTTTATTGAAGATCTGGTGATGATTGATGGGATGGGAGGAGGGGAGAGCATTATCTTCTTACTGTTTAGAAGGGGAATCCCCTTCCATTACGACTTGAGGTAGCAAGTCCTTTTCCGGGGTTACTTCCCTTCTTCTTTTAATGCCACTAGGACCAGCTTGAGAGTCACTGGACCTCTGTCGCACAACAAATCTGTCCATAGAGCTCTGTACCTCCCGTTCCTTTACGATTTGTCTAAAATGGGCCACAACATTGTCATTGAAATAGTCACCAGCACGGCTTGCAACAGCTGTGTCAGGGTGATTTTCATCCATAAAGGTTTGCAGTTCAACCCACTGTGCACACATTTCCTTAATCTTTGAAGTAGGCACAATGGATTCCACAACTGGCATAGGCTTCTCAGGGTTAGCCCCAAACCCTTCAAAATCTTTCTTAATTTCCATACTAATTCTCACCCTTTTTACCACAGGGTTGGCACTAGAAGCTTTCTTGGGGCCCATGGTCACTTATTTTCCAGAAACAGCACCGAAAACACTGTAATAATACGAAATATTCCGAGTGTATGCTTGGATGTTACCGCGGAGGCTGGCTGGTAAACAATGGGACGGGCGGCACATGTGAGGCTGGCTGAGGGCACATTGGACGCGTCTCGGACGAAAATCGGTGAGCGGGTTTTTAATCGGTATGCGCGGCAAAAATTTTGCGATAAAAGTAAGCGGTATGCGGAAAAATCGCTATGTGATGCCATCGTTATGCGGGGGTCCACTGTACTGTGATATACACTGAATCACTATGTATGATGCTCTATTTTCATGGAGGCTTTCTTTTCTCTTGCAGAGATCATACTAAGTTAATGTTTTCACACTGCACTTTAGGCTTATAGTTGACCTTGTGTAAGAATGGCACCACTACTATCTTACGCGCACACTTCTTTCCTTGTTTCTGGCTCAGTGTGTACTATTTTATTTCTAGATTACTTCCAAGCATTTGAGAGATATAATTTATAAGTTCACTTACATAATTTTGCACTTCTGGCATGGGAAAAAGGCCATGATAATCCACGAAAAACGGAGGAGCACATGGAGGAGTGACGGAATGATTAGTGAAGCTTGGTTACCTGACTTATTTTTCAGTGAAGTTATTTTCAAGGAGACCACTGTAGGCTAAATTGGAGTCAGATAGAGGGAGTTTGGAATACTTCCAGCAAGGTAGTCACTCTCATGAGCATTGTTACTTGCGATTTTGCTAGCTAGACTTGATCCTATAGTAGAGAAGAATTCATTTAACATATTGGCTGTTTCAGCAGGCTGGACATAAGGTTCATTGGGTTTAGTTAGGACAATATCTCTAGTTTTGGTCAGTTTCTGAGAGCCCAGGATTTGAGATTGTATGATCCAGGTTGTCTTCATGTTTACCTTTTATTTAATTGAACCTGCTAGCATAATATAGTTGTTTAGACTTCCTTATTAATGTGTAAGTACTGATGCATAGCTTTAGGTTTGTTCTTGAGTTACTAATCTCAGTCTCTACTGTTTTTCATTATGTTTTTTTGATCACTGGACCCAAGGATGCTATTTGTTAGTCACAGGCTATTTAGTCTCTTTGCTGTGATCTTACTTTTAATAGGAGAATGTCTGTTATAGAGGTTTTGTATTTTTTGTAGAAAAATATTGACCCATTCATCAATGTTCCTTTCATTAGTAAACATTCTATGCCAATCAATGTAACTTACTGCTGTAGTGAATTTATTTAATGATGCTTCATCATGGAGATGAAATGAAATCTTACTAGTATCAAGTGTTAACTTAAATATGTTGGTTTCATGAAGATGGGGTAGTAACCCTAACTTTGTGTTTAGTGTCTGATTATCCCTGCTTTGAGGGGAGCTGTTATATTAGTCCAGGTGTGGTCAACTGTGGATGCATTTGTCATAGCTGGAATAAGCAAGGAATTATACACGCTATTAAGAAATTCATCTTGAACAAGGTTAATGTTGAAGACACCAGCAAGTATTAGATAATGATTGTTTAATCATTTATTGGTTATTAGGTTCTTTAATTTGTTACTGAAGGTTGGAATATTAGTATGAGGTAGCCTGTAGACTGCTCCAACTGTACTATTTTTTTTTTATTTTTGGTTGCAAAGTTAGCAAATATATATTCAGCATATTCATCACTGATACATGTAGAGTTACTGCATGTTAGTTCATTATAGTAGTAGATGGCATCTCTTCCACTGTTGGATTAGGTATGCAGTTGTGAATGTCTGTGTAACCAGGTATGGTAAAGATGTGTGCTGTGTAATGTTTAACCCTTTGACTGTCACAAGACCCTTTCTGAAACTTTCTTATGAAATGATAGAGAATCTTTTCCTGATGGTAATGACACCAAAAGTACGAAATTTGGTTGAAAACTCACAGACTTATGCTCCTGCGAAGTTAGTGGTCTCGGCGACATATACGCATCGGCGATTTCGCCGACTTTGAGCCCTGTTTTTGGCCAATTCCGTTGTTCCAGTTGACCAAACTCATAGCTATTTCTTTAGAACTCTATTTTTTCTATCAATTGAATACAAGAAACCGCCCATTTACCGATTTGAACTACACAATAAAGTGGTCAGAAATTGGCAATTTGGCCAATTTCATGCAAATTAAAAAAGATGCCAGTTTCAAAATAGGGTCCAGAATAAACAATGTAGACATTCTTGGCACTAAAATAACATATCCTCTGTTCATTAGTCACATCTTTAGGCCCCTCTTATATTACTATTGCTTTCTATTTTGATTTTTTATTCGTACAAAAAATACAAAATTTACTGTTATGCAGACTACTGCATTATTGTAAAAATGGTATAAATAATATCAGTGCACCAGTGAAAGAATATTAGACTCCCCAGTTGACGTGTATTGGATGTGTGGTGTGATTTGCTTACTCCTGAACATTGGTAAGAATCGAACATTTCCGTTATTTTGAGCTCAATTTCAAGGTCGTTTTCATCGTGAAACTAATCAAAATCATCTCTGTTTCTGCAATATGTTTTCCATTTTATCACGTGAGACCATGAAAACGAGAATACAACGATAAATACTATACAAAAATGCACCTCAAAGTCGGCATTTTATTTAAAAAAAACAGTCTTTTTTTTTTCTCATTATGCACTGCGTGCTGCAGGATTTTTTTATGTGGTGCACACTGACCACACAGGCCCATTCTCTCACATGTGGGCCCACCAGCTTTCTCCTGCTTGATTTGAAGCCGCTAGAGTTACTGAGTATATATTCGTCCAAAACACTGACTCGTGAGACGTATATATACGACCAAAACAGTCAAAGGGTTAAGCCAGGTTTCAGCAAAAATGATAAGAAATTTTAGCATTTATAGAATCTAGGAGTGCTGGGAGGTCATCATAGTTTTCACTTGGGGATCTAACATTGTAACTGAATATTAATGTGTTGTTGAAGTTGTTGAATTTGCTGAGAACAGCATTTGCTTGACTTGCTGTGTTAGAAGAGTATTGATTACCATTGCCATATGATGGGAATGAGAATTTTTATAGAATTTTTTCATATACCAAATGTATTGTATACATAAATGTAGTGCTAATTATGAGTAGAATGTATGTTTTGTTTTTTCCAGGTATGTATTAATTATTGTGGATTATAGCAAGAAGTACATCTATACAGTCAAACATGATCGCTCCATTAAGCCTGGATACATTGGGTTTAATGCCATTCACAGGAAGCAGGCGGTGCTGTCCTTGGACCAGGAGGTAAGATGAAAGCTTCATCATTAATGGAATTCAGTATTAACAAGTTGACATGCAGCACTCGGATGCCTTTACTGGCGATGCATTTCAGGCTTTTTCAGCTGAATTCAGTGGTGACTTTTATAATGGTGATAATGGCAGTCTCCAGTATGATAATCATCTCTATATTTGACTGAAGAAGTCTGCTGCACAAACAAAACATTGTATCAATAAAGCAACCCATCTTTCTAATAACTATTTCACTTTTTCACATAGGAATTGCAGCATATTTCTAAGTTAGGTTAAGTTAGATCACACTGGAAAATCTATTAATATAAAAGACAATAAAACAGTCTACCCCACAAACAGAAAATAGGCAGCTTCTGTATACAGCTAATGCACAATAGTCATATTTCAACTGTTCAAGGCTCCATCAATAACTACCCATTTGACTGTTTTTACAACAGTGCCATAATGGCTGCAGTTAAGAGGACGGGCAGCAATAAAGATACCCAAGTGTTTCGTATGTGTTTCATTTATAAATAATAATAATAATAATCTTTATTTCTACAAGTACATGTACAAGGTATACAGGCCTAGCTAACATCAGTGACATACTGTTATATATGTGGAAAGCCTCCCTTGTTATGCAGGGCATTTCGGGTAAATTAGGTCAATTTCGTCTCCAGGATGTGACCCACACCAGTCAACTAACATCCATAAAACAAACAAAAACAAACAAACAAATAAATTTTATTTCTTTGTAAGAGTACATTGAGATTATGAAATTACAATGATGAGGTACAGTGCAAAGAGCCACTATCATGCCTAGGCATTATGGGCAGACTTAATTTAATGGCTTACAGACTACTTAATACTACAGAAATTGATCATAGTTTGTTTAAGTTGTACATCTTTTTTGTTTATAGCAGACAGTAATTTTATTCTAATTATAATAGTTTAAATAATGAATATTGAAATTAAGTTAGGGGAATATAATATTGTTAGTTGTTGAAAGTAGTTTACAATATGAGAATGTTACAATTGGGTGTAAGGCAGTATTGTTTTGGGTAGGTATTTATACTACAATGTAGTATTAATAATATATGAACTTTATGCATCTAGATTTGAAGTTTTAAAATTTAGGTAATTTTTGGGTAAAGTTAAATATTGAGTATTGAGTATTTAGTTTAGGGTGAGTAGGTGGTTTTTGAGAAGAGCCTTAAATTGGTGTTCAGATCTGGTTACTTTAGTATTTACTGGTAATGAATTCCAAATTTTGGGTCCCTTTATGTGCATACAGTTTTTACACAGTGAGATATGGGGTACATCAAAAAGAGATCTGTGTCTTGTGTTGTGGTTGTGTGTCCTGTAAAGGTTGGTGAGGAGAAGTTTGAGTGGAAGGTTTATGTTTGAGTGTAGTGTTCTATGTATGTAGCAGGCACATGAATAAGTATGGATATGACTCACGAAATCGTAATGACATGATTGCAAACAAACCATACCACGGGCGGGATTTGAATCCGTGGTCAGAGAGTCTCAAAACTCCAGACCGCGGGTTCAAATCCCGCCCATGGTATGGTTTGTTTGCAATCGTGTCATTACGATTTCGTGAGTCATGTTGATGGCAGTGAGGGGAATTGAGCTAGAGTTCATCACTGCCACGCTAGCTGGAGATTCGTCTGTAAAAACTTGCATCTGTGGTCACAGTGGTGCCTATGCTAACCTTCCTATGGTGTAGAAATATACGTAGTTGGACGAATCTTATTGTGGCTAGCTGGTCCAGTGGCTAACGCGACGGTCTGGAGTTTTGAGACTCTCTGACCGCGGGTTCAAATCCCGCCCGTGGTATGGTAAGTATGGATATTCTTGACGGTGAGCAGATTTAGACTTTTGAATATTGGTGGAGTGTGTTGTTGAGAGTGGGAATTTATCATTCTGACTGCAGCCTTTTGCTGGGTTATTAGTGGTCTTAGGTGATTTAATGTTGTTGATCCCCATGCACAAATTCCATATGTGAGATAAGGGTAGATGAGTGAATGATACAGTGCAAGGAGAGCTGATTGTGGAACATAGTACTGTATCTTTGATAGTATACCTACTGTCTTAGAGATTTTCTTGGAAATTTGTTGTATATGTATCTGGAATTTGAGACTACTGTCAAGGTGGATTCCTAGGAATTTTCCCTCTGGGAGTCTTGTGATGGGTGATCCGTTTAGCATTATGTTAAGTGGAACCTATTTTACTGATAGGTGAACAGGGACAGCAGGTGTCTTCAGGAAACATGAATGTTCTTGATCCTTTATGCATAAAATACACAATATCTTGAGCTACATAAAACACAGTATCATAAATTATATAAAACACAGAGAATCCTAAGTTACATATCTGCCAAGTTCCAAATTTGTACATTGATATAATTTCTCATGGTAGTGAGAGGCAGGGTAGACACTGATGTAACTCCTCATGGTAGTGAGAGGCAAGGTAGACACTGATATTACTTCCATTGGTAGTGAGAGGCAAGGTAGACACTGATATAACTTCTCATGGTAGTGAGAGCCAAGGTAGACACTGATATAATTTCATATGGTAATGAGAGGCAAGGTAAATACTGATGTAGCTTTTTCTGGTAGTGAGAGGCAAGGTAAACACTGAAATAACTTCTCATGGTAGTGAGAGCCAAGGTAGATACTGATATAACTTCTCATTATAGTTAGAGGCAAGGTAGACACTGATATAATTTTTCTGGTAGTGAGAGGCAAGGTAGACATTGTAATATCAATCAGTCAGTCTGTTAATTTATCTCCACATGATACATTGTACAACAGTTGGATGGCTTTATATCTCTCACATGGAAATTTCCTTTGTAATTCAGAACATTTCAGACAAGCTTAAACTTAACTTATATCAAGAAGGACTGTAGTATTTTACATATGTATATGAGACAGTAATAATTTTCAGAATAAAATAGATTACATGAATATTCAACAAATGTATATGAAGTAGATAAAATTATAACACTTAGAATATTCTATTTTAGGATTATTCCATTAATTCAAAATGAACTTCTAATAATGTTCATAATAATAGTAAAAGTAATTGACTGTAATTAATATTACAGGATGTGATGTAATAGTATTTTACTTGTATGTATATAAAACTTTAATGATATTCACAGTAGAATTGATTCAGTGAGAGTGACTTGCTGTATATGGGCAAATAAAATCATAGCAGGGTAAATGAGAATAATACTTACAATAAAGTAGACGGTAATTTAAAATAAAACTTATAATAAAAAATATGATAGGAATGAAGCTAGTTGCATGAAATGATACTAAATATGATGAGATAATTGTGAGGATCACATTAACAGTAACTTTGAAGTGGTTGGCTGATAGGGAACATCTGGAGTCTTCAGGGAAGCAGTTCCAGATTTTTGGGCCTTTTGTGTGCATTGAGTTTTTACACAGGTTAAGTCAGACGTGGGGCGTGTGCCCAAAATACAGCAGGCATTACCCCTTTGAACAGCCGCACTGAGCCGCTGGAACAGAAAACTAGCTGCCTTGGGATCCCTAGTTACCCTGATCAGTCTTTTTCCCAGCTCCTTAAGGAATTTAGATGCACTCTTTCCCCATGAGCCAAGGGTCTCTGAGCCTATGGGAACAAACATATAATGATGGGCAAGTTCTCCATATTTTCTAGATTTTTGGGACTCCCTGAAGCTGGCAGCTGCCCCTCCTTCCTCCCTGGTGTATTGGAGATAGGTATCAGCCAAGGTAGATGCACATGTATAGTCCCACACCACCTGCTTCCCATCTGTCCAGGCTTGAAGGGTGATACCATCTGGACTCTTCTGGCTGCCATCAGATCTGCATAGTTGGGGTGGCTCCCTTACTGCTGGGCATCCAGCTGTTGTGAGGCTCCTCTTGATAATGTCATTAACCTCCTCATGTCTTGCAATCTTTCCCTCGGATTTACGGCACACAAGACCATGGTACCCGAATCGGTCTGCTGCTTCACTGCCACAAATACACCTGTGTTCGGCGAGAATAGGGGCGGCAAGTTGAAGGGCAACACCGATGCGGATGGTCTGTGGGTCGAGACGTGTGCCAAGGCTGTATATAAATATACAGTGGACCCTCGACCAGCGATATTAATCCATCCTGAGAGCTCATCGTTAGTCAGAATTATCGTTAGTCAAGTTAATTTTCCCCATAAGAAATAATGGAAATCAAATTAATCCGTGCAAGACACCCAAAAGTATTGAAAAAAAAATTTTTTTACCACATGAAATATTAATTTTAATACACACAAACTGAAGATTACATGCACAGTTACATGACACTTACCTTTATTGAAGATCTGGTGATGATTGATGGGATGGGAGGAGGGGAGAGGTGTTAGTGTTTAGAAGGGGAATCCCCTTCCATTAGCACTTGAGGCAGCAAGTCTTTTTCTGGGGTTACTTCCCTTGTTCTTTTAATGCCACTAGGACCATCTTCAAAGTCACTGGACTTCTGTCACACAACATATCTGTCCATAGAGGCCTGTTCCTCTCGTTCCTTTATGACTTTCCTAAAGTGGTTCACAACGGTGTCAGTGTAATAGTCACCAGCACGGCTTGCAGTAGCTGTGTCAGGGTGATTTTCATCAAAAAAGGTTTGCACTTCAAGCGACTTTGCACACATTTCCTTTATCTTTGAAGTAGGCAACTTCTTCAATTTCTCTCTCCCCTCCTCCGAAGCAGTTTCCTCAGGTTTGGCCTCATGCTGATGAAGATGATCTAGCAGCTCATCAGTGGTTAGTTCTTCATTGTCCTCCACCAACTCTTCCACATCCTCCTCACTAACCTCCAACCCCAAGGACTTCCCCAATGCCACAATGGATTCCTCAACTGGCATAGGATTCTCAGGGTTGCCTCAAACCTTAAAAAACCCTTTTTTTAAACCCATTCTCGCACAGTTTTTCCAAGCAGGTTCAAGGTCCTCTTAGTCATTCCCCCCAAGCCTTACCTATAATGTTTACACAATTGAGGATGGTTTTTAAAAGATTTTCCAAAAATCTTTAAAAGTCAGTTGAGTTTTGAGGCCACTAAAAAAGCACCTTTCAAAATAGTTTTGTGCACAGTTTCTTGAAGTTGGAAATGACCTGCTGGTCCATGGGCTGCAGGACAGGAGTGGTATTAGGAGGCAAAAACTTGACCTTAATGAAGCTCATGTCCCTAGAAAGTCGCTCTGCCACGTCTGAAGGTGACCAGGGGGCATTGTTAATACCCAGGAGGCACTTAAGGTCAATTTCTCTTCAATTAGGTAATTTTTCACAGTGGGGGCAAATGCATGGTGTAACCAATCATAGAAAAAGTCCCTAGTGACCCATGCCTTACTGTTTGCCCTCCACAGCACACACAAATTAGCCTTGAGGACATTGTTTTTCCTGAACACTCTGGGAGTTTCAAAGTGATACTCCAATAAAGGCTTCACTTTGCAATCACACTAGCATTGGCACACATAAAACAGAGTAAGCCTGTCTTTCATAGGCTTATGTCCTGGGAGTGCCTTTCCTCCTGAGTAATGTAGGTCTGCTTGGCATTTTCTTCCCAAACAGGCCTGTTTTGTCACAATTAAACACTTGTTCAGGTTTCAGTTCTTCACTGTCTATGTACTCCTTGAATTCCTGCACATATTTTTCAGCCGCTTTGTGGCCCGAAACTGGCAGCCTCACCATGCCTTATCACACTATAAAATGCCACTACGCTTCTTAAATCTCTCAAACCAACTTTGCTGGCCTTAAATTTCACTCACATCACCACTAGTTGCTGGCATTTTTTTAATTAAATCGTCATGAAAACTTCCTAGCCTTTTCACATATGATCGCTTGAGAGATGCTATCTCCTGCTATCTGTTTTTCGTTTATCCACACCAATAAGAGTCTCTCAACATCTTTTTATCACTTGCGATCTCAGTTTCGAAAACTAGTTGCACCTTTGGCAAAAACAGCTTCCTTGATTGCCGTTTTCTTGCCCACAATAGTAGCGATGGTTGATTGGGGGTTTTCTATACAACCTGGGCCAGCTCGGAGACACGCACTCCACTTTCATACTTAGCAATGACCTCTTTCTTCATCTCCATAGTAATTCTCACCTTTTTTGCTGTAGGGTTGGCACTAGAAGCTTTCTTGGGGCCCATGGTGACTTATTTTGCAGGTGCAATCACTACAAAGGCTGTGATAATATGAAATGTTTCAATTGTATGTTTGGAAGCGACCGCGGTGGCTGGCTGGCTTGTAAACACTGGCACCCATGGGACAAGTGAGGCGCGCTCAGGCCAAAGTGGACGCGTCTCGAACGGAACAAATAGCATTGGTCGGGTTTTTTTAGCGCTAGTCGAGGCAAAATTTTTGCGATAAAATGTATCGCTACTCGGATTTATCGTTAATCGATGCCAACGTTGGTCGAGGGCCCACTGTATTAAGTTAGTAAGTTTATTCAGATATACACAAATGCAGTCACATAGATTATCATACATAGCAGCATATATGTAAAGTACCTAGGATAACCCAAAAAAGTCAGACTGTGTGACTTATTTCCATTGGGGTTAGCAGTAGAACTAGGCATTAAAAAACAATAAAAAAAGTAAAATACACATATAGTACACTCATTACTTACCTTAAAATATTTGTAGTCTTAATCTAGGGTGAGACAAGTAGTATTTATTGTAAGAAATCAAGTGTGGTATGTATGGTAGTCAGCCGGGCTACCATTCCGACCACCCCATCCACACATAATATTCTAACATTTAAGCATCCCAGAACAATAAAATGCATATACGGTTCACTCATTACTTCCCTTAAAATATTTGTAGTCTTAATGTAGGGTCAGAGGTGAGTAAACGAGATAAAACAAATAAATGAGAGAGAGAGAGAATGAGTACATGAGAGAGGACACTTGTGGAGTTATGTAAACAAACCAGGCGTGCGTGAGTTATGTAAACTAACAAAGTGTACACGTCTGGTTTTGTACAAGTTACATTGTGTACAAGTTGTCTCAACATTGATACGGTAGAATAAATAATGAGAAACACTCCCATTATCATGTAACACCATTTCTTAGAAGAAATGACGCTCTGAGTGTAGTCATATGAAAGGAGTAATTTTCTACAGTTACCCCCAGTAACACATTTTCTCTTTTGTTGGACTAGAGAAAATGTTATTCTTGCCGTCACTTGTACAAGTTATCTGGCTCCCACTTCTCATATTTATGTTTATTTACTCTACTCTGGGGTGTATTTATCATCTTTATATGTTATGTATCGTGTTTATTATATAATTTTGAAAAAATATCATAGTTGGATTAACCCTTTGGGGGTCGACAGGTCCTCTCAGAGACTTGTTCTCAGGGTCGGCCAAATTTCAAAAAAAGAAAAAAATAATTTTTTCTTGTGAAAAGATAGAGAATCTTTTCCCGATCATAATGACAACAGAAGTATGAAATTTGATTGAAAACTTAAGGAATTATGCTCTCGTGAAGTTAGCAGTCTTGACGATGTTTACGCATCACCGATTTTGCCCACTTTGAACCCTATTTTCGGCCAATTCCAGTGTGCTAGTCGACAAAAATCATAACTATTTCGCTAGAACTCCATTTTTTCTATCGAATGAGTACAAGAAACCACCCATTTATCGATTTAAACTATCCAATAGAGTGGTCAGAGTTTAGCAATTTTGCCAATTTCACACAAATTTCAAAAGATGCTAATTTCCGAATAGGGTCCAGAATAAACAAGAAAGACATTCCTGGCACTAAAATAACAAGTTCTCTATTCGTTAGTCACATCCCCAGGCCCCTCTTATATTTCTTTGGCTTTCCACTTTGAATTTTTATTCTTAAAAAAAAAATAAGATTTACTGTTATGCAGACTACTGCATTAGTGTAGAAATGGTATAAATAATATCAGCACACTTGTGAAAGAATATTAGACTCACCAGTTGATGTGTATTGGACGCTTGGCATGATTTATTTACTTTTGAACTTTGGTAAAAATCGAACATTTCTGCTACTTTGAGCTCAATTTCAAGGTACTTTTCTTTGTAAAACCAGTCAAAATCATCTCAATTTCTGTAACATGTCTTCCATTCTATAAAATGTGACCAAGAAAACTAGAATACAACAATAAATACCATACGAAAATACAGTGCAAAGTCGCTGTTTTAATCCAAAAACACGGTCCAAGTTTTTTTTTCTCATTACGCACTATGTGCTTCAGGATTTCTTTTATACTGCGCACACTGACCACATAGACCCATTCTTTCATATGTAGACCTACCAGCTTTCTCTCACTAGATTTGAGGGTGCTAGAATTTAGGCATACTAGTACGTCAAAAACCCTGGTGCGTAAGCCATACTAGTACGTCCGAAACCCTGAAAGGGTTAAACGTCATATATTACATTAACCCTTAAACGGTCCAAACGTATATATACGTTCACGTGCGTAGCGCCCCAAACGTATACGTGTATATACGTTTTCTTTGTCATTCATTCAACATTGCCATGATAAGCGTGAGTCACCTAGACATGAGAGAATGGGTGTGTGCACTCACTGTGCACCATATGAAAATAACTGGGGATGCCTGCGTACCATATGCTCTTCTTTCCTATTTAAAAAAAAATTTTTTCTCTCTCAAAAAATCTGGGGCGCTACACGAGTGAACATATATATACGTTTGGACCGTTTAAGGGTTAATATACACATTTTTATTAATCCATGCATGATATTTTTTCAAAATTCTATAATAAACATGATACATAACATATAAAGATGGTAAATACACTCCACAGTAGAATAAATAAACATAAATATGAGATATGGGAGCGAGACGACTTATACGAGTGATGCCATATTAGTAATGATAATAATCACCAAGACTCATTAAATGTCGTATATTACGTTAATATACACATTTTTATTAACCCTTTGGGGGTTTCGGACATACTAGTACATCTTACGACCCAGGGTTTTTGGCGTACTAGTACGCCTAAACTCTAGCGCCCTCAAATCTAGTGAGAGAAAGCTGATAGGCCTACATATGAAAGAATGGGTCTATGTGGTCAGTGTGCGCAGTATAAAAAAAATCCTGCAGCACACAGTGCGTAATGAGAAAAAAAAACTTTGACCGTGTTTTTGGATTAAAACAGCGACTTTGCACTGTATTTTCATATGGTATTTATTGTTGTATTCTAGTTTTCCTGGTCTCATTTTATAGAATGTAAGACATATTACAGAAATTGAGATGATTTTTGACTGGTTTTACAATGAAAAGTACCTTGAAATTGAGCTCAATGTAGCAGAAATGTTTGATTTTTACCAAAGTTCAAAAGTAAACAAATCATGCCACGCGTCCAATATGCATCAACTGGTGAGTCTGATATTCTTTCACAAGTGCACTGATATTATTTATACCATTTCTACACTAATGCAGTAGTCTGCATAACAATAAATCTTCTATTTTTTGTGAGAATAAAAATTTAACCCTTTCAGGGTCCGTCCCGTAGATCTACGGCTGGTCGGTGAGTGTCCAAACCGTAGATCTACGCCAAAATTCTAGCGCCGTCAAATTTAGCGCGAAAGCGCTCATAGGCCTACATATGAGAGAATGGGTCTGCGCCGTGGGTGTGCACCGTAAACAAAAAATCTAGGCGCCTGCATATCATTGTGGGAACGCCGGCTCAGTCACCCTTGTTCACCATGTCTCGTCGCAAGTCAGCTCTCACTCCCCGGAAAATTGGGACTCTCCTCTTCCTGTCTGATAGTTCTGACATGAGGGAAAAGTGGAAATTGAAGACGAATTCTACGGCTTTTGATAAGTTAGTGCCCGAAAATAATGACCAAGATATCGATAATAGTGCAAAAAAACCCCGATGTCCTCGACCTTCTACCTCTGGTGTGGGCACTCGTGACTCACGGTCGGGTGTTCCTAAACGTAAGAGAAAATAATTTTTTCCCCGTGGCCTGGCCTTGACTTCAGTAATGACGATGATTCTGACGTGGATTGTGATTTTATTGCGCTCGACGATCATTCGAGTAGTGATAGTGAGGAAACATATTCACCAGTGAAGCGTCGGTATGTTCGCCGCCGCATGCGCTCGGGTAGTGAAACCCTATGCTGTGCCCGGGGGACGGAGTACATCCCGTAGTACATCCCGGAGTACATCCCGTGGCCCTACACCGTTTTAGGTAGTGATAGTGAGGATGATGTGGCTACACTTGGCATGGATGGGCCACGACATCAGTGGATGGGTTAGTGGGGCGGGTGGTGGTTGGCACCCCCATGCGTGACTCGCTGTGCCACGCGGGAACCCACGCTGCTGACTCGCCAGTTCAAGGACAAAGCGGAGCGTCACCCACCACCCCGCCACAACCACCCGTACAAACCGCCTATGATGTCCAGTATCCACCAGCAAACCGTATCGGGGATTGGCAGCAAAATCCCAATTTTGTTCCCAGCCCTCACCACTTTGATGATCGCAAAGTGGAATTCTACCTACCTGCCTCTTGGAACCACGGCCAATGAACTGGAATTCTTTGAATTATTCTTTGACCAGCCATTGATGGAAACTATTGTCAGGGAAAGTAATAAGTATTTTCAGTACACCATGGAAAATTTATGATCTTATCCCCACAGTCAAGACTACACAGGTGGAAAGAGACGACTGTTGCAGAAATGTATTTCCCTTTTTGCAACAATAATGCTTATGCCTCAGTCTTTAAGCAAAATATAAAAGCATACTGGTCACAGATGGGCTAATTTGTACCCCACCCTTTTCAGTGAAATAATACCAGTGAACAGGTTTATCTTACTGTTACGTATGTTGCACTTCTCTGACAAAACCAGGCCTGACAGAAGTGACAGGTTAATACAAGATTAGAAATGTTTTCATGTATCTCAAACAAAAGTTCAGGATATACTTTAATCCATTCAAGAATCTTGTAATTGACGAGTCTTTGTTTTTGTTCAAAGGTAGACTGTCATTCAAGCAGTATATACCGAGCAAGAGGAACCGCTTTGGTATAAAATTGTTTTGTACTCTGTGTTTGGGTGACAGTGGCCTGGTGTTGGTATTGTTGTATACACGGGTAGTAAAACATTGAAAGTACCAAGATGTTATTGGGTATTTTCAGGTGACGTAGTGAGAAACATGATGGCACCTTATCTTGGTAAGGGCCATACATTATATACCGTTTAACTGGTACACAAGCCCATTACTCAGTGATTTCATGCGAAGTGAACAAGACAGTGTGTGTGTGGCACAGTGCGTTCTAATCGTAAACATATGCCCAGGCTCAACGCAGGTGTTCGTGGTGATGACGTGCAGGTGTTTACTGCCAAAAGACATCATGGCATTACGGTGGGATGACAAACGAGATGTCACATTGTTGACAACCATTCACCGTAATGAAAAAGCAAGACAGTGGCAAAGTTGATCGAGTGACTAATGAACGTATTCGAAAAACCAGTGACAGTGATTGATTATACACAAAAATGCGCTTGGTTGACAAGTGTGCATGCAGATTGGTTTTGTTGACAGTGTTCGTAAGAGTTACAAGTGGTCATGAAAATTTTCTTCCATCTCATGGACATTTCAATGCTGAATGCATTAATATGTACCAAATAAAGATGGTAACAGACCACCGTTTTGGTGAATTTTGTTTGTCTGTTGTCAGAAACTCATAATGAAGTACCAGGTAACAACACCCGCAATACAACATGGTCCTCGAATTCATCACAATATACCCAAGCGTTTGAGAAGAGAAGGTGATCATTTCATAATACAGCTTCCTTCAACTCAAAAAAAAATTGCTCAGAAGAGATGCATTGTCTGTGCACAAACAAAACGACGGCAACAAAGACGCAAAGACACTCGGTTTATGTGTGAGGAATGTAAAGGTGCCCCTGTGCATGGTGCCTTGTTTCAAGGAGTTCCACAAGCTCCCGAGTTCTAAAACCATGTCCGGATTGTAAATATGTAAATATATGATAGAACATTGTATTATACAATAATTTGTGCATGTTTATTGTAATAAACAACAGTGGTAAACAATAATATGATAATAACTTTTGTGCGGTTATTGTGTTCAATACGTGAGTTTATATATATAAATTATAAAACAGTATTGGTCTCTCAGGCCCCAAATGTTAGTAGGAATAGAAAAAAATTGGAAAAGAAAAGAAAAAAAACAACTAAAACAACAAAATAATATAATACGCGTATGTGGAATTCGTCGATGTTGCCGCCACCACATCATTTTCTACAAAATTCTTGGACTGTATCTCGGTAAGTTACTGATCAGATTCTAATTTTTTTTGTTTTATTACCTTCACAAAAATATGCTCTTTAATTCTGTAAGGGAAAAAATAATTTTTTTTTTTTTTTAAAATTTCTTGGACCCCTGGTGCGTGACTTCAGATTTTGGCCTTGGACCCCGAAGGGTTAAAGTGGAAAGCAAAAGAATGTAAGGGGGGTGTCGATGTGACTAATGAACAGAGGAAATGTTATTTTAGTGCCAGGAATGTCTCTTGTTTATTCTGGACCCTATTCGGAAATGGGCATCTTTTGAAATTTAAGTGAAATTGGTTTAAAATTGCTAAATTCTGACCACTTTATTGGATAATTTAAATCGGTAAATGGGTGGTTTCTTGTATCATTTGATAGAAAAAATGGGTTTTTTAGTGGGGGAGTGTACTTAGCTCAGTGGTGGGCGTGTACTTAGCTCAGTGGTGACGTGTACTTAGCTCAGTGGTGACGTAGTACTTAGCTCAGTGGTGACGTTTTACTTAGCTCAGTGGTGACGTTGTACTTAGCTCAGTGGTGCCGTGTACTTAGCTCAGTGGTGAGGGTGAAACTTGCTCAGGGGTGCGTTTTAATTACTCAGGGGTAAAGTTTTATTTTAGCTCAGTGGGAGTGTATTTAGCTCAGGGGGTGACGTGTATTTAAAGGGGACAGGGTGACTTTTACTTAGCTCAGTGGTAAACGTTTTTTAACTTACCCAGGGGTTTGCCTTTTGTACTTAGCTAAGGGTTTGAGTTTTACTTAGCTAAATTGGTGACTTTGTACTTAGCTCGGGTGCCGTGTACTTAGCTCAGGGGGTGACGTGTACTTAGCTCTGTAAAGGGACCTGTTTGGGGTGCTCTCTGGGGAATCTTTTCCCCGGATGCCTCTCTTGAGAAAACTTTCCCAGCAGCTGAAAGAGGAGTCAAAATTTTCCCTAAGAGGGGAGATCGGCGATTAAGGAGGAAAAACAAGGGAAATTCGTAGAACCTTCTGTTGTATTTTCCCCCAGGTTAAGGGGGGGTTTGGGTCAGTGGCCGGGCAACAGGGAACCAAGCTGAAAAACCCGGGAAAAGGGTTTGGGAAAGAGGGGGAAAGGGGGGCAACGGGGGAAACCAGAAGATACCGTGGAAACTTCCAACTCATTCTGGGTTTGCCTCCCGGGGGGGAAAGGGGAATGTGAGGGTTTGTGGGAATGCCACAACAGCACCAAAAAAGGGCATTGGCAAAAAGTGAGGAGCCCACCCCTAAAAACCCCCAAACGAAGACCATCGAGAACGTCTTAAACGAATTCTCAAGTGGTGTAATGCTACCGGGCAAAGGGTGAGTCGATTTCTGGGAGCATCATGACGGACGACCCCAAAGGGAAAGGAAAAAACCCATTTTTTTGTTTTTGGGGATAGCCAGTTAGGTACATGGAAAAGGGTTTCCTGCGAAGGTTTGGAGAGGAGGCAAAGAGTGTTTTTTCCTGGGGCGGGATGAAGGAAAATTTGGTTTCCCGTCTGGATGACTTTCATGGAGGTAAGGGGAAACAAAATCCTATTATCTTTTCTCAGTGCGGGGAGGAAAACAAATTTTTGGCGGGACGAAGGAGTGAGGACCTAAATTAGAGGTATGGGGTCGCAATAGAGATAATTAAGGGGAAAAGGGGGGGAAAACCCGGGCATATGTGGCTTTTTCCAAGGGGGAGGATTTGGGGAAATAAATTTTTTTTGCCAGAGAAATTTGTGTCAAGGGGGCTGGCTGTACAAGTACTGTAAGGAAAATGCGGTAACATTCTTGACAACGGGGCCCTCTCTATGGCAGAAATGACATGAAATGCCAGGGGGGGGGGGTTTCACTTATCTAGGTGTGGGGTGGGGGCATGGCCAACCCCGTGGGGGGAGCTGTTAGGTCTTTAAATGGGAAATTTAGTTAGGGGGTAGGGGTTTTTTTTGGGGGGAAAACTGTAAAGTCGCAGGGTAGAAATGAGAAATTTAAGGAAAAACTAGAAAAAGGCCCAAAATGAGGGGGGGAAATAGGAAAAAGCCATTTGGCCCACAAATTGACAAGGTCAGTAATAATTTATGGAATAACAAAAAGGGCAAAAAAGGGTTAAAGAGAGGGGAGGGTCTTTAAAAAAATTTATTAAAACCAATAGTCGCTTGCTAGGAATAAGAGGGAAACGGTTGAGATAGTTGCAAGTGCGGGTTTAACATAGATGTATTTGAATTCTGAGACGTGGTTTAATTAAAAAAGTCGGCTGCCTGCAGAATTCACTTTTAGGGTTTTAAAAATTTTTTCCAAGTAGATAGAAGTATGGGAAGGGGGGTGGGGTGGCCCTTTAAAGGCCGAGATCGCTTTAAAATGTTTCATAAAAACGGGTATTAAGTTGGTTTAAAACATACAGAGTCTGTTTGGATAGGGAAATTTTAGAGGGGCTGAAAAAATTTAAATTTTTGGGGTGATATACCGTTTCCCCCCCCCAAATTTTTTAGGGGGCCAAGGGAGACTACTATGGGGGGAAAATTGTTTGGGCCCAAGGCCCAAAAATGTATAAAAATTTTTGGGGACTTTAACTTTAGCAAAATTTATTGGAAAATTTTTGACTGGGAATTTGAATCATAAAAAAGATTTTTTAGAAATTGGGTTTAGGAAATTTTTTTTTTGAAGCAATTTTTTTTGGGGGGGCAGAAACCCAAAGGGGGAAAAAACCTGCTTGACTTAGTTTTTGGCAAAAAATGAAACCCCTTGGGTTTTTAAATTTTTAATTTCAGAGGAAAGGGTGTAGCGACCACAAAACAATTACATTTAAATTGAATGGGGAAATATATAATTGGCATAAAAAAAGTAACCCTCCCAATTTTTTTTTGTTAGCAGATTACGATGGGCCCCAGAGAACACTTAAATCTGTTGAAATGGGGTAACGAAAAAGAGCTATCAATATGAGAGTTTTCCCGAAAACCCAATTTTTTTTTTTTGCTGCTAAAAAAACGTTTTTTTTCCCTTTTAAGGAACTTAGATCAAATAGAAATGACCCCAAAAAGGATGGGAAATAGGCTGAAATATCTACTAGGGCATAAAAAAGGAATTAAAAAAGGGAACAAAAAGGGCGAGGGTCTCTTATTTAATCAGTATATTTACATTAAAAGGGAAAAATTTAAAAAAGGGGGTATGAAAAGCTAAAAAGGGGCTATGAAATTTTAAAATTGCTTGGGGGTTCTAAACAACCCAAAAGTTTTTTTTCCCGGGCAATTTGGAAAAAAAAAAGTCCCGAGATAAGAAAAGGTCCCCTTTAAAAAAAACTATGGGGCCCTTACGACAAAGAGAAAGAAAAAGTGCTCGATTTAAAAAAATTTTTTTCTCCCCCGGGTTTTTTCAAAAGGAAAAACACTAATAATATTCCGGTAATTAAATTTTTTAGTGGATCAGAAGAAGATAAATTATGTAACATCACAGTCACTAGTGAAATGGTTGTGAAGAGGATAGACCGACTGAAGCAAAATAAGTCACCGGGTCCTGATGAGGTTTTTTCAAGGGTTCTTAAGGAATGCAAAATGGAAGTCTGTGAACCATTAACTAATATTTTTAATTTATCTCTTCAAACAGGTGTAGTGTCTGATATGTGGAAGATGGCTAATGTAATTCCTATTTTTAAAACAGGGGACAAGTCGTTACCGTCAAATTACGCCCAATAAGCCTGACCTCAATTGTAGGCAAGTTGCTAGAGTCAATTATAGCTGAGGTTATAAGAAGCCATCTCGATAAGCATAGCTTGATTAATGATACTCAGCATGGATTCACAAGAGGCCGGTCTTGTATAACTAATTTATTAACTTTCTTCAGTAAAGTTTTTGAGGCTGTTGACCACGATAAAGAATTTGATATTGTTTACTTAGATTTTAGTAAGGCATTTGATAGAGTTCCACACAAAAGACTGTTGAAGAAAGTAGCAGCTCATGGCATTGGGGGAAGGGTGCTCTCGTGGATCGAGTCATGGCTCACAGACAGGAAGCAGAGAGTGTCCATAAATGGGGTTAAATCCGAGTGGGGTTCAGTAACAAGTGGCGTTCCACAGGGATCAGTCTTGGGCCCGTTGTTGTTTTTTAATATATATCAATGATCTTGATGAAGGAATTGCTAGTGATATGAGCAAATTCGCCGATGACACAAAAATAGGTAGGATAATTGATTCAAACGTAGATGTTAGGGAACTTCAGGAGGATTTAGACAAACTCTACTCTTGGTCAGAAAAGTGGCAGATGCAGTTCAATGTAGATAAATGCAAGGTTCTGAAGCTCGGGAGTGTCCATAACCCTAGCACTTATAAGTTAAATAATGTAGAACTTAGCCATACAGATTGCGAAAAGGACTTGGGGGTTATGGTAAGCAGCAACCTTAAACCAAGACAGCAATGCCTAAGCGTACGTAATAAGGCAAATAGATTACTGGGATTTATATCAAGAAGTGTAAGCAACAGAAGTCCAGAGGTCATACTGCAGCTTTATACATCATTAGTAAGGCCTCACCTAGATTATGCAGCTCAATTCTGGTCTCCATACTACAGAATGGACATAAATTCGTTAGAAAACATTCAGCGTAGGATGACTAAATTAATACATAGCATTAGAAATCTTCCTTATGAAGAAAGATTGAAGACTCTTAAGTTACATTCACTTGTTAGACAAAGAATGAGGGGGAGACCTGATCGAAGTGTATAAGTGGAAGATAGGTATTAATAAAGGGGATATTAACAAGGTCTTGAGGATATCTCTCCAAGAGAGAACCCGCAGTAATGGATTTAAATTAGATAAGTTTAGATTTAGAAAGGACATAGGAAAGTATTGGTTTGGAAATAGGGTAGTTGATGAGTGGAACAGTCTACCTAGTTGGGTTATTGAGGCTAGGACTTTGGGTAGTTTCAAATTTAGGTTGGATAAGTACATGAGTGGGAGGGGTTGGATTTGAGAGGGACTTGCACATCGGAACTTGTTTCTTGGGTGGCATTGAAAATTGGGTTGGTCAAATGCTTGTTAGTGGGATGAATTGTAAAGGACCTGCCTAGTATGGGCCAACAGGCCTGCTGCAGTGTTCCTCCTTTCTTATGTTCTTATGTTCTAGCGAAATAGTTATGATTCTTGTCGACTAGTACACTGGAATTGGCTGAAAATAGGGCTCAAAGTGGGCAAAATTGGACACATTTTTTATGCACTGTCATTGGGATGGTATTTTCATTTGGTTTGCAAAACTGTTAATTAATTTAGTTGATATTTATGTATGTAATTTTATTCATATCTTCATTTTTGTATTTGTGGTATGTATTTTGTTGGGAAGGAAACTAAAAATGATTTTTCCCACAATGTTGACAGATTGCTGCAGAACCATTTATGTACAATCCACAAACACAACTCATTGCTACCCTAGTCCTTGAAGCAGACTTCTTACAGAAGAAGAATACTTCCAGAGATTCCTACAACACTGACCAGATGGTAATGGCATTCATGGAACAGTTTGCCAAACATTGCTACACAGTTGGTCAGCCAATAGCATTTAGGTTTCAGGACAAGAAACCTCTTTCACTAATTGTCAAGGAAATTGAAGGTGAGAAAACTATAATTTAGGATTAGGTAGGAATGGTGTGGAGTAAATTTTAAATATTGATATGCCATGGATTTTCCAGCACTCTTGGTTCCACAGCCTTGCTGAATTATCCATTTTGCCAGGCCAACAGAGGTCACGGTCACATAATAACTGACAGTACACCTCTTGTCCACTAATTATACACCTCCCATGTCTCTGAAGTGCCATGATTTATTAATTACTGAATTTACAAACAATACTACAGTACTAGTGCTCCCAGTTCGATAAATTTTAGTTTACTGGACTTTTTTTTTTTGTTTTTGAACTGGCAGTAGGGTGACCTAAAAAGAAAAACAAAAGTATTTCTTTTAAAAAAAAAAAAACTTCTTCTGAAATTGAGTAATTTATATAGAGTTAATCATTGCAAATATTTCATCCAAGCAAAGTTGTTCCATGGCCTTTGATCTTTCTCCCTGCAGTTTTTCATTCATCAAATAAAGATTCACTTCATTGTGTTCCTGCATGAAGGTATGTTGTTCTAGCTCCTAGATTAATTCTCCTGACAGGTAATGGGAACAAGCCTATTATCTGCCTCAGTGCTGGTGGAAATGGTATTAGGAAGGGCAGGAGACAGGAGCTGCTACTTAACCCTTTGACTGTCATAAGCCACTTTCTGAAACTGTCATTCTATGCTGCAAAATTTTTGGAATTTTTTTTTTTCTTATGAAATGATAGAGAATCTTTTCCCAATGGTAATGACAAAAGTACGAAATTTGGTCAAAAACTCACCGAATTATGCTCCCGTGAAGTTAGTGATCTCAGGGACGTATACGCATCGGCGATTTCGCCGACTTTGAGCCCTGTTTTTGGCCAATTCTGTTGTTCCAGTTGACCACACTCATAGCTATTTCTTTAGAAATCCAGTTTTTCTATCAATGGAGTACAAGAAACCGCCCATTTACCGATTTGAACTACCCAATAAAGTGGTCAGAAATTGGCAATTTGGCCAATTTCATGTAAATTAACCCCTTCAGGGTCCAAGGCCAAAATCTGAAGTGGTGCTCCAGTGTCCAAGAAATTTTGAAAAAAAAAAAAAAAACTTATTTTTGCTTACAGAATTTAAGAGCATATTTTTGTGAATGTAATAAGACTAAAAAAAAAAATTTTCTGATCAGTACTTACTGAGATACAGTGCCAATAAGTTTGTCCAAGATGATGTGGTGGCGGCAACATCGACGAATTCCACATACGTGCATTAATTTATTTAGCGGTTTTTGTAGTTTTTTCTTTTCTTTTCAAATTTTTTTCTTTTCCTACTAACATTTGGGGCCTGAGAGACCAATACTGTATATAATGTATATATATAAACTCACTGTATTGAACACAATAACCGCACTAAAGTTATTATCATATTATTGTTTACCACTGTTGTTTATTACAATAAACATGCACAAATCTTGATAATCTATTCTATCATATAACTTTTACAAACATGGACATTTTTCGAGGACCCTTGGTTGCATGAGGTGTTCTTACCATGGTACTTCATATGAGTGGTCTGAAAACAGAAAAACAAAATTCACCATACGGTGGTCTGTTGCCAGTCTTCAATTTGTACAATTATAGGCATTGAGGCATTGAAATGTCCATGAGATGGGAAGGAAAAAAGTTTCATGTACCACTTGTAAAACCTTTACGAACACAATCAACAAACACCAATCTGCATGTCACAGTGTCACACCAAAGCGCAAGTTGTTTTGTGTTATAATCTAATCACTGTCACTGGGTTTTCGAATACGTTCAGTAGTTCACTCGATCAACTTTGCCATGTCTTGCATTTCATTACGGAGAATGTTTCAACAATGTGACATCTCGTTTTGTCATGTCACCGTAATGCCAATGATGTTCATTGGCAGTAAACACTGTACGTCATCACATATGAGCACTGCGTTGAGCCTGGGGCATATGTTTACGAATAGAACCGCACTGTTCACGCACATCTGTCTCTGTTCATTCGCATGAAATCACTGAGTAATGGGCTCGTGTACAGTTATCGGTTATTTATCAATGTATGCCCCTTTACCAAAGTAATAAGGTGCCATCATGTTTCTCACTACGTACACCTGATATACCAATAACATTTGGGTATCTTTCAATGTTTTACTTCCCGTGTCTACAACAACATCCCAACACAGGCCACTGTCACAGTAACAGGTACAAACAGTTTTTATACCAAAGCGTTTCTCTTGCATCGGTATATTACTGCTTGAATGACAGCCTACCTTTGAACAAAATCAAAGACTCGTTCAATTACAAGATTCTTGAATGATAAAGTATATGCTGAACTTTTGTTTGAGATACATAAAAACATTTTCTAATCTTGTATCACCTGTCACTCTGTCAGGGCCTGGTTTTGTCAGAGAAGTGCAACATACAGGTCACCTTGTTCTATCTAGGCTGGCTATTGCTGCACCTCTAAACTGACACCTTTCAAGGCAGGTGAAATTGCCGACCTTAGTAAATGTACAGAGTACTTTCACGGGCGGATAAAGGAGATAAAACACATCAATTACTGGGAGCGCTTGGGTTTCTAAACCTGATTCCGGGACGCAGGAGGGAGAGATACATGCATTATATACACCTGGAAAATTACTAGAGGGGAATCTAGTAGAACTTGACACGAAAATCACTCACTACGAAAGCAAAGATTGGCAGACGATTGCCCATCCCCCCAATGAAACGCAGGGGTGGTCACTAGGCTCGTTACGAGACCATAAATAAGTGTCAGGGGCCCGAGACTGTTCAACTGGCCTCCAGCACACATAAAGGGGAGTACCAACAGGACCCTGGCAGAGTCTTCAAGGGCCTCTGGGACAAGCACCTAAAGTCAGTTCCTGATCTGACGAGGCTGTGGCTCGTACGTTGGTTTTGCGTGCAGACAGCAGCAACAGCCTGGTTGATCAGGCGCTGATCCACAGTAGGGCCTGGTCACAGACGGGCCCGCGGGGGCGTTGACCCCCGAAACCTCTCCAGGTAAACTCCAGCGTAATAACAGTAATATAAACTGTTCACTGGGATGATTTTCAATGAAGGACCGGGGTAGAAATTTGCCGTTCTGTGGAACAGTATGTTTTATATTATGCTTATTAGGACATGAGGCATAAAGCATTTTTGGTTTCAAAAAGCAAATGCATTTCTGCAACAGTCGTCTCTTTCCACCGGTTGTAGTCTTGACTGTGGTGATATGAGTGTTTGCCATGGTGTACTCAAAATACTTATTACTTTCCCTGACAATTGTTCACATCATGGTTGTGTCAAAGAATAATTCAAAGAATCCCATTTCATTTGCAGTGTTTCCAAGGGGACAAGGTGGTAGAATTCCACTTTGAGAGTCATCAAAGTGGTGGGGCTTGGAAACAAAATTGGGATTTTGGCTGCAATCCCAGTACGTTTGCTGGTGGATACTGGACATCAAGGTGGTTTGTGTGGGTTAGTTGTGGTTTGTGGTGTGGTGGGGGCTCGACGTACACTTTGCCCTTGAATCTGAGGATGTTAGCAGCAAAAAACCGTGTGGTCCCAGTCTTGGGTGGGGAGTCCGCATGGCCCATGCACTACATCACCACTACCACCATCTTCTGATGCTGTGGTCTTATCCATGCAGTGTAGCCACATCATCCTCTCAGTCAACTATTTACCTGGGGTAGGCACGGGATGTACTACGTCCTGGGCATGGCAATCGGTTACAATACCGAGTGCATGCGGCGGCATAACATACAGGTCGCTTCGTCTGGTGAATATGTTTCCTCACGAACACATCACAGGTAAGTCTGTCTTTCATAGGCTTAGTCCTGGGAGTTGCCTTTTCCTCCTGGAAGTAATGAGGTCCTGTCCTTGGCATTTTCCTTCCCAACAGGCCTGTTTTGTCCAATTAAACACTTGTCAGGTTTTCAGATCTTCACTGTCTATGTACGCCTGGAATTCTGCACATATTTTTCAGCCGCTTTGTGGCCCGAACTGGCAGACTCACCATGCCTTATCACACCTATGAAACGAATGCCATACGCTTCTTAAATTCTCTCAAACCAACTTTGCTGGCCTTAAATTCACTCACAACAACACTAGGTGCGGGCATTTTTTTAATTAAATCGTCGCAAACTTCCTAGCCTTTTAATATGATCGACTTGAGAGATGCTATCTCCTGCTATTGTTTTTTCGTTTATACACACCAATAAGAGTCTCTCAACATCTTCTTCACTTGCGATTCAGTTTCGAAAAAACCATAGTTGCCACCTTTTTGGCAAAAACAGCTTCCCTTGTTGCCGTTTTCTTGCCACGAATAGTAGCGATGGTTGATTGGGGTTTATATACAAACCTTGACAGCACGGAGACACGCACTCCACTTTTCATATTAGGCAATGACTCTTTCTTATCTCCATAGTAATTCTCACCTTTTTTGCTGTAGGAGTTGGCACTAGACGGCTTTCTTGGGGCCCATGGTGACATATTTTGCAGGTGCAAATTCACACAAACGTTGTGATATTATGAAATGTTTCAATTGTATGTTTGGAGCGACCGCGGTGGCTGGCTGGCTTGTAAACATTTGGCACATGGGCCAAGTGAGGCCGATAGGCCAAAGTTGGGAGCCGTTCTTGACGGCCCAAATAGATTGTGGGTTTTTTTAGGCTAGTCGAGGCAAATTTTTTGCGATAAAAATGTATCGCTATCGGATTATCGTTAATCGATTGCCACGTTTGGTCGAGGCCCAATGTATTAAGTTTAGTAAGTTTATTCAGATATACACGAATGCAGTACCTAGTTATCTATACATAGGCAGCATATATGTAAAGTACTAGGATAACCAAAAAAAGTCAGACTGTGTGACTTATTTACCATTGGGGTAGCCGTAGAATAGCATTAAAGAAACATAAAAAATGTAAAATACACATATAGTACACTCAATTACTTACATTAAATATTTGTAGTCTTAATCTAGGGTGAGACATGTAGTATTTATTGTTAAGAAATCAAGTGTGGTATGATGGTAGTCAGACGGGCTACCTTCCGGACCACCCTCCACACATAATATCTAACATTTAAGCATACCAGAAACAATAAAATGCATATACTCGCGTTCACTCATTACTTCCTTAAATTATTTGTAGTTTAATGTAGGGTCGAGGTGAGTAAACGAGATAAAAACAATTATAATGAAGAGAGAGAGGAAATGAGTAAATGAGAGAGGGACACTTGTGGAGTTATGTAAACAACAGGCGTGCGTGAGTTATGTAACTAACAAAGTGTACACGTTGGTTTTGTAACAAGTTACATTGTGTTAAAAGTTGTCTCAAACATTGATACGGTAGAATAAATAATGAGAAACACATCCATTATCATGTAACACATTTCTTTGACAGAAATGACGCTCTGGTGTAGTCATTATGAAGGAGTAATTGTTCTACAGTTACCCCAGTAACACATTTTTCTTTGTTGGAACTAGAGAAAATGTTATTCTTGCGTCACGTGTACAAGTTTTATCTGGCTCCACTTCTCTTATTTATGTTTATTTACTCTACTCTGGGGTGTATTTATCATCTTTTATTTGTTATGTATCGTGTTATTATAAAATTATGATAAAAAATATCATAGTTGGATTAACCCTTTGAGGGGTCGACAGTTCCTCTCAGAGTCTTGTTCTCAGGGTCGGCCAAATTCAAAAAAAGAAAAAATAATTTATTCTTGTGAAAAGATTAGAGGAATCTTTTCGATCATATGACAACAGAAGGTATGAAATTTGATTGAAAACTTAGGAAATTTGTCTCGTGAAAGTTAGCGTCTGACGATGTTCACGCATCACCGATTTTGCCACTTTGAACCCTATTTTCGGCAATTCCAGTGTGCTAGTCGACTAAAATCATAACTATTTCGCTAGAAACTCCATTTTTCTATCGAATGAGTACAGGAAACACCCTTTTCGATTTAAACTATCCAATAGAGGTGGTCAGAGTTTAGCATTTTTGCCAGTTTACCACAAAATTTCAAAAGATGCTAATTCCGAATAGGGTCAGATAAACAAGAAAGACATTCTGCACTAAAATAACAAGTTCCTATTCGTTTAGTTCACCATCTCCCAGGCCCCTCGTATATTTCTTTCTTTTCTGGCTTTCCACTTGTATTTTTATTCTTAAAAAAAAAATAAGAATTCTGTTATGCAGACTTTACTGCATTATTGTAGAAATGGTATAAATAATATCCAGCCACTTGTGAAGAAATATTAGATCCACAAGTTGATGTGTATTGGACGGCTTGGCATGATTTTTTTACTTTTGAACTTTGGTTAAAAATCGAAACATTTCTGCTACTTTGAGCTCAATATAAAGGTACTTTATCTTTGTTAAAAACCAGTTCAAAATCATCTCAAATTCTGTAACATGTCTTCCATTCTTAAATGGACCAAGGGGAAACTAGAATACAACAATAAATACCATACGGAAAATTCAGTGCAAGTCGCTGTTTTATCCAAAAACACGGTCAGTTTTTGTTTTATTAGCACTATGTGTTTCAGGATTTCTTTTATACTGCGCCACAATGACCACATAGACCATTCTTTAATATGTAGGCCTTCAGCTTTCTCTCACTAGATTTGAGGACGCTAGTGTTTAGGCGTACTAGTACGCCACAAAAACCATGGGTCGTAGATGTAAGTAGTATGTCCCGAAACCCCAAAAGGTGTTAATAAAAATGTGTATATTTAGTAATATACGACATTTAATGAGTCTTGGTGTTTATTATCATTACAATATGGCATCACTGTATAAGTCGTCTCGCTCTCCCATATCTCATATTTTTGTTTAATTTATTCTTCTGTGGAGTGTATTTTCATCTTTATATGTTTGTATCATGTTTATTATAGAATTTGAAAAAATATTATGCATGGATTAATAAAAATGTGTTATTAACCCTTAAACGGGTCCAACGTCATATATATGTTCACTGTTGTAGCGCCCCAGATTTTTGAGAGAGAAATATTTTTTTTTAAATAGGAAGAAGAGCTTATGGTAACGCAGGATCCCCAGGTATTTTCATATGGTGACACAGTGAGTGACACAACCCATTCTTCTATGTCTAGTGAACTCTCGCTTATCTGCAATGTTGATGAGGATGCAAAGAAAACGTATTTACACGTATACGTTTGGGGCGCCACCCCCCAAATTTTTATAATAATATATATTTTCCCAAATTTTTTACGCACCGCAGAGTGAACGTTATATATACGTTTGGACCGGTTTAAGGGATTAACTGTAAATATATGACGTTTAACCTTTCAGGGTTATAGGACGTACTGTCTGGATTACCACCGGGTTTTTGACTTTCTAGTATGCATTAAATTCTAGCACCCTCAATCTAGTGGAGAGAAAAGCTGGTGGCTTCTTATGAAAGAATGGGTCTATGTGGTCAGTTGTGCGCAGTATAAAAGAAAAATCCTGCAGCACACAGTGGTAATGAGAAAAAAAAACTTTGAGTGTTTTTGGATAAAACAGGACTTTGCACTGTTTTCTCATATGGTATTTATTTGTTGTATCTGTTTTTCCTGGTCTCATTTTATAGTATGTTAGACTTATTACAAAAGTGAGATGATTTTTGAAATAATGGTTTTACATTGAAAGAGAAATACCTTGAAATTGAGCTCAATGTAGCAGAAATTGTTTGATTTGTACCAAAAGTTCAAAGTAAACAAATCATGCCACGCGTCAATATGATCAATTGTGAGTCTGATTATTCTTTCAACAAGTGCACTGATATTATTTATACCATTTACATAATGCAGTAGTCTGCATAACAATTAAATCTTCTATTTTTGTGACGATTAAAAATTTAACCCTTTCAGGGTACCGTCCCGTAGATACGGCTGGTCGTGAGTGTCCAAACGTAGTAGATCTACGCCAAAATTCTAGGCGCCGTCAAATTTAGCGAGAATGCGCTCCATAGGCCCTACATATGAGAGAATGGTTTGCGCCGTGGGTGTGCACCGTAAATCAAAAATTAGGCGCTTGGATATCATTGTGGGAACGCCGGCTCAGTCACCCTGTTCACAATGTCTCGTCGCAAGTCAGCTCTCACTCCCCGCGAAAATTGGACTCTCCTCTTCCTGTTGATAAGTTTGACATGATGGAAGTGGAAAAAAATGTAAGACGAATTCTACGGCTTGATAAGTTAGTGACCGAAAATAATGACCAAGATTATCGAATAATAGTGCAGAGAAAACCCCGATGATCCTCGACCTTCTACCTTGGATGTGGGCACTCGTCGCTCACGTCGGGTGATTCATAAACGTAAGAGAAAATAATATTTTCCGTGGCCTGGCCTTGACTTAGTAATGACGATGATTCTGAGTGGATTGTGATTTTATTGCGCTCGGACGATCATTCGAGTAGTGTAGTGAGGAAAATATTCACAGATGAAGCGTCGGATGTTCGCCGCCGCAGCGCTCGGGTAGTGTACCTATGCTGTGCCCGGGGACGGAGTAGTACATTCCCGTAGTACATCCCGGGTACAGCCGTGGCCCCTAAACCGTTTTAGGTGTAGTGATAGTTAGGAGATGTGGCTAAAACTTGGCTGGTGGCCACAGACATCAGTGGATTGGTGTTTAGTGGGGATGGTGGTGGTAGTGGCTCCGCCATGCGTGACTCGCTGTGCCACGCGGGAACCCACGCTGCTGATGCCAGTTCAAGGACAAAGCGGAGCGTCCACCACCAGGCCCGCCACAACCACCCGTACAACCAGCCTATGAGGGTCCAGTATCACCAGCAAACCTTTCTTGGGTTGGCAGCAAAATCCCAATTTTGTTCCTGCCCTCACCACTTTGAGGCTCGCATATGGAATTCTACCTACTGTCCTCTTGGAACCACGGCAATCGAACTGGAATTTCTTTGAATTATTTCTTTGACAGCCATTGAATGGAAAATATTGTCTGGGAAAGTAATATGTATTTTCAGTACACCATGGCAATATGATCTTATCACACCTGTCAAGACTACACAGGTGGAATGAGCGACTGTTGCAGAAAGGTATTTGCTTTGCAACAATATGCTTATGCCTCCGTCTATAAGCATAATTATAAAGCATACTGGTCCTCAGATCGGCTTAATTTGTACCCCATCATTCAGTGAAATAATTCCAGTGTGAAAAGGTTTTATATATACTGTTACGTATGTTGCACTTCTCTGACAAAACCAGGCTGACTCAGTAGTGACAGGTTAGACAGATTTGAATGTTTTCTTTGTATCTCAAACAATAGTTCAGGATTATACTTTTATCATTCAGAATCTTGTAATTGACGAGTCTTTGATTTTGTTCAAAGTAGACTAGGACATGTCATTAAGCAGTTTATACCGAGCAAGAGGAACCGCTTTGGTATAAAATTGTTTTTATCTGTGATTGTGACAGTGGCTGGGTTGGATATTGTTGTATACACGGGTTGTAATACATTGAAAGATACCAAGATGTTCTTGGGGTATCTAAGGCTGAGTAGTGAGAAACATGATGCAACTTATTTGGTAAGGGCATTACATTATTTACGATAACTGGTAACAAGCCATTACTCAGTGATTTCATGCGAATCCGTGACAGAACGATGTGTGTGGCACAGTGCGTTCTAATCGTGGAAACATATGCCCAGGCTCAACGATAGGTGTTCGTTGGTGATGAAGTGCAGGTGTTTACTTAGCCAATGTCATCATGGCATTACGGTGGATGACAAAAGAGAGTCACCTTTGTTGACAACCATTAACCGTAATGAAATTGCAAGTAGTGGCAAAGTTCGATCGAGTGACTAATGAAAGTATTCGAAACCAGTGCAGTGATTGATTATACACAAAACATGCGGCTTGGTTGACAAGTGTGACATGCAGATGTTTTGTTGACAGTGTTAGTAGAGTTACAAGTTGGTACATGAAACTTTTCTTCAATCTCATGAATTTCAATGCTGAATGCATATAATTTGTACCAAATAAAGACTGGTAACAGACCACGTATATGGTTGAATTTTGTTTGTCTGTTGTCAGACCAACTCATAATGAAGTACCAGGTAACAACCCTGCAATACACATGGTCCTCGAATTCATCACACTCCCATACCCAAGCGTTGAGAAGAGAAGGTGATCTTTCATAATACAGCTTCCTTCAAACTCAAAAGAAATTTGCTCAGAAGAGATGCATTGTCTGTGCACAACAAAACGGAAGGCTACAACGCGCAAAGACACTCGGTTTATGTGTGAGGAATGTAGGTGCCTATGTGGCATGGTGCCTTGTTTCAAGGAGTTCCACAAGCTCCAGCAGTTCTAAAAACCATGTCCAGTGATTGTAAATATGTACATATATATGAGTTGAACATTAGTATTATACAATATTTGTGCATGTTTATTGTAATAATCAACAGTGGCTAAAAACAATAATATGATAAGAACTTTAGTGCGGTCATTGTGTTCAACTACAGTGAGTTTATATATATAAATTATATACAGTTTGGTCTCTCAGGCCCCAAATAGTTAGTAGGAATTAGAAAAAAATGGAAAAGAAAAGAAAAAACAACTAAAACAACAAAATTAATATATACGCCGTATGTGAGTATTGTCGTGTTGGCCGACAAAAAATCATTTTTCTACAACTTCTTGCACTGTCATCTCGGTAAGTACTGATCAGATTCTAATTTTTTTTGTTTTTATTAACTTCACAAAAATATGCTCTTTAATTAATTCTTAAGAAAAAATAATTTTTTTTTTTTTTCAAATTTCTTGGACACTGCGTGCATTGACGTTCAGATTTTGGCTTGGACCCTGAAAGGTTAAGTGGAAAGCAAAAAGAATGTAAGAGGGGCGTGTCGATGTGACTAATGAACAGAGGAAAATGTTTTTTTAATGCCAGGTATGTCTATTGTTTATTCTGGAACCCTATTCGGAAATGGGATCTTTTGGAAATTTATGTGGAAATTGGTTACCAATTCACACAAAGACACTTTATTGGATAATTTTAAATCGGTAAATGGGTGGTTTCTTGTATCATTTGATAGAAAAAATGGAGGGTGAAGTGTACTTAGCTCAGTGGTGACGTGTAATTAGG
Source organism: Cherax quadricarinatus (assembly GCF_026875155.1). NCBI lineage: Eukaryota > Metazoa > Arthropoda > Malacostraca > Decapoda > Parastacidae > Cherax > Cherax quadricarinatus. Next base: position 49,031,296 of record NC_069415.1, read on the forward strand.
CTCAGTGGTGCGATGTACTTAGAATCAGTGGTGACGTGTACTTAGCCCTCAGTGGTGACGTTGTACTTAGCTCAGTAGGTGACGTTGTACTTAGCTCAGTGGTGACGTTTTGTACTTAGCTCTGTGGTGACGTGTGTACTTAGCTTACGTGGTGACGTGTACTTAGATCAGTGGTGACGTGTACTTAGCTCAGTGGTGCGTGTACTTTAGCTCAGTGGTGACGTGTACTTAGGGACAGTGGTGACGTTTGTACTTAGCTCAGTGGTGACGTTTATTAGCCAGTGGTGACGTGTACTTAGTAAGTGGTGACTGTGTTACTTAGTCAGTGGTGACGGTCGTACTTAGCTCAGTGGTGACGTCGTATTAGCTCAGTGGTGACAGTGTACTTAGCTCTGTGAAGACCTGTTTGTGTGCTCTCTGGTGGTATATGTTCAGGATGCCTCCTCTTGACGCACTTTACCAGCAGCTGAGAGAGGAGATCAGAGTTGCCACGATGGAGATCGGCGATTTAACTGGAGGAAACAAGGAGGATTAGTGTATCCTTCTGTTGTGAGTCCCAGGAACTCACACCTGAGGGGAGCTTGGTCAGTGGCCCGGGCAACATGGGAACCAAGCTGGAAGTCAAGAAAAACGGTTGGAGAGGCGGAAGCAACGAGAAACCAGAAGCTACCGTGGGGAAACTTCCAATCATTCTCGGTGCTTACTGACGAATGTGAGTGTTCTGATGGGAATGCCACAACGTAGCACCATAGAAGCATGGCAGAAGTGAGTGATGACATCCCTAGAAAACCCCAACGAAGACCACGAGAACGTCGTGACGGGGGGGAAATATATTCTACAAGTGGCTGTAATGCTACCTGGCGAATGTGAGTCAGTCGGACTACTGGGCATCGTGACGGCACGACGCAAGGAAGGTTAAACATTGTTGTTGTGGGGGGATAGCCAGATTAGGTACATGGATGGGCATCTGCTTGAAGGATGGAGTAGGAGGCAAAGAGGTGGTGTTTTACTGGGGCTGGAATGAAGGATATTGTTAGCTGTCTGGATGACAATTTTGAGAGGTATGGGTGCAATCCTATTATCTGTCTCAGTGCTGGAAGGCAACGATGTTGGCAGACGTAGGAGGTGAGGACCTGATTAGTCTGGTTTAAGGTCAGCAAAGAGATAAGTAAGAGGAAGGGTGGGAGGAAACCTGTATATGTGGCATTTTGCAAGGAGAGGAGTGGAAATGATGGTTAGTTCAGAGCAATTGGTATGTCAATTGCTGGCTGTACAAGACTGAAGGAAATGCGGTAACAATATCATTGATAATGGGACCTCTTATATGGCAGTAAATTGACATGTATGCCAGGATGGGGTTCACTTATCTGGTGTGGGACGTGGTGGAGCACTGGCAACGCAGTGGAGGGACGCTTGTTTTTAGGTCTTTTAACTAGGAATAGTTAGTGGTAGGGTTTTGGCGGGGAAAACTGTGAAGTCGCAGGGTAGTAACATGAGTACTAGCGAGAATCAGTAATAGGCAAAATGAGGTGGATATTGGAAGAAAAGCCAGTGGCCACTAATGAATGGTCAGTAATAAGTTTAGTGGAATAACAGAAAGGAGCAGGGAAGGGTAAATAGAGTGCGTAGGGTCATTAAAAAAAATTTATTACACAATAGTCGCAGTGCTAGAATAAGATGGCCGAGTGAGAATAGTTGCTTCTTGTGCAGGTAACATAGATTGTATTTGCCATTACTGAGACGTGGTTTAATCAAAAAGGTCGGGGACATTGCTGCAGAGTGTCACATCCAGGGTTTTAAATTGTTACTAGTAGATAGGAGTATCGGGACAAGGGGGGTGGGTGCATGTATGTCCGAGATCGCTTGAAACTGTTGCATAAAAACGGGTATTAGTCTGAAGTAGTAACACATAAGAGTCGGTTTGGATAGAATTTCAGAGGGGCATGAAAAAATTAATTTTAGGAGTTGATATACCGTCCCCAAATTTAGATAGGGACACAAGGGAGACTACTATGGGAGGAAATTGTTAGGCCAAAAGGCACAATATGTAGTAACTTCTAGGAGACCTTTAACTTTAGTATATTGATTGGAATTTCTTGACTGGGAATTTAGAATTCATACGATTTCTTAGAAGTAGTTCAGGATTGTTTTTTGAAGCAGTTTGTGTCAGAACCTACAAGGGGAAATAACCTGCTTGACTTAGTTCTGGCAAAACAAATGGAATCCCTTGTTTATATTTAGAATTTCAGAGGACTGGGTGCTAGCGAAAGCAAATCAATTACATTTTGATTGTATGGAAGTATGATAGTAGGCATATCTCAGTAACAGTCCAGATTTTCGCTTAGCAGGATTACGATGGGCTTAGAGAAACTTATCATCTGTTGATGGGGGTAACGAAGAGAGCTATCAATAGGAGAGTTTTTCTGATCACAATACATGCTGCTCAAAGAACGTTTATCCCTTATAAGGAAATTAGATCAAATAGAAATGGACCAAAATGGATGAATAATGGTGCTGTAAATATCTTATAGGGCATAATAGGAAAGGAATTAATAAGGCGTATCAAAAGAGGCGAGGGTCATTTATGAACAGAGTATATTGACATTACGAGGGACATTAAAAAGGGGATAAGACAAAGCTAAAATGGGACATGAAATTAAAGTTGCTAGGGATTCTAAAAACTAACCCAAAAAGTTTTTTCCAGCGTCTATAGAACAAAAGTCCAGAGATTAAGATTGGTTCCCTTAAAAATATCTATGGGCATCTTACTGACAAAGAGAATGAAATGTGCTGTTTTAAAAAATTATTTTCTCTCGGTTTTTTACACAGGAAGACACTAATAATATTCAGGTAATTAAATTTCTATAGTGGATCAGAAGAAGATAAATTATGTAACATCACAGTCACTAGTTTGAAATGAGTTTGTGAAGCAGATGGACCGATGAAGCAAAATAAGTCACCGGTTCCTGTTGAGGTTTTTTCAAGAGTTCTTAAGGAATGCAAAAAGGAAGTCTCGTGAACCATTAACATTTTTTAATTTATCTCTTCAAAATGGTGTAGTGTCTGTATTGAAGATGGCTAATGTAAATTCTATTTTTTAAAACAGGGACAAGTCGTTACCGTCAAATTACCCGCCCAATAAGCCTGACATCAATTGTAGGGCAATTTGCTAGTGTCAAAGTATAGTGTGGTTATAAGAAGCCATCTCGTTAAGCATAGCTTGATTATTGATACTCAGCTGGATTCACAAGAGCCGGTTGTATAACTAATTTTTTTAACTTTTTCAGTAAGCTTTTGAGGCTGTGGACCACGATAAAGAATTTGATATTGTTTACCTAGATTTTAGTAAGGATTTGATAGATGTTCACACAAAAGGACTGTTGAAGCAAAGTAGCAGCTCATGGCATTGGGGGGAAGGGTGCTCTGTGGATCGAGTCATGGGCTCACCGACAGGAAGCAGAAGAGGATCCATAAATGGGGTTAGATCGAGTGGCGGTTCAGTATACAAGTGGCGTTCCACGGGTCAGTCTTGAGGCCAGTTGTTGTTTATAATATAATATCAATGATCTTGATTGAAGAATTGCTAGTGATATGAGCAAATTCGCGATGACACGAAAATAGTAGGATATTTGATTCAACGTAGTTGTTAGGGAACTTCAGGAGGATTTAGACAACTCCGTACTCTTGGTCGAAAAGTGGAGATGCAGCTTCAAAGTAGATAAATGCAAGGTTCTGAAGCTGGGAGTGTCCATAACCCTAGCACTTATTAAGTTATATAATGTAGAACTTAGCCATTCAGATTGCGAAAAGGAATTGCGGGGTATGTAAGCAGCACCTTAAACCATGACAGCATTGCCTAAGCGTAGTAATAAAGGCAATAGATTACGGGGATTTATATCAAAGAAGGTGTAAGCAACAGAAGTCCAGAGGTCATACTGCACTTTATACATCATTAGTAAGGCCTATCACCTAGATTATGCAGCCAATTCTGGTCTCCCAATACTTACAGAGTGACATAAATTGTTAGAAAACATTCAGGTTAGGATGACTAAATAAAACTTGCTTTAGAAATTACCTTATGAGAAAAGATTGAAGACTCTTAAGTTTACATTCACTTGTTAGACGAAAGAATGAGGGGAGACCTGATCGAAGTGTATTAAGTGGAGAAGGTATAATAAAGGGGATATTAACAAGGTATTGAGGGATATCTCTCCAGAGAGAACCAGCAGTATGATTTAAATTAGATAAGTTTAGATTTTGAAAGGTCATAGGAAAGTATTGGTTTGTGAAATAGGGTAAGTTGATGAGTGGAAACAGTATACCTAGTTGGGTTATTGAGGCTAGGACTTTGGGTTGTTTCAAATTTAGGTTGGGATAAGTAACATGAGGTGGAGGGGGTGGATTTGAGAGGGACTTGACATCGGAACTTGTTTTCTTGGGTGGCCTTGAAAATTGGGTTGGTCAAATGGATTGGTAGGGGATGAATTGTAAAGGACCTGCCTGTATGGATTAGCGCCAACAGGCTGCTGCAGTGTTCCTCCTTTTCTTTATGTTCTTATGTTCTAGCGGAAATAGTATGATCTTGTCGACTTAGTACATGGAATTGGTGAAAATAGGGCTCAAAGTGGGCAAAATTGGACACATTTTTTTTCTTGCCACTGTCATGGGGATGTGTATTTTCATTTTGTTTGCAAACTGTTAATTAATTTAGTGATATTATGTATGTAATTTTATTCATATTTCATTTTAGTATTTGTGGTATGTATTTTGTTGGGAAGGAACTTAATTGCTTTTTTCCCACAATGTGGACAGATTGCTGCAGAACATTATGTACAATCACAACACAAACTCAATTGCTACCCTAGGCCTTGAAGCAGGACTTCTTACAGAAGAAGAATACTTCCTGAGATTCCTACATCACTGACAGATGGTAAATGCATCATGGAACAGTTTGTCCAAACATTGTACACAGTTGGTCAGCCAAGAGCATTTAGGTAGTTTCCGGACAAGAACCTCTTTCATAATTGTCAAGGAAATTTGAAGGTGAGAAACTATAATTTAGGATTAGGTTGGAAATGGTTGTGGACGTAAATTTTAAATATTGATATGCCATGGTTTTCCAGCTATTCTTGGTTCCACAGCCTTGCTGAATTATCCATTTTGCCAGGCCAACAGATGTGTCTCGGTCACATATAACTGACAGTACACTCTTGTCCATAATTATACACCTCCCATGTCTTGATAGTGCCATGATTTATTAATTACTGAATTTTACAAAACAATACTACAGTACTAGTTGCTCCCAGTTCGATAAATTTAGTTTACTGGACTTTTTGTTGTTTGTTTTTGAACTGGCAGTAGGGTGACCATAAAAGAAAAAAAAAAGTATTTCTTTTAAAAAAAAAAACTTCTTCTGAAATTGCGTAGTAATTTATATTAGAGTTAATCATTGCAATTAATTCATCCAAGCAACGTTGTTCCAAGGCCTTTTGATCTTTCTCCTCAGTTTTTCATTCATCAAATAAAGATTAACTATATTGTGTTCTGCATGAAGGCTATGTTGTCTAGCTCCTAGATTATTCTCTGACAGGTAATGGGAACAAGCTATTATCTGCCTCAGGTTGGTGGAAATGGTTATTAGGAAGGGCTGAGACTGGAGCTGTACTTAACCCTTTGGACTGTCATAAGCCACTTTCTGAAACTGTCATTCGATGCGGCAAAATTTTTGATTTTTTTTTTTTTTCTTATGAAATGCTAGAGAAGCTTTTTCCCAAATGGGTAATGACCAAAGTACGAAATTTGGTCAAAAACTCACCGAAATTATGCTCCGTGAAGTTAGTGATCTCAGGGGACGTATAACGCATCGGCGATTTGCCTCCTTTGAGCCCGTTTTTGGCCAATTTGTTTGTTCCTGTTGACCAACATCATAGCTATTTCTTTCTAGAAATCAGTTTTTCTATCATGGAGTACAAGAAACGACCCATTTACCGCATTTGTACTACCAATTTAAGTGGTCAGGAAATTGGCAATTTGGCCTAAATTGATGTAAAATTAACCCCCTTCAGGGTCCTCAAGGCCAAAATCTGAAGAGGTGTCTCCAGTGTCCAAGAAATTTTGAAAAAAAAAAAGACTTATTTTTGCTTACAGATTTTAAGAGATATTTTTTGTGATGTAATAAGACTAAGAGAAAAATTTTCTGATCAGTACTTACTGAGATACAGTGCCAATAAGTTTGTCCAAGATGATGTGGTGGGGCAACATTCGACGAATTACACATACGTGCATTTAATTTATTTAGCGGTTTTTTTTTGTAGGTTTTTTTTTTCTTTTTCAATTTTTTTCTTTTCCTACTTACTTTGGGGCCTGAGAGACAATACTGTTATATAATGTATATATATAAATCACTGTATTGAAACACAATAACGCACTAAAGTTATTATCAGATTATTGTTTACCACTGGGTTTATAAATAAACATGCACAATCTTGTATAATTACTAATGTTCTATTCATATATTTACATATTTACAATCAACTGGACCATGGTTTTAGAACTGCTGGAGCTTGTGGAACTCCTTTGAAACAAGGCACCATGCACAGAGGCACCTTACATTCATCACAACATAATCGAGTGTCTTTGCGTCTTTGTTGCTGTCGATTTTGTTGTGCACAGACGATGCTTCTCTTCTGAGCAAATTTCTTCTGCAGTTGAAGGAAGCTGTATATGAAATGATCACCTTCCCTCCTCAACGCTTGGGTATATCCTGAGGAATTCGAGGACCCTTGGTTGCATGAGGTGTTCTTACCATGGTACTTCATATGAGTGGTCTGAAAACAGAAAAACAAAATTCACCATACGGTGGTCTGTTGCCAGTCTTCAATTTGTACAATTATAGGCATTGAGGCATTGAAATGTCCATGAGATGGGAAGGAAAAAAGTTTCATGTACCACTTGTAAAACCTTTACGAACACAATCAACAAACACCAATCTGCATGTCACAGTGTCACACCAAAGCGCAAGTTGTTTTGTGTTATAATCTAATCACTGTCACTGGGTTTTCGAATACGTTCAGTAGTTCACTCGATCAACTTTGCCATGTCTTGCATTTCATTACGGAGAATGTTTCAACAATGTGACATCTCGTTTTGTCATGTCACCGTAATGCCAATGATGTTCATTGGCAGTAAACACTGTACGTCATCACATATGAGCACTGCGTTGAGCCTGGGGCATATGTTTACGAATAGAACCGCACTGTTCACGCACATCTGTCTCTGTTCATTCGCATGAAATCACTGAGTAATGGGCTCGTGTACAGTTATCGGTTATTTATCAATGTATGCCCCTTTACCAAAGTAATAAGGTGCCATCATGTTTCTCACTACGTACACCTGATATACCAATAACATTTGGGTATCTTTCAATGTTTTACTTCCCGTGTCTACAACAACATCCCAACACAGGCCACTGTCACAGTAACAGGTACAAACAGTTTTTATACCAAAGCGTTTCTCTTGCATCGGTATATTACTGCTTGAATGACAGCCTACCTTTGAACAAAATCAAAGACTCGTTCAATTACAAGATTCTTGAATGATAAAGTATATGCTGAACTTTTGTTTGAGATACATAAAAACATTTTCTAATCTTGTATCACCTGTCACTCTGTCAGGGCCTGGTTTTGTCAGAGAAGTGCAACATACAGGTCACCTTGTTCTATCTAGGCTGGCTATTGCTGCACCTCTAAACTGACACCTTTCAAGGCAGGTGAAATTGCCGACCTTAGTAAATGTACAGAGTACTTTCACGGGCGGATAAAGGAGATAAAACACATCAATTACTGGGAGCGCTTGGGTTTCTAAACCTGATTCCGGGACGCAGGAGGGAGAGATACATGCATTATATACACCTGGAAAATTACTAGAGGGGAATCTAGTAGAACTTGACACGAAAATCACTCACTACGAAAGCAAAGATTGGCAGACGATTGCCCATCCCCCCAATGAAACGCAGGGGTGGTCACTAGGCTCGTTACGAGACCATAAATAAGTGTCAGGGGCCCGAGACTGTTCAACTGGCCTCCAGCACACATAAAGGGGAGTACCAACAGGACCCTGGCAGAGTCTTCAAGGGCCTCTGGGACAAGCACCTAAAGTCAGTTCCTGATCTGACGAGGCTGTGGCTCGTACGTTGGTTTTGCGTGCAGACAGCAGCAACAGCCTGGTTGATCAGGCGCTGATCCACAGTAGGGCCTGGTCACAGACGGGCCCGCGGGGGCGTTGACCCCCGAAACCTCTCCAGGTAAACTCCAGCGTAATAACAGTAATATAAACTGTTCACTGGGATGATTTTCAATGAAGGACCGGGGTAGAAATTTGCCGTTCTGTGGAACAGTATGTTTTATATTATGCTTATTAGGACATGAGGCATAAAGCATTTTTGGTTTCAAAAAGCAAATGCATTTCTGCAACAGTCGTCTCTTTCCACCGGTTGTAGTCTTGACTGTGGTGATATGAGTGTTTGCCATGGTGTACTCAAAATACTTATTACTTTCCCTGACAATTGTTCACATCATGGTTGTGTCAAAGAATAATTCAAAGAATCCCATTTCATTTGCAGTGTTTCCAAGGGGACAAGGTGGTAGAATTCCACTTTGAGAGTCATCAAAGTGGTGGGGCTTGGAAACAAAATTGGGATTTTGGCTGCAATCCCAGTACGTTTGCTGGTGGATACTGGACATCAAGGTGGTTTGTGTGGGTTAGTTGTGGTTTGTGGTGTGGTGGGGGCTCGACGTACACTTTGCCCTTGAATCTGAGGATGTTAGCAGCAAAAAACCGTGTGGTCCCAGTCTTGGGTGGGGAGTCCGCATGGCCCATGCACTACATCACCACTACCACCATCTTCTGATGCTGTGGTCTTATCCATGCAGTGTAGCCACATCATCCTCTCAGTCAACTATTTACCTGGGGTAGGCACGGGATGTACTACGTCCTGGGCATGGCAATCGGTTACAATACCGAGTGCATGCGGCGGCATAACATACAGGTCGCTTCGTCTGGTGAATATGTTTCCTCAC
>NC_069415.1:49040872-49062872 GCF_026875155.1 Cherax quadricarinatus
AAAATGATTTTCCCACAATGTTGACAGATTGTGCAGAACCATTTATGTACAATCCACAAACACAACTCATTGCTACCCTAGTCTTGAAGCAGACTTTTTACAGAAGAAGAATACTTCCAGAGATTCCTACAACACTGACCAGATGGTAATGGCATTTCAGGGAACAGTTTGCCAAACATTGCTACACAGTTGGTAGCCAATAGCATTTAGGTTTCAGGACAAAAAACCCTCTTTCACTAATTGTCAAGGAAATTGAAGGTGAGAAAACTATAATTTAGGATTAGGTAGGAATGGTGTGGAGTAAATTTTAAATATTGATATGCCATGGATTTTCAGCACTCTTGGTTCCACAGCCTTGCTGAATTTTATCCATTTTGCCAGGCCAACAGAGGTCAGGGGTCAATAATAACTGACAGTACACCTCTTGTCCACTAATTATACACCCCATGCCCTCTGAAGTCCCATGATTTATTAATTACTGAATTTACAAACAATACTACAGTACTAGTGCTCCCAGTTCGATAAATTTTAGTTTACTGGATTTTTTTTTTTTTTGTTTTTGAACTGGCAGTAGGGTGACCTAAAAAAAAAACAAAAGTATTTCTTTTAAAAAAAAAAAACTTCTTCTGAAATTGAGTAATTTATATAGAGTTAATCATTGCAAATATTTCATCCAAGCAAAGTTGTTCCATGGCCTTTGATCTTTTCCCCCTGCAGTTTTTCATTCATCAAATAAAGATTCACTTCTTGTGTTCCTGCATGAAGGTATGTTGTTCTAGCCCCTAGATTAATTCTCCTGACAGGTAATGGGAACAAGCCTATTATCTGCCTCAGTGCTGGTGGAAATGGTATTAGGAAGGGCAGGAGACAGGAGCTGCTACTTAACCCTTTGACTGTCATAAGCCACTTTCTGAAACTGTCATTCTATGCTGCAAAATTTTTGGAATTTTTTTTTTTTTTTATGAAATGATAGAGAATCTTTTCCATGGTAATGACAAAAGTAACGAAATTTGGTCAAAAAACTCACCGAATTTATGCTCCGTGAAGTTAGGATCTCAGGGACGTATACGCATCGGCGATTTCGCCGACTTTGAGCCCTGTTTTTGGCCAATTCTTTTGGGTTCCAGTTGACCACACTCATAGCTATTTCTTTAGAAAACCCAGTTTTTTCTATCAATGGGTACAAGAAACCCCCCAAATTTACCGATTTGAATACCCATAAAAGTGGTCAGAAATTGGCAATTTGGCCAATTTCATGTAAATTAACCCCTTCAGGGTCCAAGGCCAAAATCTGAAGTGGTGCTCCAGGTCCAAGAAATTTTGAAAAAAAAAAAAAAAAACTTTTTTTTGGGCTTACAGAATTTAAGAGCATATTTTTGTGAATGTAATAAGACTAAAAAAAAAAATTTTCTGATCAGTACTTACTGAGATACAGTGCCAATAAGTTTGTCCAAGATGATGTGGTGGCGGCAACATCGACGAATTCCACATACGTGCATTAATTTATTTAGCGGTTTTTGTAGTTTTTTCTTTTCTTTTCAAATTTTTTTCTTTTCCTACTAACATTTGGGCCTGAGAGACCAATACTGTATATAAGTATATTATATAAACTAAATGTTTAAAACACAATAACCGCACTAAAGTTATTATCATATTATTGTTTACCACTGTTGTTTATTACAATAAACATGCACAAATCTTGTATAATACTAATGTTCTATCATATATTTACATATTTACAATCACTGGACATGGTTTTAGAACTGCTGGAGCTTGTGGAACCCCTTGAAACAAGGCACCATGCACAGAGGCACCTTACATTCCTCCACATAAACCCGAGTGTCTTTGCGTCTTTGTTGCTGTCGTTTTGTTTGTGCACAGACGATGCAAACTCTTCTGAGCAAATTTTTTGAGTTGAAGGAAGCGGGATTATGAAATGATCACCCTTTCCCCCCTCAAAACGCTTGGGTATATCCTGAGGAATTCGAGGACCTTGTTGATAGCAGGTGTTCTTACCTGGTACTTCATTATGAGTTTTTCTGACAACAGACAAACAAAATTCACCATTAGGTGGTCTGTTGCCAGTCTTCATTTGGACATATTATATGCATTGAGCATGAAATTTTCCATGAGATGGAAGAAAAGTTTCATTACCCCTTGTAACTCTTACGAAACAATCAACAAAACCAATCTGGATGTCACATTTGTCAACCAAGCGCATGTTTTGTGTATAATCAATCACTGTCACTGGTTTTTCGATACGTTCATTAGTCACTCGATCACCCTTTGCCACTGTCTTGCATTTCATTACGGTGAATGGTTGTCAACAATGTGACATCTCGTTTGTCATGTCACCGTAATGCCATGATGTTTATTGGCAGTAAAAAACCTGTACGTCATCACCATGAGGGACCTGCGTTGAGCCTGGGCATATGTTTAAAGATTAGAACGCAAATGTGCCACACAATCTGTCTTGTTCATTCGCAATGAAATCACTGAGTAATGGGCTCGTGTACCAGTTATCGGTTTTATAATGTATGCCCCTTACCAAGATAAGGTGCCATCATGTTTCTCCTACGTCACCTGAGATACCCAATAACATCTTGGTATCTTTCAAAGTTTTACTTCCCCTGTATACAAAAAACATCCAACACCAGGCCACTGTCACAGTCACAGAGTACAAACAGTTTTATACCAAAGCGTTTCCTCTTGCTCGGTATATACTGCTTGAATGACCAGCCTACCCCTTTTTCAAAATCCAAAGACTCGTCAATTACAAGATTCTTGAATGGATAAAAGATATGCTGAACTTTTGTTTGAGATACATAAAAACATTTCTAATCTTGTATAACCTGTCACTTCTGTCAGGCCTGGTTTTGTCAGAGAAGTGCAACATACAGGTCACTTGTTCTATCTAGGCTGGAATATTGCTGCACTCTAACAGCACCTTTCAAGGCAGGTGAAATTGCCGACCTAGAAAATGTACAGAGAACTTTCACGGCGCGCATAACGGAGATAAAACACCTCAATTACTGGGAGCGCTTGAGGTTTCTAAACCTGTATTCCCTGGAACGCAGGAGGGAGAGATACATGATTATATACACCTGGAAAATCCTAGAGGGACTAGTACCGAACTTGCACACGAAAATCACTCACTACGAAAGCAAAAGACTTGGCAGACGATGCACCATCCCCCCAATGAAAAGCAGGGGTGTCACTAGCCACGTTAAGAGACCATTACAATTAGTGTCAGGGGCCCTGAGACTGTTCAAATTGCCATCCCAGCACAATAAGGGGGGATCGTACCCAACAGACCCCTGGCAGTCTTCAAGCTGCACTGGACAAGCACTAATAGTCATGTTCCTGATCATGCCGGGCTGTGGCTCGTTCGTTGGTTTGCGTTGCAGCCAGCAGCAAACAGCTGGTTGACAGGCGCCTGATCGCCAGGAGGCCTGGGTCACAGACCGGGCCGCGGGGGGCGTTGACCCCCGAAACTCTCTCAGGTAAAATCCAGGTACATAACGTAATATAAACCTGTTCACTGGATGATTTCACTGAGACCGGGGGTTAGAAATTAGCCGATCTGGGGAACAGTATGCTTTTTATTTTGCTTATAGACATGAGGCATAGCATTATTGTTGCAAAAAAGCAAATGCATTTCTGCAACAAGTGTTCTTCTTTCCACCGGTGTAGTCTTGACTGTGGTGATATGATCCGTGTTTTGCCATGGTGTTTCTCAAAATACTTTTTACTTTCCCTGAAGTTTCCATCAATGGTTGGTTATCAAAGATAATTCAAAGAATCCCATTTCATTTGCGTGTTTCCTAGGGGGTCAAGGTTGTTGAAATTCCACTTGAGAGTCTTCAACAGTGGTGGGGCATGGAAACAAAATTGGGATTTTGCTGCCAATCCCATATACGGTTTGCTGGTGGATACTGGACATCATAGGCTGGTTCTGGTTTGTGTGGGTAGTTGTGGTTGTGGGTGGGCCTAGGTGGTGACGCTCCACTTTGTCCTTGAACTGAGGAGTCAGCAGCGTGGGTCCCAGTCTGGGCTGGTGAGTCTCGCATGGCAATGGCACTCCCATCACCACTACCACCATTTTCGATGCCTGTGGTCTATCCATGCCAAGTGTAGCCACATCTTCCTCACTGTTCTCTATCTATAACCTGGTGTTGGGCACGGGATGTAACTCGTCCCTGGGCATGGCATAGGGTTACACTACACGAAGTGCATGCGGCGGCATAACATACGACGCTTCGCTGGGAATATGTTCCTCATATCACTACCCGAATGATCGCCAAGATCATTATTAACTTCACAATCCACGTCACTATCATAATCATTTCTGAAGTCAGAGGCTGGCCATGCAAAAAATAATGCACCTACCATCCGACTTACGACCGGGAGTTCGGTGGTTCGAGAAACTGGTCGTATTCGAAATGGTGTTAAGTCGAACTCTTAGTACTGAATATCAACACAACATTTTTGTACTGGCTTTATTTTAATTGTTTTTATTTTGGTATTTCCATGTTTTGCTTTACTTATTATGTTGTTAGTACTGTATTTTTATACTGTAAGGTTTAGGATAAAACACTGTGTACAACACAAATAGTTGTTATTTTCCAGAAATTTGGCAATAAAACAAAACGGTCGTTAAGTCGAGTGGGCCGTAAGTCGTCTCAGGTCGTAAGTCGGGATGGTAGGTTGTAGTTTTCTCTTGCGTTGAGGGTACAACTGACCTTGTCTGTCAAAGTGCCCACACCAGAGGTAGAAGGTTGAGGATTGTCAGGGTTTTCTGCAATATTATCGATATCCTGGTTCATTCCTTTCGGTCTTAACTGATCAAGCCAAAGAATTCGGCTTCATTTCCACTTCTTCACTGTCAGTAACTATCAGTAGGAACAGGAAGAAGTCCCAATTTTCTTGGAGTGAGAGCTGCCTTGCGACGAGGCATGGTGAACAAGGGTAACTGAGCCAGCGTTCCCACAATGCTATGCGGGCGCCTAGATTTTTTGTTTATTGGGCACACCCACCACGCAGACCTGTTCTCTCACATGTAGGCCTATGAGCGTTTTTGCACTAAATTTGATGGCGCTAGAATTTTGGCGTAGATCTACGGTTTGGACATTCAACGTGAACCTGCAGATCTACAGGACGGACCCTGAAAGGGTTAAATATCGTATATTAAGTATGAGACGGGGAGCCAGGGCTACCTACACCTGGGCTACCTGCACCTGTCTTCCTACAAATAAGTACTACTCACCTTTCTCCCTACATTAAGATTACAAATACTTTAAGATAAGTAATGAATTTACTGTGAATGTATTTTACTTTGTGTGTTTTTAATGCCTAGTTTTATTACTAACTTAATATAATTTAGTGTAAACTTGTTGTCTGACATTTATATGCATTTATAAATGGAAAAAAATGGCGTTCTGCCTTCTGGCGATGTCTGCTTTCCAGCGACAGCCTGGAACTTAACCCGCCGTATAAGTGGGGCCCTACTGTATATATACTATATATTATATACAGTGGACCCATGTTTCTGGCACAGCAGCATCGACTTTCGTGAAATTCGAACTTTCGGAAGTTTTTTTTTGGCAAAATTTGGCCTCTTGAGTTTTTGTGATTAGGAATCGTGATTCGGCGACCGTCCGGTACTCGTCCGCCTGTCACCGCGCACACAAAGCCAGTCTCCCACACCATTCACGCTCAGTGTGCCATGTTTACCAACAGTGACCAGCACCCTGGGGTCATACGTTATAATCATTGGTTTTTTGTGATTGCACTTCTAAATAAGTTCACCATGGAGCCAAGGAATGCTAGTACAAGCCCTTTTGGTAAAGAAAAGCGCAAGATAGAACACGATCCAGAGGGATTTGAAGGGTATTGAGGGCAGACCCTGACCGTGCGACCCTCTGCCCTGTTGTGGAAGGAGTTGTGGCATGGGGTAGTCCATGGGGTTGAGGTGAGTGGATGGGGATGTGGAAGAGTTGGTGGAGGTCCACAGGGATGATGAAAATGCAAGAGCTTCAATGGAACGATCAGACCACAGCTGAGGAACTTTCTTCTGAGGAGGGAGAAAAAGAGGCGAAGGAGGCGCCTTCTTTGTGGATTAAGGAATGTGTTCAAAGTGAATTGAGTTGCAAAGTTTTGTTGAAAAGATCACCCTGACCAAGCTGATACAAGCCATATCTGCAACATTGTTCATTGACAAAACCTTTATGGTCTGCCCTCATTCAGGAAATCATAAAGAAATGCCAGAAATGACCTCTCTGGACAGGATATTTTGTGTGACAGGGGTCCAGTGACTCTCAAGTTGTTCCCATTGCATTAAAAGAAGAAGGGCAGTAAACACCAGAAAAGAACTTGCCACCTGAAGTCCTAATGGAAGGAGATTTACCTTCAAACAATAGTGAATACACTTCCTCCTATCCTTCCTACCATTTTCCATCCACCCAGAAGTCTTCAGTAAAAGGTAAGTGTAATGTTATTATTTTTGAGATGCATGTACTTGATTTCTGATTGTTTTTCAGTATGTAAGTCCTTTATTTAATTTGAAAAAATATATTTATTTTAATATTTTTGGGGTGTCATGGAATGGATTAATTTTATTTCATTATTTCTTTATGGGGAAAATGGTTTTGAGTTTCGTGTATTTCGACTTTCGGCAGGCTCTCTGAAACAGAGAATCACGAAACTCGTGGGGTACACTGTATATACAGTGGACCCATCGACAACGATGGCATGATTATACGATAGATCCGACCAGCGATACATTTATAGCAAATAGTTTGTGCTCGCTAGCACTAAAAAATAAAATACTGAACCAACACTATTCGTTCGTCTGAGTCGCGTCCGCTTCTGGCCAGTGTTGGACAAGCCAGCAGCCACCGCGGCCGCTTACAGGCATACAACCGGGGGAAACATTTCATATTATCACAGACTTTGTTAGTGATTGCACCTGCAAAATATTGTCCCACATGGGCCCAAGAAAGCTTCTAGTGGCCAACCCTACAGCAAAAAGGGTGGAATTGCTATGGAGATGAAGAAAGAGATCATTGCTAAGATATGAAAGTGGAGTGCATGTCTCCGAGAGGGCCTGGTTGTACACAAAAACCCCAATCAACACGCTCTATTGTAGGCAAGAATTCGGCAATCATAGAAGCTGTTCTTGCCCAAAGGTGCAACTCTGTTTTTGAAACTGAGATCGCAAGTGATAGAAGATGTTGAGAGACTGTTATTGGTGTGGATAAATGAAAAACAGATAGCAAGAGATAGCATCTCTCAAGCGAGCATATGTGAAAAGGCTAGGAAGTTGCATGAGGATTAATTTGAAAAAATGCCAGCAACTAGTGGTGCATGTGAGTGAATTTAAGGCCGCAAAGGTTGGTTGAGAGATTTAAGAATCGTAGTGGCATACATAGTGTGATAAGGCATGGTGAGGCTGCCAGTTTGGGCCAAAAAGCAGCTGATTTTTTTTTTTTTTTTATCACACTGGCCGATTCCCACCAAGGCGGTGGGGGCCCGAAAAACGAAATAACTTTCACCATCATTAACTCCATCACTGTCTTGCCAGAAGGGTGCTTTAACTACAGTTTTTTAAAACTGCAACATAACACCTTCCTTCAGAAGTGCAGGCATGTACTTCCCATCTCCTGAATCAAGTCCGGCCCTGCCGGTTTCCCTGAACCCCTTCTAAATGTTTACTTTGCTCACACTCCAACAGGCTATGTCAAGTATTAAAAACCATTTGTCTCCATTCACTCCTATCAACACGCTCACGCATGCCTGCTGGAGTCCAAAGCCCCTCGCAACACAAAATCCTCCTTTACCCCTCTCTCAACATCTTCATAGGCCGACCCCTACCCCGCCTTCCTTCCACTACAGATGATACACTCTTGGAAGTCACTCTGTTTTGGCTCATTCTCTCTAATGTCCGAACACCTAACAACAAACCTTCCTCAGCCTCTGGACAACAGTTTGGTTAATCCCGCACCTCCTCCTACTTCCAACTGCGAAAATTCTCTGCATTTATATTCACACCACACATTGCTTCTAAGACATGACTTCTCCTCGCTGCAACATTCATCACCATGCTTCACACCCATTATAAAAGCGTGGTACAACTATACTATCATTACCTTCCCCTCCTTTGCTCCAAGGACAAAGTTCTTTTCTCACAGGACTTCTAAGTGCACCTCTCACTCTTTTTCCTCATCAATTCTATGATTCACCTCATCTTTATTAGACCCATCGTGACACTCCTTCCCAAATATCCTGAATACGTTCACCTCCTATACTCTCTCCCTCAATCTGATATTCAATCTGTATCACCTATTCTTTTTGTTATCTCATAACCTTACTCTTTCCTGTATTCACCTTTAATTTTCTTCTTTTGAACACCCTACCAAAATTCATCCACCAAATCTCTGAACTTTCTTAAGATCTACCAAGAGCACAGTGTCAATCAGCAAAGAGCACGCTGTGACAAACTCCCAATTTGTGTGTATTCTTTATCTTTAACTCCACACCTTTGCCAAGAAGGACCCTGCATTTATTCTCTTACTAACCCCATCTATAATATATTAAACAACCACGGTGACATCACACATCCTTGTTAAGGCTCCTTTTACTGGGAAAAAATTTCCTCTTTCCTACATTTACTCTCACTTGAGCCTCCCTTCTCGTTAAAAACTCTTTCACAGCTTTCAGTAACCTACCTCCTACACCATACACTTGAAACATTGCACATTTGCCCCCCTTTCCACCCTGTCATAAGCCTTTTCCAAAATCCATTAAATGGCCACAAAGACCTCTTTAGCCTTATTCTTAAATCACTGTTCATTATATGTTCACTGTAACACCTGGTCCACACACCCTACCTTTCTAAAGCTCCTTGTTCATCTGATATACTATTCTCCGTCTTACTCTTAATTCTTTAATTTATCTTACCATAAACTTTACAGGTTACACTCAACAGACTATCCCTATAATTTTTGCACTTATTTAATCCCTTTGCCTTTATTACAATGGAATATGCATGCTCTCTGCCAAAGCCCTAGGTACCTTTACCCTTTTCCATACATTTATTAAATAATTGCTCCAACCACACCAAAACTATATCCCCACCTGCTTTTATAACATTTTACTTTTTATCCCATCAATCCCGGCTGCTTACCCATTTCATTTTACCTACTGCTCTCTCGAACTTCCCACACTCACAATGGCTTTCCTCTCTCATTCAGATGTTATTCCTCCTTGCCTCTACACGAAATCACAAGCTCCCTTATCTTATCAACATTTAACTTTTCCTCAAAATATTCCCTCCATCTTCCCAATACTCTAACTCATCCCATTTATACTCTCTCTCCAATTTTTAACTGACAATTCCATGTGTTTCTCTAGGCTTTCTAAACTTGTTAATAACACTCAAATAACTTTTTTTTTTTTCAACAAAAATTTGTTATAACATCTCACCCACTCTCTCATTTGCTCTCTTTTTACATTGCTTCACCACTTCTTAACTCTCTCTTTTTCTCATATACTCTCCTCCTTGCATCACTTCTACTTTGTAAAAACTCTCATATGCTAACTTTTTCTCCCTTACTACTCTCTTTACATCATCCATTCCACCATTCGCTCCCTTCCCTCCTGCCACCCACTTTCCTGTAACCACCAAACTTTTGCTGAACACTTAACACTACATTTTTAATCCTACCCCCTACTCTCTTTCGAACACCATTGCCTATGCTCTCATTTTGCCCATCTATCCTCCAATAGCTGTTTATATCGTGCCTAACTGCCTCCTCTTTTAGTTATAAACCTTACTCTCTTTCCCTGGATGCTTCTATTCGCCTTGTTTTCTCACTCTACTTTTACTCTCAGTGTAGCTACAATAGATAGTGTTCTGATATATCTTGGGGGTGGCCCCTCTATAAAATGTACATCCTGAAGGTCTACTCAGCCAGTCTTTTTAACTACCAATACATATCCAACAACTACTGTCCATTTTTGCCCTACATCATTATCTTGTATATTATTTATCCTTTTTTTCTTAAAATATGTATTTACCTTAAACTAAACCCCTTTCTATACAAAAGTTCAAATCAATGGGCTCCCCATCTATCATTTACTCCGGGCACCCCAAACTTACTACCACCTCCCTCTCTAAAAGTTTCTCTACTGTAGCATTCAGGTCCCCTACACATTTACTCTCTCACTTCGGGTCTCAAGGACTCATATCATTCACTTAACATCTCCCAAATCTCTCTCTCTCCCTGCATTCCTCTCTTCTCCAGGTGCCATACACGCTTATTATGACACTTCTCGCATCCAATTTACTTTAATCCA
The DNA here is from genome assembly GCF_026875155.1 of Cherax quadricarinatus. Lineage (NCBI taxonomy): Eukaryota > Metazoa > Arthropoda > Malacostraca > Decapoda > Parastacidae > Cherax > Cherax quadricarinatus. The sequence goes on from NC_069415.1 coordinate 49,051,229, forward strand.
CATTAATTCTTGAATTTACACATTCTATTTCTTTTCTCTTCCCTTAAATGATCATTTAACATTACTGCTACCCCTTCTTTTCTCTAACTCTCTCAGATACTCCTGATTAATCCATTTATTTTCCCCCCACTGAAAACTCTCTACCCTTCAGCTTTGTTTCGCTTAAGAGCCAGGACATCCACCTTCTTTTATTCATAACATCAGCAATCATCTGTTTCTTGTCATCGCACTAACATCCACGCACATTTAAGCATCCCAGTTTTATGAGGTTTTTCTTCTTCTCTTTTTTTAGTAAATGTATACAGGTGAAGGGGTTACTAGCCCATTGCTCCGGCATTTTGCTCGCTTATACGGACACGCTTGGCTTACGGAGGAAAGATTCTTGTTCCACTTCCCCATGGACAATAGAAGAAATAAAAAGTAACATAGAGCTATTAGAAAAAGGAAGAAAAAACATAGATGTATGTATATTACATATATGCTGTGTTGTGTCTAGTGATGTTGTGACCAAAGTGTAAGTAGGGTGTAGCAAGATATTCCTGTTATCTAGCGTGTTTATGAAGACAGAAAAGACCAGCAATCCTACATCATGCTAAACAGTTACAGGTTTTTGTTTCACAGTCATCTGGCCAGGGACGGTAGTACTTCCTGGGTGGTTGTTGCTGATCTACCACCTTACTACCTACCCCAACCTATATATTTATATTTATACCTATATATATATATTTATATATATATATATATATATATATTTTATATTAATATGATATAATATATTATATATTATATATATACACACACACACAACACACACCCACAACACACACACTACAACACAACACACACCACACTCACACACACACTACACACAGTGGCCCTCAATTCATCTTAATCGGTCCTGGAAGTGGGGTATAATTATCGGAATGGACGATTTTCAAATAAAAATTTTCCCCCATTAGAAATTATGTAAATTCAATTAATTTCGTTCCAGACACCCAGACAGAGTATCAACAATATTTTTTTTACCAAAAGTGGATTTAACATGCGCAAAAAGGATATGAACATTCAACATGACAGTAAGGGGATTTAATTAAATTAGTAAGTTTAGTATTTTGAAAGGACATAGGAAAGTATTGGTTTGGGAAATTGGGTGTTGATGGTGGAAAAGTCTACCAGTTTGGTTATTGAGGCTAGGACATTGGGTAGTTTAAAATTTGAGGTGGTACATATATGAGTGAGAGGGGTTGGATTTGAGTGGACTTGCAAATGAGTGGATAGGTTATCAGAGCTTATATATGGGTAGCATTGAGGATTGGGCTGGGATAAAGTTTCGTTAGTGGGATGAATTGATAAAGGACCTGATGAGCATGGGCCAACAGGCCTGCTGCCAGTGATCTCCTTTCTTGTATTTCTTATGTAAAAATAACAAGGTTGGTGGTGGTGAGTGGAAGCAGTTGGTGATAGTGGTTGATAAATTTATGTTGATAAATTATATGTTCTCACATTCTTACCAAAGGCTGGCACTAGAAGCTTTCTTGGAACCATGGTTAGCTTATTTGGCACTTGCAAGCACTAAAATCAATGGAATATTATGAATATTTCGTAGGCGCATGTAAGGGGACCGTCGCTCACGGTATTCTATTACACACTGGCTGGGAAGGCAGGCAGGCGGGGGATCAGAGGTGAGTACACATCCCGGACGAAGGACTATTAGCGAGTTATCGGAGCATTGCGAGCCAATGTTTAGACGAATAACTGGTACTATTTCAGAAAATGTGCGACTTTCAGGCGAGACTAATTATTGAGGACCACTGTATCTATATATACATATATATATATATATATTTTTTATATATATATATATATATTATATGTCATGTTCGAGGGGCAATGGGTGGTGTGAATATAATGCAGGAGAAATTCGTTAGGTTGGAAGTTAGGAGGAGTGTGCGGGATTCCAAACTCGTTGTCAGAGGGCTGGATGAGGTTGTGAGGTGGTGGTCGGAATGAAGAGAGACATGGAGCGAAACAGAATGACTTCAAGAGTGTGATCAGTCTGTAGTGGAAGGAAGGCGGGTAGGGGTTCGGCCTAGGAAAGGGTTGGAGGAGGGAGGGAGGGGGTGTAAAGGAGGTTTTGTGTGCGAGGGGGTTGGACTTTCCAGCTGGCATGCGTGAGCGTGTTTGATGGAAGTGAATGGAGACAAAATGGTTTTTAATACTTGACGTGCTGGTTGGAGTGTGAGCAAAGTAACATTATGAAGGATTCAGGGGAAACCGGCAGGCGGACTTAGTTTGGAGATGGGAAGTAGTGCCTGCACTCTGAAGGAGGGGTGTTAATGTTGCAGTTTTAAAAAACTTTAGTGTAATCACCCTTCATGGCAAGACAGTGATGGAAGTGAATGATGGTTGAAAGTTTATTTTTTCGGGGCCACCCTGCCTGGTGAGGAATCGGCCGGTTCCGGGGTGTTGATAATAAAAAATAAAAAATATATTTTTATATATATTATATATATATATATATTTTATATAAATATTTATATATATTTATATATATATTATATACACATGATCTCTGGATGAAGGAGACTTGAACTTAACGAAACTTAGGACAAGGTATGCAGGCTTACAATCTTACCCACACTGGACAATACCTTGCGTGTAGCTTGCGCTACAAATTTGATCCAAGGCAGCCGCTTTCAGCCAGAGATCAGTGTTTGTGTATATTTCGCCGCTCTCGCAAATTCTTGCTAATTTTTAAATCTCTAGTAAGGCTGTTGCATGCAGGGGATGTGATGAAAAGCTGTAAGCTTCTCCCTGAAAGCTGGCTGCCTTGGATCAATCTGTGTGCGCAAGCTACACGCCAAGGTATTGTTCCCAGTGTGGGTAGATTGGTAAAAGCACTGCGTACCTTGTCCTAATGTTCGTAGCGTTCGAGTCTCTTCAGCCACGAGATCAGTGTTTGTGTATATTTCGCCTGCTCTCGCGATTTCCATGCATTGTTAAAATCTCTAGTAAGGCTGATGCTTGCAGGGGATGAGATGACAAAGCTGTAAATGCCTTCTCCCTGAAAGCTGGCTGCTTGGATCAAAAACGTGTAGCGAAGCTACACGCCCACGGTTATTGTCCTGTGGTGGGGTAGATTGGTAAAGCACTGCGTGCCTTGTCCTAAGGTGTAGTTGAATTCCTTCTGCCAGGAGATCAGTTGTTTGTGTATATTTTCGCTGCTCTCGCGAATTCCTTGATTAATATATATATTATAAGCTTGAGGCGATAAATTGCCGGGGAGCAATGGGGCTAGTAACCCCTTCTCTGTATACATTTACTAAAAAGAGAAGAGAGAAACTTTTTTATAAACTGGGATGCTTAAATGTGCGTGGATGTAGTGCGGATGACAAGAAACAGATGATGCTGATGTTATGAATGAAAAGAAGTTGGAATTTTGGCTATAAGACGAAACAAAGCTGAGGGGGGTAGGAGAGAGAGTTTGGAGAGTTTCAGTGGGGGGCAAATAAATTGGGGATTAAATCTGGAGTATCTGAGAGACGTTTGCAGCAAAGGAAGGGGTAGCCGTAATGTTAAATGATCAGGTTAATGGAAGGAGGGGAAAGAGGAATTATGAATGTGTAAATTCAAGAATTATGTGGATTTAATAGTAAAGGTTGGATGCGAGAAGTGGGTCATAATAAGCGTGTCTGCACCTGGAGAAGAGAGGAATGCAGAGGAGAGAGAGAGTTTTGGGAGATGTTAAGTTGAATGTATAGGAGCCTTGAACCAAGTTGAGAGGAGTAATTGTGGTAGGGGACCTGAATGCTTAATTTAGAAGAAACTTTTAGAGAGGGTGTGGTAGGTAAGGTTGGGGTTGCCAGGTGTAATGATAATGGGAGCCCTTTGATTGAACTTTGTTATAGAAAGGGGTTTAGTTATAGGTATTATACATATTTTACAGAAAAAGAGGATAAAATAAGTATACACGATTGATGTAGGGCGAAATGACAGTTGTTTGTTGGGATTATGTATTGGTAGATATAGGGATGTTGGTAGACTTCAGGACTGTACATGTTTATAGAGGGGCCAGATATATAAGATCACTTTCTAGTTGTTAGCTACACTGAGAGAGTAAAAGGTATAGTATTGGGATTACAGGAGAATAGAAGCATCAGGGAAGAGAGGAGGTGAAGGTTTATAAACTAAAAGAGGAGGCAGTTTAGGGCAAGATATAAACAGCTATGGAGGATAGATGGGCAAATGAGGAGCATAGGCAATGGGGTCGAAAGAGGTATGGGGTAGATTAAAAAATGTAGGTGTAGAGTCGTCAGCAATGTTTGTGGTTACCAGGAAAGTGGGTGCAGGAGGGAAGACGGAGCGATTGGTGGAATGATGATGTTAAGAGAGTAGTAAGGAGAAAAAGTGGCATTTAAGAGAAGTTTTTACAAAAGTAGAAGTGAATGCAAGGACGGGAAGAGTATATGATTAGAGAAAAGAAGAGAGGTTAAGAGAGTGGAGAAGTCAATGTAAAAATGAGAGCAAATGAGAGAGTGGGTGAGCATGTTATCAACAAATTTTGTTGAAAATAAGAAAAAGTTTGGAGTGAGTAAGTGAGATTAACAAGTTAAAGGGAAAGCCTAGGAACTAATGGATGTGTCAGTTAAAAATGGAGAGGAGAGTTATTAACTGGAGAGTTAGAGGTATTGGGAAGATGGAGGGATTATTTGAGGAATTGTTAATGTTGATGAAGATAGGGAGGAAGCTGTGATTTCGTAGTATAGGGGCAAGGAGGAATATACATCTTGTAGAGTGAGGAAGAGCCAGTCTGTGAGTGTGGGGGAAGGTTCGTGAGGCAGTAGGTAAAATGAAAGGGGGGTAGGAAGCCGGATTGAATGGGATAAAGATTAGACATGTTAAAAGCAGGTGGGGATATAGTTTTGGAGTGGTTGGTGACAATTATTTAATAAATGTATGGATGAGGGTAAGGTACCTAGGGATGGCAGTGGAGATGATAGTTCCTTTGTTTAAGGCACAAAGGGATAAAAGAGAGTGACAAAATTATAGGGGGATAAGTCTGTTGAGTGTAACTGGTAACAGTGTATGGATTAGAGTTATCATTTAAAGAATTAAAGAGCTAGTTAAGACGGAGGAATAGGATAGCAGATGAACAGGAGGGCTTTAGGAAAAGGTAGGGGGTGTGTGGACCAGGTGTTTACAGTGAAACAATAGTGAACAGTATTTAGATAAGGTCTAAAGAGGTTGTTTGTGGCATTTATGGATTTGGAAAGGCGTATGAAGGACAGTGGATTAGGGGGAATTGTGGCGATGTTGCAAGTGTATGGTGTAAGAGGAGGTTATGAAAGCATTGAAGAGTTTTTCGAGGTAGTGAGTGATTCAAGGTTAGAGTTATGTAGGAAAGAGGGAAATTTTTTTTTTCCCAGTAAAAGTAGGCTTAGACTCTATAGGCACATGTGTTGATGTCACCGTGGTTGTTTAATATATTTATAGATGGGGGTTGTAAGAGAGTAAATGCGGGGTCTTGGCAAGAGGTGTAGAGTTAAAAGATAAAGAATCCACCTTAAAGGTGGGAGTTGTCACAGATGCTCTTTGCAGGATGACACTGTTTCTCTTGGGAGATTTGAAGAGTAGTTGCAGAGATTGGTGGATGAAATTGGTAGGGTTGTGCAAAAAGAAGAAAATTAAAAGTGAATACAGGAAAGAGTAAGGTTATCGAGGATAACACAAAAGATTAGGTGATGAAAGAATGGATATCAAGATTGGAGGGAGAGAGTATGGAGGAGGTTGAGTGAATGTTATTTCAGATATTTGGGAAATGGATCGTGTCAGCGGATGGGTTATGAGGATGAGGTGAATCATGGAATTGATGAGAGGGGAAAAAGGGTGGTGATGCACTTAGGAGTCTGTGGAGACAAAGAATTTGTCCTTGGAGGAAAGAGGGGATTGTATGAGAGTATGTATAGTTTTACCAACGATTTCTTTATGGGATGTGAAGAGTTGGGTGATGAATGTTGCAGCGAGGAGAAGGTTGGAGGCTTTGGAGATGTCATGTCTGAGGGTAATGTGTGGTGTGAAGATAATGCAGAGAATTTTTAGTTGGAGTTTGGAGGGAGGTTGCGGGATTACGAAAACTGTTTGTCAGCGGGATGAGGAAGGGGTTGTTGATGTGGTTCAGGAATGTAGAGAGAATGGAGCAAAACAGAGTGAAGCTTCAAGAGTGTATCAGTCAGTAGTGGAAGGAAGGCGGGACATGTGGGGTCGGCCTTGGTAAGGTTGAGAGGTGAGGGGGTATAAAGGGGTTTGTGTCGCGAGGGGCTTATGGATTTCCAGCAGGCATGTGTGGGCAGTGTTCTGATGGAATTGAATGGAGCACAAATGGTTTTTACTACTTGAGTGCTGTTGGAGTGTGAGCCAAATAACATTTTATGAAGGGAATCAGGGAAACGGAAGGCCGGACTTGAGTCCTGGAGGATGGGAAGTACAGTGCTGCACTTGAGGAGGGGTGTTAATGTTGCAGTTTAAAAACTGTAGTGTTTAAAGCACCCTTCTGGCAAGAACAGATGATGGAGTGAATGATGGTGAAGTTTTTTTTTTCGGGCCACCCTGCCTTGGTGGAATCGGCCAGTGTGATAATAAAAACAATGAAATATTGAAATATATATATAAATATATATATATATATATATATATATATATATATATATATATATATATATATATATATGTATATATATATAATATATATATATATATTATAATATATCTAATAATATATCCTCGATATCATGATGTTTTAATCTTCGAATACACCAGTAGAGCTACAAAGTGGAGGGGGGGAAGAACGAAGGCAGGATGAATGAAGCTACACTACAAGAATGGGGGACTACACAGGAATGAGGAACTTGCTTGAACGGGGTCAGGGGACAGAGAATGGCAGGAAATCCAGTTAATGAGATGGTGGAATATGTTGCAACAATGTGCAAGGAGGCTGAGAGAGGTTTGTACCCAAGGGTAACAAGAATAAGTGAAAAAGCCAGGCTGAGCCCATGGTTCACCCAAAAGGTACTGGGAGGCAAAAACAAGTGGGCTGCGGAAATGAAGAAATATAGAAGGCAAAGGAAAGGACCCAGGAGAATAAGGAGAAACAGTCGTTTTTTTTTTTAGTGCAGAAATGAATATGCACAGATGAGAAGGAGAGGCCCAATGACAATGTGAAAACGACATAGCAGCGGAAGACAAATCTGACCCGAACCTGATGATACAGGCACATCAAGAGGTAAACACAGTCAAGGACCAGGTAATCAGGTAAGAAAGGAAGGAGGAGAGACAACAAGAAAATGGACGTGAAGTATGTGAGGAAACTCAACATAGGATTCAAAGAAGTGTTCACAGGGAGACAGAAGGGGCTCCAAAAAGACGGAGAGGGGGGGCACACCAAGTGCTGGACAAGTACACACAACGAGGAAGAAGTGAAGAGGCTTCTGAGTGATAGATACTCAAAGGCAATGGCGGATAACATTCCCCATGGGTCCTGAGGGAGAGGGAGCAGAGGCACTATGTGTACCCCAAACACATCCAATATTCATTACATCTATTGAAAACAGGATATTACTGAGGCATGGAAGACAGCAAATGTAGTCCATTCTTTAAAAAAGGAGGACTAGACATGAAGCACTAACTACAGACAGTTGTGACTGACATGTATAGTATACAAAAGTCATGGAGAAGTTATCAGGAGAAGAGCGGTGGAACACTAGAAGAAAGGAAATGATTCATCTACAGCAGCCAAATGGTTTCAGGGGACGAGAAATCCCTGCGTCACAAACCTACTGGAGTTCTATGACTTGTGAAAAACAAAAAAAAGCAGTAAGTCATGATGAGAAAGGGGTGGTGCGATTGCACTTTTTCTTGGATGCAAGAAGAAATTTGACCACAGTTCCACCAAGAGATTAGTGCAAAAAACCTGGAAGGACCAAGCAGGGATAACAGGGGAAGGCAATAGAATGGATCAGGGAATACGTCAGGAAGACAGCTGGAGAGTAGGTACGTTGGCGAGGTGTCAAGAGGGGCACCTGAGCTCCAGCGGGGTCCACAGGGAATTAATCTTGGACCAGTGATGTTTCTCGTATTTGTGAACGACATGTCGGAAGGATAGGGATCGATGCGTTCCCTGTTGCAGACATCGTGAATGTTGATGAGAAGAATTCATTCGATCGAAGACCAGGCAAAAATACAAAGGGATCTGGACAGGCTGCAGACCTGGTCCAGCAATTGGCTCCTGGAGTTCAACCCCACCAAGTGCAAAGTCATGAAGATTGGGGAAGGGCAAAGAAGACCACAGACAGAGTACAGTCTAGGGGCCAGAGACTACAAACCTCGCTCAAGGAAAAAGATCTTGGGGTGAGTTTAAAACCAGGCACATCTCCTGAAGCGCACATCAACCAAATAACTGCTGCAGCATATGGGCGCCTAGCAAACCTCAGAACAGCATTCCGACATCTTAATAAGGAATCGTTCAGGACCCTGTACACCATCTACGTTTGGCCATATTGGAGTATGCGGCACCAGTTTGGAACCCACACCTAGCCAAGCACGTAAAGAAACTAGAGAAAGTGCAAAGGTTTGCAACAAGACTAGTCCCATAGCTAAGGGGTATGTCCTATGAGGAGAGGTTAGGGAAATCAACCGAGGACACTGGAGGACAGGAGAGATGGGGGGACATGATAACAATATACAAAATACTGAGAGGAATCGACAAAGTGGACAAAGACAGGATGTTCCAGAGATGGGACACAGTAACAAGGGGACACAGTTGGAAGTTGAAGACACAGATGAATCACAGGGATTTTAGGAAGTATTTCTTCAGCCACAGAGTAGTCGGGAAGTGGAATAGTTTGGGAAAACGATATAGTGGAGGCAGAATCCATACATAGCTTTAAGCAGAGGTATGATAAAGCTCAGGGTTCGGGGAGAGTGACCTAGTAGCGACCAGTGAAGAGGCGGGACCAGTAGCTTGGACTCGACCCTTGCAACCTCAACTTGGTGAGTACACACACAATACAGACACACACACACACACTCGCATACACACGCACATAACCAACATGCACATACACGCACATACACGCACATACACGCACTTTACACGCACACACAGCACCAACACACGCACACACACGCACACACACACACACACACCCCAACACACACACCCCAAACCACACCCACACACACCACACACACAAAACACACACACACATACACCACAACACCCCCACATGCACATACACACACATACATGCACATACACACACTCATGCACATACACACACACACACACACACACACACACACACACACACACACGTACATACACACACATACATACACACACACACACACACATACATTCACACACACACACATGCACATACACAGACCACACACAGACACACACACCACACACACACCCACACACAACACACACACACAAAACACACACAGACACACACACACACCCCCACACACACACACACACACACACACCCCACACACACACACACACACAACACACAGACACACACAGCCCAACAAACAATACAGACACAAACACATAGACAAAAAACACACACAGACACAAACACACAAGACAAAAAACACACGGGAACCCCACAGACACACACAAAACACAGTCACACACAGACACACACACACACACACACAGACACAGACAGAAAAGACACACACACACACACACACACACACCCCACACACACACACCACACACACACCGGGGGCACACACACCCCACACAAAACACACGTGTGCACACACACCACACACACAAAACCCACAAAACACACACACACACACACACACACCCCACACCACACGCATGCACATACACACGCATGCACATACACAACACACACCCCACACACACAAAACACACACACACACACACACACACACACACACACACGTGTGCACACACAACACACAACACACACACACACAAACACACACACACACACACTCACACACACTCCCACACTCACACACACGCTTTGCACATACACCCCACACACTGCACACACACACACACACACACAACACACACACACACCACACACACACACACACACCACACACACACACAGTAGGGACATGGCATGTGCGAGTCATGCCTTTCGTGCTCCGTGAATCTAAGTGTTTTTGAGGGCTATCCAAGTGCACCGCAAGGATTGCTAAGTGTGTCAGGGTAGTGAACAATCCTTGAAGCTATTTTACAATCTGCCTGAGCCACATAAGTGTGAGGGAGAGCCACAATTTTGTAAGTGATCTAGAAAGTGAAACGTGGTGGCGCATTCAGAGCGGGCAGGCCTAGTGTGTGTGCTCAGGCAACGTTGCCACATGTCACCCAAGAAAGATAATAAAGTGAAGCAAATGTGTGATCAGTGAAAGAAATACAGTGAATAGGGTACATTATATAATGAGAAGAAATTGATGTGGATCTACGCCAGGACATCACATCGAGTTGGACAATCTACAGGCTGCTACAGCTGCATTGCAAGTACTGTATTCACCTATGTGTGCTTGTTTGGGTGTGGGGTTTCTGGTTCCAATTAACCGCCAAGCTGACTGAACGGTCCAACTCTCCTAGCACGACAAAGAATAGTCACTCAAGTACTCAATAAGGAATAGCAATTGGTAATCTATGGAACAAGGCGAGTAAGTTACTATAAGCCTAGGTGGTAGTAAAAGCATAGAGGGCAGCATTGTAAGTAGGTGCGGGTCAAGTCACAGGAGGGTCGGGGTTCAGGTCACAAGAGGTTGCGGTCAGGTAAGGGCCACTGAGACTCCACATTACACTCCAACGCACAATTCCACCTGCTTTTGAGACAATAAACCCACACATAATTCACACACACACACACACACACACACACACACACACACACACACACACACACACACACACACACACACAACCACCCACCCACCCAAACCCACCCACCCAAACCCACCCACCCAAACCCACCCACCCACATATACAGACACATGCACTCCCCCCCCTCCCCCACCAACCTCTCACTCCTTCCCCTGATCCCCCCCTCTCTCATTCACCCTCCTCCTCCCCACCTCTCCCTCTTTTCCCCTCTCCCTCTCCCAGCCTTCCCTTGCTTCTCCTCCTCCTCACTCTCCATATTCTCCCCTAAATCCCCCTCCCCACCCTCTCCCACATAGCCACTGTCCACAGTTCCTCCTCTACCCTCCCCCCCTACACTCGGACAAACACACTACTAATCTAACGCACAGAATTGCGTAAGTTTTCCATTCTGAGGCAATCAAAATAAAAAAAACATGGGTTGCCAGAGAGCAGGAAGCAAAACCAAGGGACAGGAGGATGAATCTGTAAAAGAAGATTGGGCAGCAGAGCTCACAAAAAGGAACATGAATGGAAAAGAAACTAGAAGAACTTAGCATGAGAATGGAAAAGAGGATAGATATGGAAAGCAAGAAGTGGGAGATGCAAGTCATAGCAGCAGAGGCTAGGATACAGAGATTAGAAGAAGAGCTGAAAAATCTGAAAAAGCCTAAAGAAGCAAAGAACATTTTGGGAATGACATCAAGACTGCTT
>NC_069415.1:49063372-49065872 GCF_026875155.1 Cherax quadricarinatus
TTCCTTTTCCCCCCCTCCCTTTCTCTCTCTCTCTCTCTCTCTCTCTTCTCTCTCTCTCTCTCTCTCTCTCTCTCCTCTCTCTCTCTCTCTTCTCTCTCTCTCTCTCTCTCTCTCTCTCTCTCTCTCTCTGTCCAGCAAGACACAAGCGGCTGTCAATGACCCAGTTTTTTTTATGGATGCCTAACCCGGTTTTCTTCATCCAACTCATTCTGCAAGTACTTAGGTGAGTCAGTGTGTCACAGTCAACCTTGACAGTATTCACGGACACCACAGATCAATACTTTCCACTCTCAAAATGAACCTAGACTACAAGCTAGAAAATATTTCCTCAGAATATTCGCAACTTAATCACAAAGACAACGTAACGAAGTACTTAGTATATTCACGGTTGTACACTAAACTCTCAGGGGGTCATATAGGGCCTGAGGAAATGGAGGCAGTAAGATTTGATCCGAGGGAGGGTTAACAGACTTTCACTGGCATCAGCTGTACCTTCCTTGCAGCTAAGTTAATATTATCATGATTATCATCAGTGTCTAACTTACTTTATAATCTTTTTCTAAGGAATATTTTGACTAGAACTGACTTTATATTTTGAGTTAATCTTGTATCATTCCAAAAATAACTTTACATACGCAATTTCTGGTGGCAATTCTGAAAAAAAAAATTCTCTTGTAAGTTGCGAGTGTGAAGGTTGGTTGTGGTACAACATGGCGACTTTCTCTTGTAAGTAACGAGTGTGAAGGTTGGTTGTGGTACAACATGGCGACTTTCTCTTGTAAGTAACGAGTGTGAAGGTTGGTTGTGGTACAACATGGCGACTTTCTCTTGTAAGTAACGAGTGTGAAGGTTGGTTGTGGTACAACATGGCGACTTTCTCTTGTAAGTAACGAGTGTGAAGGTTGGTTGTGGTACAACATGGCGACTTTCTCTTGTAAGTAACGAGTGTGAAGGTTGGTTGTGGTACAACATGGCGACTTTCTCTTGTAAGTAACGAGTGTGAAGGTTGGTTGTGGTACAACATGGCGACTTCCTTTTGTAAGTACAGTTAGCTAAAACTTATTGTCCTAACCAGAATGATTGCATTATAGTTGATTATTTTCTGTGAAACAGAAAATTTAGGAGGGTGGATGAGAACCACCTTAGAGAGTGTATCTGAGTGACTATGAACCACCTTAGAGAGTGTATCTGAGTGACTATGAACCACCTTAGAGAGTGTATCTGAGTGACTTGAACACCTTAGAGAGTGTATCTGAGTGACTGTGAACCACCTTAGAGAGTGTATCTGAGTGACTATGAACCACCTTAGAGAGTGTATCTGAGTGACTATGAACCACCTTAGAGAGTGTATCTGAGTGACTATGAACCACCTTAGAGAGTGTATCTGAGTGACTATGAACCACCTTAGAGAGTGTATCTGAGTGACTATGAACCACCTTAGAGAGTGTATCTGAGTGACTATGAACCACCTTAGAGAGTGTATCTGAGTGACTATGAACCATCTTAGAGAGTGTATCTGAGTGACTATGAACCACCTTAGAGAGTGTATCTGAGTGACTATGAACCACTTAGAGAGTGTATCTGAGTGACTATGAACCATCTTAGAGAGTGTATCTGAGTGACTATGAACCACCTTAGAGAGTGTATCTGAGTGACTATGAACCACCTTAGAGTGTGTATCTGAGTGACTATGAACCACCTTAGAGAGTGTATCTGAGTGACTATGAACCACCTTAGAGAGTGTATCTGAGTGACTATGAACCACCTTAGAGAGTGTATCTGAGTGACTATGAACCACCTTAGAGAGTGTATCTGAGTGACTGTGAACCACCTTAGAGAGTGTATCTGAGTGACTATGAACCACCTTAGAGTGTGTATCTGAGTGACTATGAACCATCTTAGAGAGTGTATCTGAGTGACTGTGAACCACCTTAGAGAGTGTATCTGAGTGACTATGAACCATCCTTAGAGTGTGTATCTGAGTGACTATGAACCACCTTAGAGAGTGTATCTGAGTGACTATGAACCACTTAGAGAGTGTATCTGAGTGACTATGAACCACCTTAGAGGTGTATCTGAGTGACTATGAACCACCTTAGAGAGTGTATCTGAGTGACTATGAACCACCTTAGAGAGTGTATCTGAGTGACTATGAACCACCTTAGAGAGTGTATCTGAGTGACTGTGAACCACCTTAGAGAGTGTATCTGAGTGACTATGAACCACCTTAGAGAGTGTATCTGAGTGACTATGAACCATCTTAGAGAGTGTATCTGAGTGACTATGAACCACCTTAGAGAGTGTATCTGAGTGACTATGAACCACTTAGAGAGTGTATCTGAGTGACTATGAACCATCCTTAGAGAGTGTATCTGAGTGACTATGAACCATCTTAGAGAGTGTATCTGAGTGACTATGAACCATCTTAGAGAGTGTATCTGAGTGACTATGAACCACCTTAGAGTGTGTATCTGAGTGACTATGAACCACCTTAGAGAGT
>NC_069415.1:49070872-49088372 GCF_026875155.1 Cherax quadricarinatus
TGGTAAGGTGGTCCCTCTTACTTTGGGACGGGGTCATTTTCCCCATGGTTTCTGGGGGTCATCTTCACTGGTCCCGGAGGTCATCTTTCCCCTGGTACTGGGGGGTCTTTTTCCCATGGTTTGGGGTCATCTTCACATGGGGACTGGTGGTCAACTTCACATGGTACGGAGGTCATTTTACATGGTATCGGAGGGGCATCTTTACCCTGGGACTGGAGGTCATATTCCCCATGGTCTGGGGGTTTATCTTTTACAAGGTTAAAATGGGGGGGTCTCTTTCACATGGTACTGGTGGTCATCTTCACATAGTACTGGAGGTCCTTTTAACTGGGACTGGAGGTCAATTTCCATTGTAAATGGTTTGGGATCTTCACTTTTTCCCGGGGTCATCTTCACATGGGACTGGGAAAGGGCATCTTCACATTGGGGACTGGAGGGGGAAACTTTTTAATTGGGGACTTGGGAGGTCATTTTTCACAGGTACTGAGGGCAAACTTACATAATACTGGGGGGTCATCCCTTTACGGTAGGAAAGGTTTATCTTCACATGGGGAAGGAGGTTTATCTTCCCCATGGTCTGGAGGTCATTCACATATTTTGGGGGTCAATTTTCTTCACGTGGGAAATGGGGGGTCATCTTCACATGGTAAATGGTGGTCATTTTCCAAATAGTAAAGGAGGTCCTCTTCACATGGTACTGGAGGCATTTCACAAGGGGACTTTGGGTGTTCCCCCCACTTGGGGGTTTGGGGGGGTCATCTTCAATTTGGGACTGGGTTTGGCCCCTTCCCAAAGTACTGGGGGCATTTCACATGGGGACTGGAGGTCACTTTACATGGGAAATGGGGTCATCTTCACGTGGGACTTTGGGGGTAAACTTCACATTGGGAACTGGGGGGCTCATCTTTACAGGGACGGTGGCAACTTCCCAAGGTACTGGTGGGGGGAACCTTTACATGGAGTGGTGGGCATCTTCCCCCAAAGGGGATGGGGGGTCTCTTCCATGTAAAAGGTGGCATCTTCCCCATTTTTACTGGGGGTCAAAATTTCACTTTTTAACTGGAGGGTCAAACTTTACATGGTACTGGGGGGTCATCTTCACATGGTACTTTTTGGGGTCCAACTTCACCTGGTATGGGTGGCATCTTCACTTTGGTTCTGGTGGTTATCTTCCATGGTAAATGGAGGTCATCTTCCCCTTGGGGACTTGGGGGTCATCTTAACCCTGGTAATAGGGATCTTCACTGGTACTGGGGGTTATCTTCACAAATTTTAATGGAGGTCATCTTCAATGATACGGTTGGTCATCTTCACATGGTACTGGGGGTCCCTCTTCCCCCATGGAAATGGAGGTCCCTTTTTCAAATAGAATGGTGGTCATTTACACATGGGAACCCGGAGGTCATCTTCACATGGTATGGTGGGCATTTTTCACATGTTTCTGGGTGGTCATCTTACATGTTACGGTGGTTTATCTTTTACATGTAAATGGTTTTCCCTCTTCACATATTTCTGGTTTGGCATCTTCACCTAGACTGATCGTCATCTTTTACATGTTATGGGGGTTTATCCTTCAAAAGGGAAGGCGGTCATCTTCACCCAAGGGAACCCTGGGGGTCATCTTCACATTTTAAGGTGGTCATTCACATGTTTTTTTTTTTTTATTTTGGGGGTCATCTTCCCCATGGGGACTTTGGGGGTCCCTTTTTCACAAAGTACTGGAGGTCCCTCTTTTAAAGGGAATGGAGGTCCCTCTTAAAATGGGACTGGAGGTTTATTTTGCACTTTTTTACTGGGTGTCATCATCACTTGGGGTTTTGGAGATCAAACTTCACAGAAATGGAGGTCATCTTCACAAAGGTATGGAAGTCAAACTTTAATGGTATGGGGGTCCCTCTTAATGGACTTTGGGGGTCATCTTCAAAATTTGGGAATGGAGGGGCAATTTTACAAAGGTACTGGTGGCCCCAACTTACATGGGGGACTGGAGGGCAAACTTCACATGGTACGGGGGGTCAACTTCACATGTTTCTGGATGGCATTTTTGCACATAGTACGGTTTGGGAATCTTCACCGGTAATGGAGGTCATCTTTACATGGTTTCTGGAGGTCATCTTCACAGGAAAATGGAGGTCATTTCACAAGGGGGACCGGGTGTCAAACTTCACTTTGGGTTTTTGGAGGTCATCTTTCAAAGGACTGAAAAATTTATCTTTTACTTTGGGAAAATGGGGTTATTTTTAAAAATTACCCCCAAATTTTTTTCTTCACATGGGGACCCGGGGGGGGCATCTGACATGGTACGGGGTTTTCATCTTTACAGGTTTTTGGAGGTCATCTTTACCCTGGGTTTTCTGGGGGGCATCTTTACATGGGCTAGGGAGGTTTATCTTCACATGGTACTGGTGGTCATCTTTACATGGCACGAAGGTCATTCTTTTACAGGGTACTGGAGGTCATCTTACATGGTATTGGGGAGGGCAAACTTCAAAAATTGGGTTTCTGGAGGCATCTAAATAGTACGGGGCGTTAAACTCCCTCACCTGGGAATAATGGGCCCGAACCCTTTACAAAGGTCCCTCCCTCAAACCTTTGGGAATAATGTCCCGAAAAATCACTAAGGTCCAACCTCCCCCCACCCGGTAAAAATTTTCCAGACCTTCAATAAGGTCCCCTTTCCCCCACCTGGTAAAAAATGCCCAAAACCCCTTTACTAAAGGGGGCACCTCCCCCAAAAAGGGGAATAATTTTCCAGGGGGCCCCCCCCAAAGGTCCCCCCGCTCCCTGGGAAAATGTCCAGCCTTCACAAAGGGGGCCCCCCAAAAAATAAGGGGCCCCCAAAACCACAAATCCCAACCCAAAAAAAAAAGCCCCCAAAAAACAAAAAGGCACACCCAAAACCTTTAAAAACCCCAAACCCCACAAAGGCCCCCCCCACCCGGAAAAGCAAAGGCCTTTCCCAAACCCCCCTCCCTCCCCCTGGGAAAAAATTTAGACCCAAAAGGCATCTTAATGGTTTAAAAAAGGAAGGGTTCCTAAAGGCCCCCCTCCCCTGGTAAAAAAGGTAGGGGTTACAAAAGGTAAAATTTAGGTGGCAAAAAAGGACCTTCACAAATTAGGTTTAAAAAACCCCCAAAAAGGGTAAAATGCCCCGACTTTTAAAAAAAGGTCACTCCCTTTTTCCTGGTTTAAAATTCCCCCGGACCTTTACAAAGGGCACCCCCTTCCTATTTTTAAAAATGGCCCGGGGTTCCAAAAATTTACCTTTCCCTCCTGGGATAAGCCCCGAACCTTTACAAAGGTCATCTCCCTCACCCGGTAATAAGGCAGACCTTCCAAAGGTCACCTCCCCCCCCCTGGTTATGCCCGACCCCTTTTAAAAAGGGCACCCCCCCACTGGAATAATGGCCCCGACCCTTCCCAAAAGGGCCCCCCTCCCCCCCACCTTTGGGATTAATCCCCAAAAACTTTCCCAAAGGGTCACCCCCTCCCCGTAATTTAAGCCCAGACCTTCACAAAGGGACCTCCCCCACTTTAATAATGTCCCCGAATTCAAAAGGCCCCCTCCCTCCTGGGAAAAAGTCCCCGAGTACCTTTACAAAGGTCACCCCCCTCCCTGGGAATAATGTCCAACCCTTTACAAAGGGCCCCCCCCCTCCAAAACCCGGGTAATAATGCCCCGGGAAATTTCCAAAGGTCACCCCTTTCCCCCACTGGGAAAAAAATGCCCCCGACCTTCAAAAGTCACCCCCCCACCCCGGTAATAAAACCCCGCCTTCACAAAAGGGCACCCCCCCCCCTGGTTAAAAATGCCCAAAAACATTCACCCAAAAGGGCCCCCCCCAAACCCGGTAAAGTCCCAGGGCCTTCACAAAATTTAAATTCCCGGGGGGGGCCGGGGGAATAAAGCCTGGGGGGCCCTTCACAAAGGGGCAATCCCTCCCTGGTAATAATGCCCGGGCCTTCCCCCCCAAAAGGGCCCCCTCCCCCAATTTGGGAAAAAATGGCCCCCGGGCCTTTTACAAAAAGGGCACCTCCCTCAACTGTTTAAATGCCCAGGACCCCAAAAAAGCACCTCCCTCAAATGGTAATAATGGCCCCCGGAAAAATTTAAAAAGGTTCAAAAACCTCTCCTTTAAAAAATTTCCCAGGAAATTCACTTAAAAAAACACCTGGGCCCCACCCCGGGTAATAATGCCCCCCCGGAAACCCCCACAAAGGCACCTCCCTCCCTTGGGAATAAATAACCAAAATTCCAAAGGTCAAAACCCCTATGGTAATAATTTTCCAGACCTTACCCAAAAGGGCCCTTTCCCCCAAATGGTTTAATAATTTCCCCCAGACCTTCCCCAAAAAGGGCACCTCCCCCAAAAAGGGAAAAATTCCCAAACCTTTACAAGGTCACCCCCTCACCTGGTAATAATACCCCAAACCTTCACAAAGGGGACCCCCCTAAACCCGGTAATAAAACCCCGACCTTCACAAAAGGGCCCCCCCCTCACTTTTAATAATTCCCAGGGCCCTTCAAAAAAGGGGCACCCCCCCCACCTGGGTTTAAAAATACCCCGACCTTCCCCTAAGGCCCCCCCTCCCCCACCTGGTTTAATTATCCCAGGGCCTTCACAAAGGTCACCTCCCCCCACCCGGTAATTAAAACCCCGGGGAAATTTTACAAAAGGGCAAACCCCCCAACACTTGGGATTAATCTCCCGGGCCTTCACAAAAGGGCACCTCCCCACCCGGTAAAAAAACCCAGACCTTCACAAAGGTCACCCCTCCCCCACCTTAAAAAATCCCCCGAAATTTTACAAAAAGGGCACCCCCCTCACCTGGTAATAATCCCCGAACCTTCACCCCAAGGTCCCTTTCCCTCAATTGGGAATTAAAACCCAACCTTCACAAAAGGCACCCCCACCCCTGGTAATTTTTAAACCCCGACCTTTTCCCAATGGGGCACCCCCCCCTCACCTGGTAAAAAATGCCCAGAACCTTTACATAAAGGTTCCCAAACCCCCCTCACCTGGTAATAATGGGAGACCTTTCCCCAAAAGGGCACCTCCCTCCCCTGGTAATAAGCCGACCTTCACAAAGGTCACCCCCCCTCACCTGGTAATAAAGGCCCAGACCTTCACAAAGGGTTTACCTCCCTTTACCTGGTTTAAAAATCCCAGCCTTCAAAAAAGGTCATTTCCCCATGGGGAAAAAACCCAGGGGGCCCTTTACAAGGTCAAACCCCCTCAAACCCGGTAATAATGCCCCGACCCCTTTTAAAAAAGGTCCCCCCCCCTGGTAAAAATGCCCCCCCCCCCCCCTTCCCAAAAGGCCCCTTTCCCCCACCCTGGTTAAAAATGCCAGAACCTTTACAAAAGGGCACCCCCCCACCCGGTAATAAAAGCCCCGACCTTTTACCAAAAGGGCACCTCCCCCCCCCCCCTTTGGGAAAAATCCCCGAAACCTTCACAAAGGTCATTTTCCCCCACCGGTAATAATGCCCAAAAAAAAAATCCCTTTACTAAGGGAAAACCCCCCCTCACCCGGTAATAATGCCCCGGGGGCCCTTCCCAAGGTCCCCCTTTCCCCACCTGGGTTAAAAATGCCCCCACCTTACGAAAAGGTTTTAAACCCCCCTCACCTGGGAAAAAAATGGCCCCGAAACCCTTCCCCAAAGGTCACCCCCCCCACCTGGTAATAAAATTTCCCGACCTTTACCAAAAGGTTCCCCCCCTCCCCCCCCACCCGGTAAAATATTAAACCTTTCCAAAGGGCACCGCCCCCCCTTAATAATGCCCCGACCTTTACAAAAGGGCAACCCCCCCTCACCTGGAAAAAATGCCCAAAACCTTTTACTAAGGTCCCCTCCCCCTTTGGGAAAAAATGGGAAAAAAACCTTTCCCCAAGGTCACCCCCCCAAACCCGGTAATAATGTCCAGGGGCCCCTTTACAAGGTCCCCCCCTCACCTTTGGAAAAAAATTTCCCCAAACCCTTTACTAAAGGGCACCTCGCCTCATGGTAAAAATGTCCCGAAACCTTTTACTAAGGTTTACCTCCCTCCCCCTTTGGGAAATTTTCCCCAGGGGCCTTCACTAAGGCCCCGCCCCCCTGGTAAATAATGTTTTTGGGCCTTTATAAGGTCACCTCCCCCCTTTGGTTTAAAAAATTTGCCCCCGAAACCCTTTACTAAGGGGCACCCTCGCTTCCCCAAATGGTAATAAATTGGTCCAGGGCCTTCACTAAGGTCACCTCCCTCACCTGGGAATAATGAAAAACCTTTACTAAGGCACCTCCCTCCCTGGAATAATTTTCCAGACCTTCACAAAAGGGGCACCTCCCTCAACCCGGTAAAAATGTCCAACCCCTTTCCCCAAGGTCACCCTTTGCCTACCTGGTAATAATGTCCCGACCTTCACTAAGGTCACCTTTCCCCCACCCGGTTAAAAAGCCCAGGGGCCCTTTCCTTGGTCCCCCCCCCCCTTTTTCCCCCCCCCCCCCTCCAAATTTGGGAATAATTCCAAGGGCCTTTTTCCCAAGGTCACCTCCCTCACCTGGTTTAAAAATGTCCGAAACCCTTAAAAAAGGTCACCTCCCTCACCGGTTAAAAAATGGGGCCAGACCTTCACTAAGGTCACCCTCGTCACCTTGGGAATAATGTCCAGACCTTCCCCCAAGGTCACCTCGCTCACCTGGTAAAAATGGCCCAAAACCTTCACTAAGGTCACCTCGCTCCCCCTGGGGAAAAAATTCCAGACCTTTTACTAAGGTACCCTTTCCCCCAACCCGGTTTTAAAAATGTCCCCGGGGGCCCTTAACTAAGGTCACCTCCCCACCCGGTTTAAAAAGGGCCCAAAATTCACTAAATCAAACCCCGGGTTTACCCGGTAATAATGTCCCGACCTTCACTAAGGTCACCCCCTCACCTGGGAATTTAAAGTCCAACCTTCAATAAATTAAACCCCCCTCAAACCCGGGAAAAATTCCTAGACCTTCACCAGGTCACCTCCCTCACCTGGTAATAATGTCCAAAAACCTTTACTAAGGTCAAACCTTTCCCCCACCTGGAAATTAAATTGTTTCCAAAGGAACCCCTTTACCTTTAAAGGTCCCCCCCACCTCCCCCCACCCTGGTAAAATGCCCGGGCCTTTAAATAAGGTCAAAACCTTTCCCCCACCTGGGTAAAAATGTCCAGGAACCCTTTACTAAGGGCCCCCTCCCCCTCATGGGAATAAAGTCCGCCTTCCTAATTTTCCCTCGCCCCACCTGGTAAAAAATGCCCAACCTTTTATTTTGGTCAAACCCCCCTCACCCCGGTAATAAATTCCCCGACCTTTTACTAAGGTCACCCCCCTCACCTGGTAATAATTTTCCAGGGCCTTCACTAAAGGGCACCTCCTCACCTGGTAATAAATTCCAGGGCCCTTTTAAAAAGGTCACCCCGCTCACCTGGTAATTTAATCCCAGACCTTCACTAAGGTCACCTCCCTCCCCCTGGTAATAATGCCCCGACCTTCACTAAGGTCACCCTTTCCCTACCTGGTAATTATTTCCCCGAAACCCTTTCCAAAAATCCCCCTCCCTCACCTGGTTTCTAAAGTCCAGGCCTTTACTAAGGTCCCCCCGTCACCTTTGGTTTAAAAATGTCCAGAACCCCTTTACTAAAGGGCCCCCTCCCCCACCTGGTAATTTAAAGGCCCAGCCTTCACTAAGGTCACCTCGCATACCCGGTAATAATGCCCAGGGGGGGCCCACTAAAAGGCCCTCCCTCACCGGTAATAAGGGCCAAAACCTTCACCCAAGGGCCCCTTTCCCCCACCTGGTAAAAATTTTCCCCAAACCCTTTACTAGGTCAACCCCCCAATGGAAAATGCCCCAGACCTTCACTAAGGGCAACCCCCCTCAAACCCGGAATAATGCCCCCGGCCTTCATAAGGTCACCTCCCCACCGGTAAAAAAATGTTCCCCGACCTTTTACTAAGGTTCACCTCCCCTACCCCCCCTTGGGAATTTAAAGCCCGACCTTTACTAAGGTCACCTCGCTTTACCTGGTAATAAATCCCGGGGCCTTCCTAAGGTCACCCGTCCCTCACCTGGAAAAGGGCCCCGGAAACCCTTTACTAAAAAGGGCACCTCGCTCCAAATGGGAATTTAATGGGCCCGACCTTCCCAAAAAAACCCCCCTCACCTGGTAATTAAAGCCCAAACCTTCACTAAGGTACCCCGCTACCCTGGGAATAATGCCCCGACCTTCACCAAAAGGGCAACCCCCCCTCACCTGGTTTTTAATGCCCCAGACCTTTCCTTAAGGTTTAACCTCCACCTGGTAAAAATGCCCCGGGGGGGCCTTCACTAAGGTCCCTCCCCCCACCTGGGGAAAAATGCCCCGAAACCTTTACTAAGGTCCTCCCTCACCTTAAAAATGCCCCGACCTTCACAAAAGGGGCCCCCAAACCCTCACCTGGTAAAAAATGCCCAGACCTTCACTTTGGGCACCTCCCTCACCTGGTAAAATGCCCAGGCCCTTTACTAAGGTTTACCTCCCTCACCTGGTAAAAAAAGTCCAGGGCCTTCACTAAGGCCACCTCCTCACCGGGAAATAAAAAAAGCCCAGAAACCCCCCACCCAAGGTCACCTTCCCCCCACCTGGTAATAAAGTCCAGACCCTCTAAGGCACCCCCCCCTCACCTGGTAATAATGCCCAGACTTCCTTAAAGGGCACCTCCCTCACCTGGTAATAATGCCCGACCTTTACTAAAACCCCCTCCCCACCAAGGGGTTTAAAAATGCCCTGACCTTCACTAAGGTCCCCCATTTTTCACCTGGGAATAATGCCCCGAACCCTTTACTAAGGGCACCTCCTCACCTTTGGGAAAAATGCCCAGAAACCCTTTACTAGGGCACCTCGCCCCACCTGGTTTAAAAAATTTTCCAGACCTTTTACTAAGGTCACTTTCCCCACCTGAGGGAATAAAGCCCCCAAACCCTTTACTAAGGGCACCGTTTCACCGGTAATTAAGCCCAGGGCCTTCACAAGGCCCCCTCCCCCCTACCTGGGATTTAAAGCCCGACCTTTACTAAGGTCACCTCCCTCAACCCGGTAAAAAATGGGCCAAAAAAACCTTCACTAAAGGGCCCCCGGCCCCACCGGAATTTAAAGCCCAGGGGCCCTTTTTTAAAGGTTTTACCCCGTTTACCTGGTTTAAAAATGCCCCGAAACCCTTTACTAAGGTCACCTCCCTCACCCGGTAATAATGCCCCGACTTCACTAAGGGCACCTCCCTTCCCCCCCGGTAATAATGCCCAAAACCTTCAATTGGGGGCCCCTCGCTCACCGGGAATTTAAAAACCCCGACCCTTCACTAAAGGGCCCCCCTCGCCTCACCTGGAATAATGTCCCGGGGGGCCTCCCTAAGGTCCCCCCTCCCTCACCCGGTAATAATTCCAGACCTTCACAAAAGGGCACCTCCTCACCCGGTAAAAATGCCAAAACCTTTACTAATTTACCTCGCTCACCCGGTAAAAAATGCCCAAAAACCTTCCCTAAGGGACCTCCCTCACCTGGTAATAAAAGCCAGGGCCTTCACTAAAGGGCACCTCCCTCCCCCTGGAAAAAATTTGGCCCCAAAACCCCCTTTACCTTTAAAGGCCCCCCCCCCCCTCCCAGGTAAAAAATTTTCCCCCCCCTTCAAATTGAGGGGCACCTCCCCCCTGGGAATAATGCCCCGCCTTACTAAGGTACCTCCCCACCCGGTAAAAATGCCCCTCCTTCACTAAAAGGCAACCCCCCTCACCTGGTAATAAACCCCGACCTTCACTAAGGCACCTCCTCAACGGGGAATAAGGCCCCGACCTTCACTAAGGTCACCTTTCCCCACCTGGAATAATGCCCCGACCTTTTACTAAGGGCCCCCTCGCCAACTGGTAATAATGCCCCGAAACCCTTTACTAAGGCACCCCCTCCACCTGGGAAAAATGTCCCAGACCTTCACTAAGGGCACCTCCCCCACCTGGTAATAAGCCCAACCTTCACTAAAGGGCACCTCCCCTCACCTGGTAAAATGGGCCAACCTTCACCCAAGGTCACCTCCCTCACCTGGGGGGAATAAGTCCCGACCTTCACTAAAGGGCCCTCCCCCCCCCTGGTAAAAATTCCCAAAACCTTCCCCTAAGGGGCACCTCCCCACCCGGGGAAAAAAGGCCCCGAAACCTTCACCCCAAGGTCACCCTTTCCCTACCGGTTAAAAATGTCCAGGGCCTTCCCCTAAGGTTTACCTCCCCTTTTTGGTAATAATGCCCCGAACTTTAAATAAGGTCACCTCCCTCACCTGGTAATAACCCCAAAACCTTCACTAAGGTTTACCTCCCCACCCGGTAATAATGTTCCCGACCTTCACTAAGGGCACCTCCCCCCGGTTAAAAAAGTCCAAACCTTCCCCTAAGGGTCACCTCCTTTACCTGGTAAATTATTCCCAGACCTTCACTAAGGTCACCCTCGTCACCTGGGGAAAAAGCCCCTACCTTTTCCCAAGGGCCAAACCCCCCTCACCTGGGAAAAATGCCAGACCTTTCCCAAAAATCACCCCCTCCCTGGGTAATAATGCCCAGACCCTTTACTAAGGTTTACCTCCTCACCTGGGAAAAAAATGCCCCAAAACCTTCAACCTTAAAGGGCCCCCTTTCCCTCAACCCCGGAAATTAAAGCCCCGACCTTTACTAAGGGGCCAAACCCCCCTCCCCCTGGTAATAATGCCCCGAAACCCTTTACCTAAGGGCACCTCCCTCACCTGGGTAATAATGCCCGACCCTTCCCCTAAGGTTACCCCCTCAAACCCGGTAATAATGCCCCGACCCTTTACTAAAAGGGAACCCCCGGCTCACCTGGTAATAATGCCCGGGCCTTCATAAAAGGGCAAACCTTTCCCCCACCTGGGGAATAATGGTTTCCCGGGGCCTTTACTAAAAGGGACCCCCTCAAACCCGGTAATAAGCCCCCGAAAACCCCACTAAAAACACTCGTCACCTGGTAATAATTTTTCCAAGGGCCTTCCCCTAAGGCACCTCCCTCACCGGGTAATAAAGTCCCCGACCTTTACTAAGGTCAACCCCCTCACCTGGTAATAATCCCAGAACCCCTTTACTAAGGGCACCTCCCACCTGGTAATAAAGCCCAAGGGCCCACTAAGGTCCCCCTCCCTCACCGGAAATAATTTTCCCCAAAATTTTACTAAGGTCACCTCCCTCACCTGGTTTAAAAAATGCCCCGCCTTCACTAAGGGCCCCAAATCCCTCACCCTGGGGAATAATGCCCCGGGGCCCTTTACAAGGTCACCCTTTGTCACCTGGTTTAAAAAAGGCCCCAAAATTCCCCTAAGGTCAAACCCCCCTCACCTGGTAATACTGCCCAAGACCTTCACGGTCACCCCCCCACCTGGTAATAATGCCCGGGGCCTTTTACAAAAAAACACCTCGCTCACCGGTAAAAATTTTTCCCCGGGCCCTTCATAAGGTCCAAACCTCCCCACCCGGTAATAATTTCCCCGACCCCCCCCAAAAGGGCACCTCCCCCCCACCTGGTAATAAAAGCCCAGAAACCCTTTACAAAGGTCACCTCCCTTTACCTGGTAAAAATGCCCGACCTTCACTAAGGTCACCTCCCCACCTGGGGAATAATTCCCCGGCCCTTTACTAAGGCACCTCCCTCACCTGGTAAAATCCCAGAAACCCTTTTAAAAGGTCACCTCCCCCCCACCTGGTTTAAAATGGCCCCGGGGGGCCTTTACTAAGGTCACCTCCCTCACCTGGTAAAAATGCCCAAGGGCCTTCCTAAAAGGGCACCCCCCTACCTTGGGAAAAATTTTCCCCCGACCTTCACAAAAGGGCCTCCCCACCTGGTAATAATGGGCCAGAAACCCCAAAAGGTCAACCTCCCTCACCTGGTAAAAAATGGCCCCAAAAAAAAAGGGAAATTTTTCCCAACCTTAGGTAATCACCTCCCTCACCTTGGGGAATAATTCCCGGGCCTTCAAATTTAAAGGGCACCTTTCCCCCACCCGGTAATAATGCCCCGGGCCCCTTCCCCTAAAGGCACCGGGCCCCCCCCTGGTAAAATGGCCCCCGACCCCTTTACTAAGGTCACCCGCCACCCGGTAAAAATGCCCCAAACCCTTTATAAGGCACCTCCCTCACCTGGTAATAATGTCCCAAGGGCCTTCACTAAGGGTACCTCGCCCCACCCCGGTAATATTTCCCCAAAAATTCCTAAAGGGCACCCCCGCCCCATGGTAATTTAAAGGCCCCGCCCTTTCACTAAGGTCACCTCCCCCCAGGGAATAATTGCCCACCTTTACCCCCAAATTTAAACCCCCTCACCTTGGTTTAAAAATGCCCAGACCTTCCTAAGGTCACCTCCCTCACTGGTAAAAAATGTCCAACCTTTTTACTTTAAATTACCTCCCCCACCCCCTAATAAAAAGCCCAGAACCCTTTACTAAGGGGCACCTCCCTCACCTGGAAAAAAACCCGACCTTCCCCAAAATTACCTCCCCCACCTGGTAATTTAATTTTCCCCTGCCCCCCCCTTTCCCCCCCAAAAGGTGGTTTTGGGTGGGGGGTTTTTGGGGGGAAAAAAAAAAGGGACCTTCACTAAGGCCCTCTCCCCCACTTGTTTAAAACTTTTCCGACCTTCACTAAGGGACCTCCCTCACCTGGTAAAATTTCCAACCTTCACTAAGGGCACCTCCCCCATGGTAAAAATGCCCAGACCTTCACAAAAAGGGCACCTCGCTCACCTGGTAAAATGTCCCCGACCCCTTCCCTTTGGTCACCCCCTCACCGGGTTAAAAAAAGTCCCGAAACCCTTTTACCCAAGGTCACCTCCCCCAAAGGTAATAATGCCAGACCTTTCCCCTAAGGTACCCTCCCCCACCTGGTTTAAAAATGCCCCCGACCCTTTACAAGGTCACCTCCTCACCTGGTAATAAAGCCCAACCTTCACAAAAAGGGCACCCCCTCACCTGGTTAAAAAATGCCCAGGACCTTTACTAAGGCCCTCCCTCACCCGGAAAAAATGCCCCAACCCCTTTTCCCAATTCCCTCTCGCTCACCTGGGGAAAAATGCCCCGGGGCCTTTTTTTACTAAGGGGCACCTCCCCCCACCTGGGAAAAATGCCCAGAAAACCTTCACTAAGGGCACCTCCCTACCTGGGAAATAATGCCCAACCTTCCTAAGGTTTTAATTTGCTCAACCGGGGAATAATGGGGCCAGGGCCCTTTATAAGGTTTTACCTCCCCAAAACCTTTGGGAATAATGCCCAGACCTTCACTAAGGTTCCCCCCTCCTTCACCTGGTAATAAAGCCCCGGAAACCCTTTACAAGGTCACCTCCCTACCCGGTAATATTCCCCGAAACCTTCACTAAGGCACCTCCCCCCACCGGGAAAAATGGGCCCCGGAAAACCCTTCACTAAAGGGCACCTCCCTTCCAAACCCGGTAAAACCCCCCCTTTTTTTTTTTAAAAATTTTTTTCCCCCAAAAAACCCCCCCCAAAAAAAAAATTTTCCCCCCCCTTCCCCCCTCCCCCAAAAAAACCCCCCCCACCCCACCCCCAAAAAAAAAAAAACCCCCCCCCAAAAACCCCCCCAAAGGGAAAACCCCCAAAATTCCCCCAAAAAAAAAACCCCCCCCCCCCCCCCCCCCCCCCCAAAAAAAAAAAAAAGGGGCCCCAAAAAAAACCCCCCCCCCCCAAAAAAAAAACCCCCCCCACCAAAAACCCCCCCACCCAAAAAACCCCCCCCCCTTTAAAAAAAAATTTCCCGGGTTAACCCCCCAAAAAAAATTTTCCCCCCCTAATTAAAAAAACCCCTTTTTTTTTTTGGTTAAAAAAAACCCCCCCCAAGGGGGGGGGAAAAAAAAGGGGTTTTTTTCCCCCCCCCGGGGGGGGGGAAAAAACCCAAAAAAAGGGGGGGGGGCCCCCCCCAAAAATTTTAAAAAAAGGGGGCCCCCCTTCCCCCCCCCGGGTTAAAAAAACCCCCAAAACCCCTTTTTTTTCCCCCAAAAAAAAACCCCCCTGGAAAATTCCCAAAATTAAAGGCCCCCCCCTGGAATAACCCCTTTTTTGGGGGCACCCCCCCCTTTTTTCCAAATTTTTGGGGTTTTCCCCCTTAAAACCCTTTTCCTTTTTTTCATTTTTAAAAGGGGGTTTTTCCCCCCCTTTAAAAACCCAACCCCCCCTTTTTTTTTTTTGGGGGGGTTTTCCCCTTTTAAGGTTCCCCCCCTTTTTTTTGGGGCCTTTTTGGGGGGCCCCCCCCCGGAAAAGGGCCCCCCCAAAAATTTCCCCCCTGGAAAAAGGAAAAGAATTTTTTTCCCCAAAAAAGGCCCCCCCCCGGGGGTTTCCCCCCAAGGGGAAAAACCCGGGTTTTTCCCCCCCCACTGGGGAAAAAAAATTTTAAATTCCCCCCGGTTTTGGCCCCTTTTTAATTTTTTTTTTAAAAAAATTTTTTTAAATTTAATTTTTGGGGGGTTTGGAATTTTTTTTAAATTTCCCCCCCCCTTTTTGGGGGAACCCTTTTCCCAAAGGGGGGCCCCCCCTTTAAAAATTTTTTTTCAAACCCCCTTCCCCCCTTTTTTTAAACCCCCCCCCCCCCTTTAAAAAGGAAAAAATTTTTCCCCCCTTTTTAAAAACCCAATTTTTTTTTCCCCCCCCCAAAAAAAGGGGAAATTAAGGCCCCCCCCTTTTTTTCCCCAAACCCCCGGGGGGCCAAACCCCCCTTTTTTTTTTTTCCCCCTTTGGGGTTTTTAAAAAACCCCCCCCCCTTTTTTTCCCCCCCTTTTTGGGTTTTTTTAAAAACCCCCCTTTTTTTTTTCCCCCCTTTTTTTTTCCCGGTTTTCCCCCCCCCCCAAAAATTTTTTTTTCCCAAAAAAAAAAAATTTAAAATTTTTTTAAAATTTTTTTAATTTTTTTTTAAAAAACAATTTTCCCCAAAAAAAAATTTTTTTTTTTTTGGGGGGGTTTTTTTTAAAAAAAAAAAAACCCCCCCCCCGGGCCGGGTTTTCCCCCCCCCAAAAACCCCCCCCCAAAACCCCCCCCAAAAAAAACCCCCCAAAAAAAAAAAAAAAAAAAAACCCCCCCCAAAAAACCCCCAAAAAAACCCCCAAACCCCCCAAAAACCCCCCAAAAACAAAAAAAAAAAAAAAAAAACCCCCCCCCCAAAAAAAAAAAAAAAAACCCCAAATGGGAAAAATTTTTTGGAAAAAATTTTTTTAAATTTGGGATTGGGCCCCTTGGCGGGGGGTTTTTTTCTTTTTTTTGGGGAAAATGGAAACCCCAAAAAAACCCCAAAAAAATTTTTTTAAAAAAGGGTTTTAGGAACCCCGGGGGGGGGGGAAAAAAACCCTTTTTAAAAAAGGGGGGGGGGGGAACCCCCCCTTAAAATTTGGGGAAAAAAAAAAGGGGCCCCAAATTTTTTTTTAAAAAAAAAAAAAAAAATTTTTTTTTAAAACTTTTTTAAAATTTTTTTTTTAAAAAAACCCCCCCCGGGGGGGGGGGGGGGGTTTTAAAATTTTTCGGGGCCCCAATTTATTTTTTTTTTTTTTTTTTTTAAAAAAATTTTTTTTGGGGAAAATTTTTTTTGGGGGGTTTTTAAATTAACATTGTACCTTTTTAATTTAACATTGTTACCATTGTTTTAATTTAACATTGTTACCATTGTTTTAATTTAACATTGTTACCATTGTTTTAATTTAACATTGTTACCATTGTTTTAATTTAACATTGTTACCATTGTTTTAATTTAACATTGTTTTAATTTAACATTGTTACCCTTGTTTTAATTTAACATTGTTTTAATTTAACATTGTTACCATTGTTTTAATTTAACATTGTTTTAATTTAACATTGTTACCATTGTTTTAATTTAACATTGTTTTAATTTAACATTGTTTTCCATTGTTTTAATTTAACATTGTTACCATGTTTTAATTTAACATTGTTACCATTGTTTTAATTTAACATTGTTTTAATTTAGCATTTTTACCATTGTTTTAATTTAACATTGTTACCATTGTTTTAATTTAACATTGTTACCATTGTTTTAATTTAACATTGTTACCATTGTTTTAATTTAACATTATTTACCAGTGTTTTTGGATAATATTTCTCATGGTAATCTAGGTTAATAACCTTCATTAATGTTAATAACCTTTATTAATGTTAATAACCTTCATTAAAGTTAATAACCTTTATTAATGTTAATAACCTTCATTAATGTTAATAACCTTCATTAATGTTAATAACCTTCATTAATGTTAATAACCTTTATTAATGTTAATAACCTTCATTAATGTTAATAACCTTCATTAATGTTAATAACCTTCATTAATGTTAATAACCTTATTAATGTTAATAACCTTCATTAATGTTAATAACCTTTATTAATGTTAATAACCTTTATTAATGTTAATAACCTTCATTAATGTTAATAACCTCTATTAATGTTAATAACCTTTATTAATGTTAATAACCTTTATTAATGTTAATAACCTTCATTAATGTTAATAACCTTTATTAATGTTAATAACCTTTATTAATGTTAATAACCTTTATTAATGTTAATAACCTTCATTAATGTTAATAACCTTTATTAATGTTAATAATCTTCATTAATGTTAATAACCTTCATTAATGTTAATAACCTTTATTAATGTTAATAACCTTCATTAATGTTAATAACCTTCATTAATGTTAATAACCTTTATTAATGTTAATAACCTTCATTAATGTTAATAACCTTTATTAATGTTAATAACCTTCATTAATGTTAATAACCTTTATTAATGTTAATAACCTTTATTAATGTTAATAACCTTTATTAATGTTAATAACCTTTATTAATGTTAATAACCTTCATTAATGTTAAATAACCTTTATTAATGTTAATAACCTTCATTAATGTTAATAACCTTTATTAATGTTAATAACCTTCATTAATGTTAATAACCTTCATTAATGTTAATAACCTTTATTAATGTTAATAACTTTCATTAATGTTAATAACCTTTATTAATGTTAATAACCTTCATTAATGTTAATAACCTTTATTAATGTTAATAACCTTTATTAATGTTAATAACCTTCATTAATGTTAATAACCTTTATTAATGTAATAACCTTCATTAATGTTAATAACCTTCATTAATGTTAATAACCTTCATTAATGTTAATAACCTTCATTATGTTAATAACCTTTATTAATGTAATAACCTTCATTAATGTTAATAACCTTCATTAATGTTAATAACCTTTATTAATGTTAATAACCTTCATTAATGTTAATAACCTTTATTAATGTTAATAACCTTCATTAATGTTAATAACCTTTATTAATGTTAATAACCTTTATTAATGTTAATAACCTTCATTAATGTTAATAACCTTTATTAATGTTAATAACCTTCATTAATGTTAATAACCTTTTATTAATGTTAATAACCTTCATTAATGTTAATAACC
>NC_069415.1:49090872-49134048 GCF_026875155.1 Cherax quadricarinatus
TTTATATTCGAAAATTTGGGGGGCCAAGAAAGGTCTAAAACGGCTCGGTGGGCCAATGAAGAGGTTTAACACGGTCTGGTGACCCAAGAAGAGGTTAACAAGGCTCGGGACCAATGAAGGGCTAACACGGCCTGGGACAATGAAGGGTTTAAAACGGCTCTGGGGACCAAGAAAGGTTTTAAAAGGCCTTGACCAAGAAAAGGTTTAACACGGCTCTGGTACCAATGAAAAGGTTTTAACACGGTCTGGGGATTCCTCCCTTATTCCCTTTAAAACCGTTAAAATCTATGCCCCAGAACGAAAATTTCATGGCGTTTTTAACATTAAGTCTTTTACTCAAACCTACTAAAGCTGTGAGAATTATCCTAATGTTGTGTTAGAAGTGTTGCAGAAAACTCCGCACGCACAGATCACCGCTTCCATCCCTCCTTGGAAGGTCAAGACCACGACATATGTTGTAAACCCCTACCCAAAAAGGGAGATTATGTCTTTACAGTATTGCTTGTGTTTATTCCTTAGCTTTGAGGAGTTTTAAGTGTTTATTTTCCCTTTGCTTTGAGGATTGGGAATGTCAGTTCCCTTTGCTTTACGGTGGTAAATTTCAGTTCCAGCTTTTAGGAGTTTTTTAAGTGTTCATTCCTTGCTTTGAGGAGTTGGTAAGTGTTCAGTTCCAAACTTCGAGGATTTGGTAAGGTTCAGTTCCTTACTTTTAGGGTTGGGAAGGTTCTTTCCTTTGCTTCGAGGGGTTGGTACTGTTCTTTTCCTTAGCTTCGAGGGGTTGGTAAGTGTTCAGTTCCTTTCTTTTGGAGTTGGTAATGTTCATTCCTTTTTTGAGGGTTGGTAAGTGTTCAGTTCCTTGCTTTGAGGAGTTGGTAATTTCATTTTCCCTTTGTTTGAGGAGTTGGTAAGTGTCAGTTCCTTTTGCTTCGGGGGTTGGTAAATGTTCGTCCTTAGCTTAGGGGTTGGTAAGTGTTCGTTCCCTTTGCTTTGAGGGGGTTGTAAGTGTTCTTCCTAGCTTTGAGGGGTTGGAAATGTTAGTTCCCTTTCTTTGAGGAGTTGGTAAGTGTTCAGTTCCTTTGCTTCGAGGATTGGGAAATGTTAGTTCCCCTTTGCTTTTTGGAGTTTTTGGGAAGTGTTCGTTCCCTTTCTTTTTAGGAGTTTGGAAGGTTCCCGTTTTCCTTTCTTCGGATTGGGGTAATTAAATTCCTCTTTAAGGTTTTTGGGAAGTTTTTTTTAGCTTGAAAAAGTTTTAAAATGTTTAGTTCCTAGCTTCAGGAGTTGGGGGAATTTTCAATTCCTTACCCTTGGGGTTTTAATTTTCCCCCTTAGCTTCGAGGAGGGGGGTAATTGTTAGGTCCTTCTTCGAGGAGTTGGGGAAATGTTCAGGTCCTTAGCTTCGGGAGTTGGTAAGTGGTTCAGTTCCCTTCTTAGGAGTTGGAATTGGGTTAGTAAAAGCTTTTAGGAGTTGGTAAGTGTTTAGTTAATTAATTACTTTGAGGGGTGGAAAGTGTTCAGTTAATTAGCTTTTGAGGATTGGTAAGTTTCTTAATTAGCTTTGAGGAGTGGGAAGTGTTCAGTTTTCCTTAGCTTTTGAGGGTTGGTAAGTGTTTATTTCCTTTGCTTTGGGAGTTGGGTAAGTGCTCATTCCTTAGCTTTTGGGAGTTGGAAGTTTCGTTCCTTACTTTTAGGAGTTTTGGGAAGTGTTCATTTTTTTTTCTTTTAGGAGTTGGAAGTGTTCATTAATTGCTTTGAGGAGTTGGTAAGTGTTCGTTCCTTACTTTGAGGAGTTGGAATGTTTAGTTTAAATTTGCTTTGGGAGTTGGTAATGTTTTAGTTCCTTGCTTGAGGGTTGGTAAGTCTATTTTCCTTTTCTTTGAGGGTTTGTAAGGTTTCTTCCTTAGCTTTGAGGGTGGTAAGGTTTCAGTTCCTTTGCTTCGGGTTTTGGTAAGGGTTTTAGTTCCTTAGCTTTGAGGATTGGTAAGTGCCAGTTCCCCTTTGCTTTGGGAGTTGGAAGGTTCAGTTCCTTTGCTTTGAGGGGTTGGAAAGTGTTCTTTCCCTTAGCTTTTGAAGGGTTTGGGGAAGTGTTCAGTTCCTTAGCTTCGTGGAGTTGGTAATTTTTCAGTTTCCTAGCTTTGAGGGTTGGTAAGTGTTCAGTTTCCCTTAGCTTTTGAGGATTTGGGAATGGTTATTCCTTAGCTTTTAGGATTGGAAGTTCAGTTCCAGCTTCAGGAGGGTTTGGTAAGTGTTCAGTTCCTTTGCTTCGTGGAGTTGGGGAAGTGTCAGTTTTCCCTTTGCTTTTGAGGAGTTGTAATGTTGTTCCTTAGCTTCCCGGGGGGAATGGGGGTTTCAGTTCCTTTAACTTGAGGATTGGAAATGTTTTGTTCCCCTTAGCTTCGGAGTTGGTAAGTGTTTAGTTCCTAGTTCGAGGAGTTTTGGGAAGTTCAGTTTCCCAGCTTGAGGATTTGGGGAATTTTAGTTCCTTACTTCGGGAGTTGTAAAGGTTTAGTTTTCCCTTTGCTTCGGGAGGGGTTGGTAAGTGTTCGTTCCCTTTTGCTTTGGAAATTGGGAAGTGTTCAGTCCTTAGCTTCGAGGAGTTGGTAAAGGTTTATTCCTTATTCGGGAGTTGGTAAGTGTTCGTTCCTTGCTTCGAGGGGTTGGTAAGTGTTCAGTTTTCCCTTAGTTCGAGGTTTTTGGGAAGTGTTCAGTTTCCTTAACTTCAGGAGTTTTTAAAGGGTTTAGTTCCTTTGCTTCGAGGAGTTGGGAAGGTTCAGTTCCTTTGCTTCGAGGAGTTGGAATGTTCATTCCTTAGCTGAGGGTAAAAAATTTTTTTGTAGTAATTAGAAAACAAGAGGCGAAAAAATTTCCTTTAAAAACAAGGGGGAAAAAATAAAGAAGGTAGGGGGGAAACATGATCACAGATAAAAAATACTAGGTGAAATGTTACAGGTTTTAGATAAGTTTCGCTCTTTACCAAAAAAGAAATAAAAAAACAAGAGAATATTGTTGGATTTACACACTCAAGTGAGTCACAGGGATATCAGGAAACATTATACATAAAAAAGTCATGAAACAAGTGGAACGAGGTGAAGATGACACAGTGGATTAAACAATATTTGACGTGACTGTGTCGTGTCGGTTGCACCAAATTTATGAGCGAAGACCAAGAGCTAGAGCTCATCCTTCCCTGTGAAATATGTAAACAACTAGGAAAGTACAGGCGGGTAACTCAGTCATGCAGACGTGAGGGTAGTTCAGGAATTGTCTTTATAACAGGTAACGGTGTATGTATGTGTGCATACACACACACACATACATCATACACACACACACACACATACACATACAACCACACACACACAACACTACACACACACCACACCTACACAAAACACACACACACACACACAACACACACACACAACACATACACACATAACACACACATACACACCACACAACACACACACACCACACACACACACACACACATACACACACACACATACACACACACACACACACACACACACACACACACACACACACATACCACACACACACACACACACACACACACACACACATACACACACCACACACACCACACACACACACACACATACACACACAACTCCACACACACAACACACACATACACACACATACACACACACACACACACACACCACACACACACACACACACACACACACACACACACACACACACACACCCCACACACACATACACACACACACACACACACACACACACACACACATACACTCACACACACACACAAACACACCATACACACACACACACACATACACACACACACACACACAACACACACCACACACACACACACACACACACACACACACACACACACACACACACATACACTACACACACACACACACTGTTGCAACCCCTGAATGGGTTACAATATATATAATGTGTATTATGATTATGAATATAATGTATATTACCTTTTCATATAATTTTATATTGCTTATATTTGCGATAATAGCTAAATCGTAAATATATGACTTTATATTATTATTTGACTTATGTTGTTAGGTAGGATGTAACATATTATTATGTGCTCAGTTCAAGTCTTGATTGTCTAACTACTGTAATTATCGCTCTTTGCTCGTTTCCCTGCCGGCTTCTGTTTCTGAGCTGCAGCTGTCCACGGAGCTATCACGTGATCGAGGGGGATGTGTCCTCACCTCACCTGAAGTATTCAGTCTGGTCTAGACTCACTTGGTGGTTGGACAGATTGTCTGTCTCGTTATTCTTGTTAGTTCTGTAGAACTCTGTTCACAGAACATTGTATAGACTTAGTGATTTTCGACGTTGTACTGAGGTTGAGTGTCTCATAGACACTCTGAGCAACTCAGGTCCTGAGCTGTAGCTTCTGACCTAACTTGTACTGGTTTCTGTGTATTATCACAGTCGGGGATTTTCTTATGCTGAACTTAGATTCAGTAGTATGGGAGTTTTGTGACTTTTGTGGAGGATCTGCTGATGGTCCCTACTTAGTGTCGTTATATTATCTCCTTGTTCCTGATTCTGTGTCGCAGTTGCTTGTTATATTGCTATTGGGCTTAGCATTCTTTTTATTGTTCAAGCAGACTGTTCTGATTGCCAGTTGGTCAAGAAGTTAGTTTATGTGAGGACTTTGTCAGTCACTTGTTTAAGGCTAGTCGAGTCGTGAGACATAGCGAACTACTTAAAGCACTTACACACATACACAAACTTACTTGTACATATTTATACTATCTTATTAAATGTTAATGTACCAGACGGTACTTAAGACATAATATGTGATATGTGCTTTCAGCACAATACTAATGTACTCGAGAGAAGTGATCATTCTTATTTTGTTGATTACTGTGATTAATTTAATTTAATTTGATAATATACCTCTAGACTAAATAAATTTATTAAATTTTAATTTCTCAGTTATAGCCTACCAGTTGTAATCCTGAAGCACTATTGAAAACAACTGAATTCTAATGGAAAAATTTAACCCCTTTTTTTTATTTTTGGAAAAGCAAGGAAACTGCTTTATTTTATTTTTTTTTGGGGGCCCCGTTTTTGGAAATTTTAACTACCTTTTTTTCCTTTCTTTTTCCTCCCGGGTTTTTTGGGGCTTTTTTTCCCTATCCTAATCAATTTCCCTAACCCAAAATTACTTTATCATTTTTAAATTTTTTGCCGCTTTTAGTAAACAAATTTAAGGCCATTTATAAAGTAAAATTTAAGGGGGGCACAAGGCCTAAAAATTTTTTACCTGGGAAAAAAATTTTATTTTTTTTCTTTTCTTGGTTTTAATCGGTTTTTTTAAATTTCGTTTGGGGTTTTTGTTTTTGGGGTAAAAACCAAAAGGTTTTAGCTTTTTTAAATCTTTTTTTTGAATCGTTTTGCCCCAAATACCAAAAAAACACAACAACCACCCAAAAAAAAACCTTTCCCACAAAAGGGGGGCCGGAACAACCCCCAAAACCCCCCCTAACCCCACTAAACCCAAAATTTTTTAAACCCCAAACCCCAAAAAACCAAAAAAACCTCAAAAAACAAAGGAACCCCAAAAAAAAAAAAATTTTTTTTTAAAAAAAAAGGGAAACCCCCAAACTAACAATAAAAAAACCCCCAAACTAAAAAGGAAACCCAAAACAGCCCCCCCAAAAAACCCCAAACCCCAACCCAAAAAAAAAAACACCAAAACCTACCACCCCCAACCACCACCCCCCACAAACCCCCCAAAACCACACACCAACAAACCATCCAATAACAAAAGGGGGGGAAAACACTCAAAAAACAAACCCAGGGGGGGAAAACCCACTCCCAAACCTTTTTCCATCACCCACCCCCCCCCCCAAAACCCCCCACACATCACCAACATTTACCACTTTTTCCTACCCCCGGGGGACCCCACACACCCCCAAAAAAACAAACAAAAAAACCCAACCAATTTCGAAAAAAACCCAAACCAACAAAATAAACCCCAAATTTAACAATCAACCACCAACCCAAACCCAACACCCCAACAACACCTCACCACCCAACACAAAAAAAAACCCTTTTTACAAAAAACCAAAAACCTTTAAAACACAACCCAACAACCCCCCGGGGGGTAACCCAAAACCCCCGGGCTTACGGGGTGATGGGTTTTTTCAATACGTTTGTGGAAAAACCCAAAAAGGAAGGGAAAATTACCGGTCGGGGCCCTTTAAACGGTCCCAGTTTTGCTGGATTTACCAAAATTTTACAAAAGTTTAAAGGGAACCCACATATAAGGGGTGGAATCCCCAAACCACCCCAAAAAGGGTCGGGGTGTAAAACCCTCCCACGGGAATAACCAAAACAACCCAATTGGGGAAAACTAGCCGTTCACAAATTCTTGGGGTGTCACCAAAGTTCCTTTGGGTTTTTCCCTTTTCCCCAAGCACCAAAGTGCAAAAAAAGTAAAAATTTCCAGAAAAAGGGGGTTTTTGGGGGTGTACAACTAACCGGGAAAAAAAGGGGGAAATGTACCCACCCATCAAAACCCCTTTTCTCTCCTTTCGGGGTTCCCGGGGCGGGATTCCAAAATTTCCCAGGGTGGAAAAGAAATCTTAGCACAGAGTGGGGAATGTACCATTATCAGTCCCAAGTGCGGGATGTACCACTATAAGTCCAGAAGGGGGGGAGCCATCCCCCCGCAAAATGGGGGAGTCCATCACACCCCAATGCTGGGAGAACAAACTGTCCACAAGGGTCGGGATGCCACACAGTTACCAGGGGAAAGGGATTTAATCCCATACCCCCAGTCCAATGCTTTTTAAATTTCTATCCCCCCCATTGCTTTCTCTTCGTACCAAATCTTTTCCCCATCTTCTCACCAGGTTTTGGGGGTTTTAATTTTATCAGTCCCAGGTGCTTGGGATTCCAAATTTCATTTCCCAAGTGCTGGAGTACCATTTCATCCCGGGGGGGGTGTACCAATCCGGCCCGGTTTCGGGAGACCATTAACGTCCCCGGGTGTGGGATTACAATCTTTTCAGTCTCCCGGGGATTACCTCTATCTTCCACTGGGGAGCCCCACTATCATAAAGATTGGGGTCCTTATAGTCCAAAAAGCTTTAATGACCCTAAATCATCCCCAGGGGGGGTGAACCTTATCTCCCGGTTTTGGAAATGTTTTATCTGTCAAAGATCGGATTTCCACTTAAAATCCCAATTTATTTAAATCTATCTTACCAAGTGGGGGGTTAAAAACTTTGACCAAGTTAGAATTTTCAGCCAAGGGTGTGGGATCCTTATTCACCAGGTTTTGGGATTTCTACGAAAATTTGGGGAGGGACATTTTTCAGCCCAAAATCTGGGGGACCTTGTCCGAGTGGGGGGATGTAAAATTATCGAACCAATGTAATGAACCCCTTTAGCAAGCTGGGATTCCCCTTTAAGTCCCAAAGTGCGGGGTTCCCTTTTCATAAAAATGGGGGATGAAACTTTATAGCCCAGAGGTTTGGGTTTTTTCCCTTGGAACCGGTGGGGATGTATTATATATTTTAACCCCCAATATATATAAATTACCTTCTTTTCAGTCCCAAGTGCGGGGATGTACCATCTATCAGTCCCCAAGGCGGGAGGTCCCATCACATCCCAGAGGCTGGGTTTACCACTACGTCACCAGGTGTGGGATGTACCACTATCAGTCCAGGTGCTGGGATTCCATCTTATCACAAGTGCTGGGATGTACCATTTATCGCCCCAAAGGTGGGATGAAACCTATCCAGTCACCAGAGGCTGGATGTCATCTATCAGTCCCCGAGTGGGGATTCCCTTTTCTAGATCAGTCTTTCCCAGTCCCGTGTGGGAAGACTTTACCAATCGGGAAAATTTAAGTGGTGTGGAGACCTTCAAACGTCCCAGGTGGGGTGACCCATAAGTCCCAGGCTATCCCTTTTCATAAATTTGGGGATGATTTTGCCCCAGACGGGGGATTTTCCCAAGTCCCAAAGTGGGGAAAAAGTCACAATTTTGAACTCACAGTCCCAAGGTGCTGGGTGTACATCAAATCACACCGGGTGCTGGGAGTCCCTTTTAACTCCCCATTTATTCCACAAGAGTGTGGGTGTCCATCTTCGTCCCCGGGAGCGGGGATGCCTTTTTCACACCAGGTGGGGGAGAATTATTGGGGGGTACATCTATCGTTCCAAGTCTGGGGTTTCTTTCGTCCCAGATTGGGTCTGTACAATTTTTCATAATCCCCAAGTCTGGGAGTAAATTAATCCAAAGTGCTGGGATTACCACATGTACCGGTTAGAATTATCCCCAAAGTGCGGGGTTTCCCCTATCAGTCACCAGAGTGTTGGGTGTACCCCTACTCACCGATTGGGGTCCCATCTATCTCCCATAGGCGGGTGTACCATCTATCACCCCAGAGTGGGGTTTTAAATACCCCGGGGGATGAACGGGAACCAGGGTGTGGGATGTACCATCCAGTCACCAGAGTGCGGGTTGTCTTTCTTTTGGGGGTTACTTTGTGCGGGGATGACCTCTTCGTCCCCGAGGCGGGAGGGGTCTTTTTAGAAAGGGGGGAAACCACTAACCACCAAGGCGGGGTGTCCTCTATCTTTTAAAGGTGGGGGATTGCATCTATCAGTCACCAAGTGGGGTTTAACTAACCCCCTTTCGGGGTACCTCTATATCCCAAGTGCTGGGAAACCCCAATCCCTGGGTGTACCTTTTCACCCAAAGTCACCACAAGAAGGTGGGGTTGTACATCTACGTCACCAGAGTGCTGGGAGAACCTATTTCACCGTGGGGTTCCTTTTATGTGGGCTGGGTGACCATCTTAAAATCAGGTCAAACCCTATTTACGGGCGGTTCCATTATAGTCACCAGAGTGTGGGATGTACTTTCATCCCAGAGGCTGGGATGTAAATCTATATCACCAGAGTGCGGGGAAACCCTTTTTTAAACATCTTTCAGTCACCAGTGTGGGGAAAAAAAGGGCGGGATGTACTTATCAGTCCCAGGTGCTGGGATGTACATCTTCATCACCAGGGGGGGATGTCCACATCGTCCCAATGTGGGTGTCCTCTTCATCACCAGAGTGGGGATTACCATCTACTTCCCAGGTGGGGGAAAGTCCACTTTAGTCCCCGAGTGCTGGGATGTCCATTACATCCCCAGAGTCTGGAACCCCCCATCCCCCTTGGGACCATCTTAGTAAGGGTCTGGGTTTACCATCTATACCCAAGTGGGGATGTCCCATTTCGCCCCAGAGTGCTGGGATTTAAAATCTTCACCCCAGGGGGCTGGGTGACACTGCCCGTGCGGGTCCACATGAAGATTGTGGGGAAAATCACTCCCGGTCTTTTCCACCCTCCCCTGGGTTTTGGGTAAATACGTAACCAGGTGCGGTGAAACCCCCACAAAAGAATCAAAAGTAAAGGGCTATGTCCCATCTAAGTCCCAGAGTGCTGGGGGTTTTATATGGGGTGAAATCTTCATCCCAGAGTGCGGGGTTTTATGTTCCAAGTGCGGGGTTCCTTTAAAGGGCGGGGTTTTTGTCCCCAGAGTGCGGCTTCATCCCGGGTGGGGGTGCCAACTAGGGTCATTTAACATCCCAGGTGCGGGTGACCTATCAGTTTCAGAGTGTGGGATGTACTTTTTCAGCCCCAGGTGCGGGTGGCTTTGCCCAAGGTGCGGAGCCATCTATAGTCCCCAGGTGCGGGGTGTCCTTTAGTCCCAGACACCCTGAAGTGTGGGTTTTCCATTATCGTCAACCAGGGCGGGGTTGTCCCAACAGTCCCAAGGGGCGGGGCCTTAATTTTCCCAGGGCAACCTTACATAGGGTGGGAAATCTATTCCCGGTCGGGGATTTTAATCTTCGTCCAAATGCGGGTGTTTTGTGGGTTATTATTAAAGCCCCGGGGCGGGGTTTTTATCTGAGGCATGTCATCATAGAAGAGGTGGATTCCCCTTACGCCCAAAGGGGGGGATTCCAATTTCGTCCCCGAGTGTGGGTGTCCTTATCGTCCCCGAGTGGGGGGATGTCCCCATCTATCAGTCCCAGAGTGTGGATGTCCCATCTATCATACCAGGTGCTGGGAGTCCTTTATCTCCCCAAAGGGGCTGGGATGTACCATCTATCAGTCCCAGAGTGTGGGATTTTTCCCATTATCTCCCAGAGGCTGGGGCTTTGCCAAGGGGGGATGTCCATCAAACATCCCGAGTGCTGGATTCCATCTACAGTCCCCAGAGTGCTGGGAATTCCACTATCATTTCCCAAGTGCGGGGTGTACCACTATCAGCCCCCGGGGCTGGTGTACCATCTATCTCCCAGAGGCTGGGATGTTCCACTATCGTCCCAGAGTGCGGGGGATGTCCCCTTTATCCCCCGGGGTGTGGAGTCCCATCTATCAGTCCCCAGAGGTGGGAGTACCACTATGTCCCCCAGAGGGGGGATGTCCATCTATCAAAGGGCCCAGAAAAGTGGGGTTCCACTATCAGTCACCAGAGTGCTGGGATGTACCGTCTATCGCCCCGAGTGCTTGATGTCCCATCTATCAGTCACCAAGTGCTGGGATGTACCTTTATCAGTCCCAGATGGGGGATGTACCACTATAGTCCCCAATGGGGGATGTACCATCCAGTCCCGGGTGGGGGATGTACCATCTTCGTCCCCAGGGCTGGGATTCCAATCTTCCGCCCAGGGTTGGGTGTCCCATCTATCAGCCCCCCGGTGTGGGGTACCATTATCTCAACGAGTGCTGGATTCCATCTACAGTCACCAGATGGGGGATGTCCCTTATGAGTCACCAGGGGCCCTGGGAAATGTCCAAACTATCAGCCCCGAGTGTGGGATTACCATTATCAGTCACCAGAGGGTGGGATTTACCATCTATCAGTCCCCCAGAGTGTGGGTGGTACATCCGACTTAGGGGCTTTTATGGAACTTTTTAAATTAGTGAGCATTTATGGAATTGTCTCATTGGGTGAGCATTTATGGAACTTGTCGACATTTAGTGGCATTTATGGAACTTGTCGACACTTAGTGAGCTTTATGGAACTTGTCGACACTTATGGTTTTTGGGAATTTGTTACACTTCGGGGGCATTTATGGAATTTGTTACACTTAGGGCATTTATAACTTGCGCACTTGTGAGCTTTTGGGGAATTGTCCACCTTATTAAACTTTAGGGAAATTGTCTAATTAGTGAGCATTCAGGAATTTGTTACACTTAGTGACATTTATGGACTTGGTCATTTAGTAGCATTTTAAAAATTTGTGACATTTGGGCATTTTTGGAACTGTCGCACTTAGTGGCTTTAGGAACTTGTCTAACTTAGTGAGCATTCATGGATTGTCAACTTAGTGAGCATTTATGGAATTGTCACATTTAGTGAGTTTTAGTACTTGTCGACATTTAGTGGCATTTATGGAATTGTCTCACTTAGTGAGCATTATGGAATTGTCTATCTTAGTGAGCATTTATGGAATTTTTTAAACCTAGGGGCTTTATAAACTTGTCGAATTTTAGTGAGCTTTTTGGGGAACTTTTTGCACTTAGGAGTTTTGGGAATTTGTTCACTATGAGTTTTAGGAAACTTGTCACACTTAAGGCTTCAGGGAACTTGCGACATTGGGGTTAAGGAATTTGTCGATTTAGTGACATTCGGGAATTGTCGCATTGTGAGCTTTTTTAGGAAATTTTGTCGACATTTAGTGAGCATTTTGGGAACTTGTCTACATTTAGTGAATTTAGGAATTTTCGAATTAGTGGCTTTAGGGAAAATTTGCCCTTATGAATTAGGGAATTGGGCCCCCCTTTTAGTACATTTTGGAATTTGCGAAATAGTGAGCTTTATGGAATTGTTCCCTTAGTGAGAAATTTAGGAATTTGTGAAACTTGGACTTTATGGAATTGTCGCCCCTTAGTGCCAAATGGAATTCTGTAATAGTGAGCTTTTAGGAACTTGTCGACTTTTTATGAGCTTTATGGATTGTCGCCCTTAGTGAGCATTTTTGGAATTTTTACATTAGTGAGCATTCATAAAATTTCTAACTTAGGGCATTTATGGAACTTGTCTCACTTAGTAGCATTAGGAATTGTCGCATTTAGTGAGCTTTAGGAACTTTTCACACTTAGTGAGCTTAGGGAACTTATTAATTATTCATTTAGGGAATTTCACATTTAGTGAGCATTTATGGAACTGTTAAATTAGGAGCATTAGGAATTGTCTAACTTTGTGAGCTTTTTAGGGAATTGTCTACACTTAGGACATTCAGGGAAAATTGTCTACACTGTGAGCATTATAAAATTGTCGAATTAGTGAGCTTATGGAATTGTCTACACTTAGTGAGATTTAGGGAAATTGTCGACATTAGTGGCTTTAGGGAAAACTTGTCTAGCTTGTGAGCTTCATGGAATTTCTCCTTAGTTGATTTAGGAATTTTCTCATTTAGTGAGATTTAGGAACTTGTCGTCATTTAGTACATTTAGGGAACTTGTCTCCGCTTATGACATTATGGAATTGTGCATGTGGCATTTATGGAATTGTCAAATTAGTGAGTTTATAACTTGTCACATTTAGTGGCTTTTATGGAACTTTTTACACTTATGAGATTTAGGGAACTGTCAACCTTAGTAGCATTCAGGGAAAATTGTATACACTTAGTGGTTTATGGAACTTGTCAAACATTTAGTGAGCTTTAGGGAACTTGTTTCACTTAG
This sequence comes from Cherax quadricarinatus, assembly GCF_026875155.1. Lineage (NCBI taxonomy): Eukaryota > Metazoa > Arthropoda > Malacostraca > Decapoda > Parastacidae > Cherax > Cherax quadricarinatus. The sequence goes on from NC_069415.1 coordinate 49,103,616, forward strand.
TGAGATTTATGGAATTGGTAAATTTGTGAGCTTTTAGGGAAAATTGTCGACATTTAGTGAGCTTCAGGGAAATTGTCGTTGGGCATTTAGGAATTTGTCAAATTTTGGAGTTTTTAGGGAATTGTCGACATTTAGTGAGATTTAGGAATTGTCTACATTGTGAGCATTCATGGAACTTGTCTACATTAGTGAGCATTCAGGGAAACTTGTCGCCTTAGTAGCATTAGGGAATTTGTCGCTTTATGGCTTTATGGAACTTGTTACACTTGTGAGCTTTTCAGGGTTTGTCAAACCTTGAGCTTTTATGGAATTGTCTACACTTGGGTAAATTTCTGGTACTTGTTCACTTATGAGCATTTAGGGGAATTGTCTAATTGGGTGGCATTTATGGAATTTTGTCTACACTTAGTGGCATTATGGTATTGTTACATTAGGGCTTTTTAGGAATTGTCTCCCTTAGTGGCATTTAGGAATTGTTACACTTGTGACTTCAGGGAACTTGTCGAATTTATGAGCATTTAGGGAATTGTCGACACTAGGAGTTTTTTTTGGAACTTGCGAAAATTAGTGAGCATTTAGGAAAAATTGTCGACATTTGTGAGCTTTAGGAACTTGTCGACAGTTAGTGGTTTTATGGAACTTGCAAACCTTAGTGAGCTTTTTAGGGAAACTTGTTCACTTAGTGAATTTATGGAATTTGTTACATTGTGGCATTCAGGGGAAACTTGTTGACATTTGTGGCTTTTTGGGGAAATTTGTGAATTTAGGGTTTTTTTTTGGAACTTGTCGAACGTGAGATTTAGGGAATTGTCGACGTTAGGGATTTAGGACTTGTCGCAGTTAGTGAGCATTTATGTAACTTGTCTACACTTATGAGCATTTATGGTCGTCTCACTTAGGAGCTTTTAGGGAATTGTTACATTATGAGCTTTATGAAAATTGTCTACTTTTAGGGATTTATGGAATTGTTACTTAGTGAGCTTTTATGGAATTGTGTACACTTAGTGAATTTAGGGAATTGTGTAACTTAGTGACTTTATGGAACTTGTCTACACTTAGTGAGCTTTAGGAATTGTGTCACTTATGGTTTATGGAATTTGGTACTTTTTAGTGAGTTTTTAGGGAACTTGTCGACATTAGTAGATTTAATTTCTTTCTGCGTTTGCGTTTAGTAGAATTATTTTGCGCCCCGTAAATTTTAAACCTTAATACTTCCTTTTTTACCTTCATTTTTATTTTTTATTCCCTTTCCCTTTTTTACGTTTACCTGTCATTCTTATATCATGTCTGTTATCTTTGTCTGTTCTCGGGGTAAATTAACCACAATGTTGTGGCCCCAAGGTTGTTTAACCCCTTTTGTAACTTTCCGACATCAAGGGTGCGCCCTTTTGTGGTGTAGGGCTTTGATGTGGTGTAGACTCTTTAGATGTAAAGTGTTGGGGTTGCGTTCTTTCCCCGGATCAGCACCCTCCCCGACGTTACCTCCGACAGCTTAAAGTTGCATCTATATAATATTCTCTTTTCATATTTTTTTCCACTTTATTGCCTCTCTTTCTTTTCTGCCTCCCTTTTTCTTATTCCCTCTCCCTACCTCTGTTATCAGTTTCCTCTTTTCCCCCCCTTATTTTTTGGGGAAACAGAAACAGGTAGGGAGGGAGGGGTAGGAAGGGGAGGGAAGGGGGGGAGAAAGGAGGGGGGGGAGGAGAGAGGGAGGGAGAGAAAGGGGGAGGGGGGAAAGGGGGGAGGGGGGAGAATAGGGGGGGAGGGGGGGAGAGTAAAGGAGGAGAATTAAATTTTCCCCCCCCCCCCCCCCCCCCCCCCCCCCCCCCCCCCCCCAACCCCCCCAACCCCCCCACCCCCCCCCAACCCTAATTAAAATTTAAACCCCAAAATTAATTTCCCAATAATTCCCCCCCCCTCCCCCCTAACCTCCACCCCCCAAAATTCCCCCTTCTCCCCCCCTAATCTCCCCCCCCCTTAATTCCACCCCAAAAACTCCCCCCTTAATTCTCCAAAAAATCTCCACCCCCTAACCTCATAACTTACCCCCAAACCCCCATAATTCCAACCCCCCCTTTAAAAAATTTTTTTTCTCGCCCCCCTTTCACTCCTTTTCTTCCCCCCCTCTTTTAAGGGGGATAAAGAAACTTGATTAAATACATAAAAAAAGCCCAACCCGTTTTAAAGGTCAATGACACATCACAAACCTCAATCTGGAAATTTTCCCTTATAGAATAAATACGAAAAATCCTCCGCCCCAGGGGTTTTTCTAAACCCGTAAAAAAAACATCTGTATCGAATGTATAAGGAACTCGATAATATTTTTTTTGGATCCGAGTGTTCATAAGAGCAAAGACGTTGGTTGGAGGGGCGTGTGTGGTGTGCGGTCGTGGAAACTGTTGAATGAAACATTGCAATTTTCTTAAATTTACGTTAAAATAGAAAAAAGGGTCCGCCCACGGGAAGTTTATAACCATTAAAAAAATAAACAAAAAGTTTTAACGTTTTCATAAAGAACTCAGGGGGACGATAGGCCTTTTTTATACCCGGGTTGTTAGTCCCTCAGCAAAAGGACCGTAGGGGTTGAGCAGTTCTCTCTTATTTTCTGTCTTAACAAAAAATTCTTTCATTTTATTTAAAAAAAACGAAAAAATTTAATGGTTTTAAAATTTCTTAAAAAAAAAAAAGTTTAAAGTTTAGAGAAAACCCCCAATAATGACATGAGAAATGAAAGTTTTGCCATTTTTAAGTAAACAACAAGAAAGGTACGGGTCTTAGACCTTTCTGTTCCCCTAAAAAGAATAGGGGGATTAACCATTGAAGAAAAAACTAAAACAAAGGTGGGTACTTCCCTTGATAGTAAATAACAAAGAAAGGGAGGGAACTGAGCTTGGGGCATTTCACAATTTTCAACAATTGTAAAACATCGAACTCATTTCTAAACAAAAATTTTTGGGGAAAAAAAAAAAACTTTGCCTTACCAAAAATTAACCTTCTGTTTAAATTTTTGTAAGGAAACCAAATTTTTATACTGTCTTTAAAAAAAATTTTTTTTTCGTGAATAAAAATACTTATCGGGAAGTAGATGTTTGTTTATGTAATGGTAAACCCCCCTATGGTGCTTTTTAGGAAGTCGTAAGGGGACTGTTTTGTTAAAAGATAATTTAATTATTGTTATTTAATATTTATTTGTTGGGAAATAATTTTTTTCCCTTTAAAAAACTGCGGGGTTTGATGGACATTTATTTGATGGTTAAAATTAAATTTTAGGGGGGTGAAAAATGTAGGTTTTACGAGGTGTTCAAAATTAAATTTGTAAATTTAATTCTGTAAATTAATTACGTTTAAATTACTGTAAATTTATTACGTAAATTTTTTAAAAATTTTGGGTTTTAAAGAAAAACCCATGACAAAAATTTTTAAATTTAAATTGGGAAAAAAGGGAAATAACAAATTAAACTTTTTCCTTTGGGTAAAAGGGGGGGGTTTTTTTTTAAATTAAATTTTTAAAGGGGTGGGTTTTTAAGTAGGGTGTGGGTTTTTAAAGTGGGGTGGGTTTTTAATGTAGGGGTGTGGTTTTTTTTAAAGTTTGGGGTGTTTTTTAAGTAGGGGTGTGGTTATTAATGTAAAGGGGGGGGGTATTTGTGGTGTGGTTATTATGAGGGTTGGTTAAATTTTGTAAGGGGGGGGTAATTTTAAGTAGGGTGTGGTTTTAATGTAGGGGTGGGTTTTTAAAGTGGGGTTGGTTATTAATGTAGGGGTGTGGTTATTAATGTAGAGGTGTGGTTATTAATGTAGAGGTGTGGTTATTAATGTAGAGATGTGGTTATTAATGTAGGGGTGTGGTTATTAATGTAGGGGTGTGGTTATTAATGTAGAGGTGTGGTTATTAATGTAGGGGTGTGGTTATTAATGTAGGGGTGTGGTTATTAATGTAGAGGTGTGGTTATTAATGTAGAGGTGTGGTTATTAATGTAGAGGTGTGGTTATATGTAAGGTGGGTTTTTTAATGTAGAGGTGTGGTTATTAATGTAGAGGTTGTGGTTATTAATGTAGAGGTGTGGTTATTAATGTAGAGGTGTGGTTATTAATGTAGGGGTGTGGTTATTAATGTAGGGGTGTGGTTATTAATGTAGAGGTGTGGTTATTAATGTAGAGTGTGGTTATTAATGTAGGGGTGTGGTTATTAATGTAGAGTGTGGTTATTAATGTAGGGGTTTGTTATTAATGTAGGGGGTGTGGTTATTAATGTAGAGGTGTGGTTATTAATGTAGAGGGTGTGGTTATTAATGTAGGGGTGTGGTTATTAATGTAGAGGTGTGGTTATTAATTAATAGAGGTGTGGTTATTAATGTAGGGGTGTGGTTATTAATGTAGGGGTGTGGTTATTAATGTAGAGGTGTGGTTATTAATGTAGGGTGTGGTTATTAATGTAGAGGTGTGGTTATTAATGTAGAGGTGTGGTATTAATGTAGGGGTGTGGTTTTTTAAGTAGGGGTTGTGGTTATTAATGTAGAGTGTGGTTATTAATGTAGAGGTGTGGTTATTAATGTAGAGGGTGTGGTTATTAATGTAGAGGTGTGGTTATTAAGTAGAGTGATATGTGGTTATTAATGTAGAGGTGTGGTTATTAATGTAGAGGGTGTGGTTATTAATGTAGGGGTGTGGTTATTAAAGTAGAGGTGTGGTTATTAATGTAGAGGTGTGGTTATTAATGTAGGGGTGTGGTTATTAATGTAGAGGTGTGGTTATTAATGTAGTGTGGTATTAATAGGGTTATTAATGTAGGGGTGTGGTATTAAAAGTAGAGGTGTGGTTATTAATGTAGAGGTGTGGTTATTAATGTAGAGGTGTGGTTATTAATGTAGGGATATTATTAATGTAGGGTTGTGGGTATATTAATGTAGAGGTGTGGTATATTAATGTAGGGTGTGGTTATTAATGTAGAGGTGTGGTTATTAATGTGGGATAGAGATGTGTGTTATTAATGTAGGGTGTGTGGTTATTAATGTAGAGGTGTGGTTATTAATGTAGGGGTGTGGTTATTAATGTAGAGGTGTGGTTATTAATGTAGAGGTGTGGTTATTAATGTAGGGTGTGGTTATTAATGTAAGGTGTGGTTATTAATTAATGTTTAAATTAGGGTGTGGTTATTAATGTAGGGTGTTTGTGGGTTATTAATGTAGAGGTGTGGTTATTAATGTAGGGGTGTGGTTTAATTAGAGTGTGTTATTAATGGGTTGGTTATTAATGTAGAGGTGTGGTTATTAATGTAGAGGTGTGGTTATTAATGTAGAGGTGTGGTTATTAATGTAGGGGTGTGGTTATTAATGTAGAGGTGTGGTTATTAATGTAGAGGTGTGGTTATTAATGTAGAGGTGTGGTTATTAATGTAGAGGTGTGGTTATTAATGTAGAGGTGTGGTTATTAATGTAGATTGGTTATTATTGAGGTGTGGTTATTAATGTAGAGGTGTGGTTATTAATGTAGGGTGTGGTTATTAATGTAGGGTGTGGTTATTAATGTTTGAGTGTGGGTTATTAATGTAGGGGTGGTGGTTATTAATGTAGAGGTGTGGTTATTAATGTAGAGTGGTTATTATTAGGGTGTGGTTATTAATGTAGAGTGTGGTTATTAATGTAGAGTTGTATAATGTAAGGTGTGGTTATTAATGTAGAGGTGTGGTTATTAATGTAGAGGTGTGTTATTAATGTAGGGTGTGGTTATTAATGTAGAGGGGGTGGTTATTAATGTAGGTGTGGTTATTAATGTAGAGGTGTGGTTATTAATGTAGAGGGTGTGGTTATTAATGTAGAGGTGTGGTTATTAATGTAGGTGGTGGTTATTAATGTAGAGGTGTGGTTATTAATGTAGAGGTGTGGTTATTAATGTAGGGTGTGGTTATTTATGTAGGGGTGTGGTTATTAATGTAGAGGTGTGGTTATTAATGTAGGGTGTGGTTATTAATGTAGAGGTGTGGTTATTAATGTAGGGGTGTGGTTATTAATGTAGGGGTGTGGTTTTTTAATGTAGAGGTGTGGTTATTAATGTAGAGGGTGTGGTTTTAATGTAGAGGGTGGTTATTAATGTAGAGAGTGTGGTTATTAATGTAGGGGTGTGGTTATTAAATGTAGGGGTTGTGGTTATTAATGTAGAGGTGTGGTTATTAATGTAAGGTGTGGTTATTAATGTAGGGGTGTGGTTATTAATGTAGGGTGTGGTTTATTAATTTTAGGGGTGTGGTTATTAATGTAGAGGTGTGGTTATTAATGTAGAGGTGTGGTTATTAATGTAGGGTGTGGTTATTAATGTAGAGGTGTGGTTATTAATGTAGAGGTGTGGTTATTAATGTAGAGGTGTGGTTATTAATGTAGAGGTGTAGTTATTAATGTAGGGGTGTGGTATTAATGTAGGGGTGTGGGTTATTAAGTAGGTGTGTGTTATTAATGTAGGGGTGTGGTTATTAATGTAGAGGTGTGTGGTTATTAATGTAGATGTGGTTATTAATGTAGGGTGTGGTTATTAATGTAGAGGTGTGGTTATTAATGTAGAGGTTGGTTATTAATTAGGAAGTATTAAAGTAGGGTTGGTTATAATGTAGGGTGTGGTTATTAATGTAGGGAGTTGGTTTATTAATGTAGGGTGTGGTTATTAATGTAGAGGTGTGGTTATTAATGTAGGGGGTGGTTTTTAATGTAGAGGTGTGGTTATTAATGTAGGTGTGGTTATTAATGAGGGGTGTTATTAATGTAGGGTGTGGTTATTAATGTAGAGGTGTGGTTATTAATGTAGGGTGTGGTTATTAATGTAGGTGTGGTTATTAATGTAGGGTGTGTTATTAATGTAGAGGTGTGGTTATTAATGTAGGTGTGGTTATTAATGTAGGGGTAGTGGTTTAAAAATGTAGAGGTGTTGGTTATTAATGTAGAGGTGGTTTATGTAGGTTATTAATGTAGGTGTGGTTATTAATGTAGAGGTGTGGTTATTAATGTAGGGGTGTGGTTATTAATGTGAGGTGTGGTTATTAATGTAGGGTGTGGTTAATAATGTAGGGGTGTGGTTATTAATGTAGAGGTGTGGTTATTAATGTAGGGTGTGGTTATTAATGTAGAGGTGTGGTTATTAATGTAGGGAAGTGGTTATTAATGTAGAGGGGTTTATTTAGGGGGGGTTATTAATGTAAGGTGTGGTTATTTAAAGTAGGGGTGTGGTTATTAATGTAGAGGTTTTGGTTATTAATGTAGAGGTGTGGTTATTAATGTAGGGGAGGGTTATTAATGTGGGGTGTGGTTATTAATGTAGAGTGTGGTTATTAATTAGGAGTAGGTTTAATGTAGAGTGTATTTTAATGTAGAGGTGTGGTTATAATATAGAGGTGTGGTTATTAATGTAGGGGTGTGTTATTAATGTAGGGTGTGGTTATTTAAAGTAGAGGTGTGGTTATTATGTAGGGTGGTATAATGTAGGGTGGGTTATTAATGTAGAGGTGTGGTTAATAATGTGGGGTGTGGTTATTAATGTAGGAGGTGTGGTTATTATGTAGAGTGTGTTATTAATGTAGGGAGTGGTTATTAATGTAGGGTGTGGTTTTTAATGTAGGGTGTGGTTATTAATGTAAGGGGGTGGTTATAATGTTAGGGGGTGTTATTAAAGTAGGGGTGTGGTTATTAATGTAGAGGTGTGGTTTTAATGTAGTGTGTGGTTATTAATGTAGGGGTTGGGTTATTAATGTAAGGTGTGGTTATTAATGTAGAGGTGTGGTTATTAATGTAGGGTTGGTTATTAGAGGGGTAGGAAATGTAGAGGGTGGTTATTAATGTAGAGTGTGGTTATATGTGGGTGTGGTTATATGTAGGGGTGTGGTTATTAATGTAGGGGGTGTGGTATTAATGTAGGGTTGGGTTATTAATGTAGGGGTGTGGTTATTAATGTAGGGGTGTGGTTATTAATGAAGGGGTGTTTGGTTATTAATGTAGGGTGTGGTTATTAATGTAGAGGATTGGTTATTAATGTAAGGGTGTGGTTATTAAAAGTAGGGGTGTGGTTATTAATGTAGGGGTGTGGTTATTAATGTAGGGGTGTGGTTATTAATGTAGGGGTTGTGGTTATTAATGTAAGGTGTGGTTATTAATGTAAGTGTGTGGTTATTATGTAGGGTGTGGTTATTAATGTAGGGTGTGGTTATTAATGTAGAGGTGTGGTTATTAATGTAGGGGTGTGATTATTAATGTAGGGTGTGGTTATTAATTAGAGGGTGTGGTTATTAATGTAAATGTGGTAATTATAATGTAGGGTGTGGTTATTAATGTAGGGTGTGGTTATTAATGTAGAGGTGTGGTTTATTAATGTAGAGGTGTGGTTATTAATGTAGGGTGTGGTTATTAATGTAGGGGTGTGTTATTAATGTAGGGGTGTGGTTATTATGTAGAGGTGTGGTTATTAATGTAGAGGTGTGTATTAATGTAGGGGTGTGGTTATTAATGTAGGGTGTGGTTATTAATGTAGGGGTGTGGTTATTAATGTAGGGTGTTTATTAATGTAGGTTGGTTATTAATGTAGGGGTGTGGTTATTAATGTAAAGGTGTAATATTATGTAGGGTGTGGTTATTAATGTAGGGGTGTGGTTTTTAATGTAGAGGTGTGGTTATTAATGTAGGAGGTGTGGTTATTATGTAGGGTGTGGTTATTAATGTAGAGGTTTGGTTTTTTAATGTAGAGGTTGGTTATTAATGTATAGGTGGTTTATTAATGTAGGGGTGTGGTTATTAATGTAAGGTGTGGTTATTAATGTAGAGGGTGGTTTTAGTAAGTGGTTATTTAATGTATGGAAGAGGTGTGGTTATTAATGTAGGGGTGTGGTTATTAATGTAGGAAAGGTGTGGTTTTTTAATGTAGGGTGGTGGTTATTAATGTAGAGGTGTATATATTAATGTAGGGGTGTGGTTATTAATGTAGAGGTGTGGTTATTAATGTAGGGTGTGGTTATTAATGTAAGGTGTGGTTATTAAGTAGGGTGTGGTTATTAATGTAGGGGTGTGGTTATTAATGTAGGGTGTAGTTATTAATGTAGAGGTGTGGTTATTAATGTAGGGTGTGGTTATTAATGTAAGGTGTAATTATTAATGTAGAGGTGTGGTTATTAATGTAGGGGTGTGGTTATTAATGTAGAGGTGTGGTTATTAATGTAGGGGTTGGTATTAATTAGGGTGTGTTATTAATGTAGGGGTGTGGGTTATTAATGTAAGGTGTGGTTATTAATGTAGGGTGTGGTTATTAAAAGTAGGGGTGTGGTTATTAATGTATGGTTGGTTTAATGTTGGTGTGGTTATTAATGAAGAGGTGTGGTTATTAATGTAGGGTGTGGTTATTAATGTAGGGGTTGTGGTTATTAATGTAGGGTGTTGTTATTAATGTAGAGGTGTGGTTATTAATGTAGAGGTTTGGGGTTTTTTAATGTAGGGTGTGGTTATTAATGTAGAGGTGTGGTTATTAATGTAGGGGGTGGTTATTAATGTAGGGGTGTGGTTATTAATGTAGTGGGTGGTTATTAATGTAGGGGTTGTGTTATTAATGTAAGGGGGTGTGGTTATTAATGTAGGGTGTGGTTAATGTAATGGGGATAGAGGGTGTGGTTATTAATGTGGGGTGTGGTTATTAATGTAGAGGTGTGGATTATTAAAGTAGGGGGTGAGTATTAATGTAGGGTGGGTTATTAAAGTAGGGGTGTGGTAAATTTAAGTAAGGTGTGGTTATTAAGGTATGGAGTGTGGTATTAATTTGGTAAGTGGATGTTTATAATGTAGGGTGTGGTTATTAATGTATGGGTGTGGTTATTAATGTACGGTGGTGTTATTAATTTAATTTGGTAAGTGGGTGTGTTATTAATGTAAGCGTGTGGTTATAATGTAAGGGTGTGGTTATTAATGAGAGGTGTGTTATTATGTAGGGTCGTGGTTATTAATGGGAGGAGTGTGGTTATTATGAGGGTTGTGGTTTATAAATGTTTTGAGGTGGTATTAATGTTGGGTGTGTTAATAATGTATGGGGTGTGGTTATTAAGTAGAGGTGTGGTTATGAATCGATGGTGTGAGCTATAGAGAGGCGAGGTTGTGGTAGTTAATGTAGAGGTGTGGTTTAAGATTTAAGTAGAGGGTTTTATTAATTTGGATGGAGGTGTTGTTGAATAATGTAGGGGTGATGATTAGTTACATGGTATTGAGGTTGTGGCTTGACTAAATGTTGTGTGTTAGTAATCGCCCTAATACTATGGTTATCAAAGAGGTGTTTAATTAAGTAAAGTTGCCCGCTTATAATGTAGCAGGCTGCCTTGCCTTATCTCAATACACAAAGATGCTTAGCTTTTAGATTGTAAGGTCTGTGTTTTCATCTGTGACTAACAGTCTCTGCATGCGATAAGTAGATTGCAGCTAGTAGATTGGGATCAAGTAAGGAATAAGTTATTAGATTACAAGTTGTAGGTAGCTGTAAGGGGTTACAGTGATGGTATTCAGTATCATTTGTCTTGAGGTTTAAATGATACTTTTATTCACGAGTATGGAGGTTGGCCATTATGGTTGATAGGGTACCATGATGCTAGTGACAAGCTCATGATCAAGGAATTGAAGTTGTCTTCGTCTTTCTTGACTCAAATCTTTTGTTTTATATTCCCCGCTCCAATACATGCTCTTATGATCCATAGAGGGTTAACGTTTCCCCGTGAAAATAATACAGATGTTAGCAGTGACTGCCTTGCCACTCTCTCTCAATACACAGAAAATTTCTTCAGCTGTTTAGTTTAAGTCTGTCTCGTTACACTCCGTGCACAACCAGTCTCTCAGCTGCTGTTACTCTACCTTCCTGTAATTTTCTCAGCTAACACACTCATGTACAGTAAGTACTTGCTGCTGTAAAGACTGTATTATATTACAAGTTGTACGGATTATGGCTGTTAGGGGCTTACAGACGATGGTTCACGTACAATATCACTGTCTTGCGAAATCTGACAATGTTTAGTCTGCCCTTTTATATCACCTTATGGAAGTGGTCCTTCTTGCATGACAGAGCAAGTAACATGCACGTGATTTTCCGCCACATACATTTACCATAGCCCAATAGTTGATCTTAAAAATAAACATATTTATCCTGTGCCCCCTGTGAGGTTTGAACTCACGACCCCTGGTTTACGAGACCAGTGCTCTACCACTGAGCTAAGGAGGCTCTCTTTCGGGCTACGAGACCACGAGACCAGTGTTCTCTCACTCAGCTAAGAAGACTGATTTTTAGTTTACGAGAACAGGGCTCTAGCTACCATTACGGAGGCTCTCCGTTGGTATGCGAGACCAGTGTTTTGTTATGGAACTCAGAAGGTTGACCCTTAGTATACGAGACCAATGCTCTATTACTGAGTATAAGAGTCTGATATTTAGTACACGAGACCAGTGCTCTATTATTGAGTTAAGACTGACCTTTGTATACTATATCACAAGACCTTATGTAATTCTTTTAATAACATTCTACTAAATATATCATAGGCTAGTTTAAATTTATATAATATATATTCGTTATGTTCACATTGATTTTAGGAGATTTACGGCATAAAAAAAAATTAACTTCTTATTCGGCAAGAAGGATCTTTTCTTTATAAACCTAACTCTCTGATTTGGCTCATTCGGCACGACACACTCACACACAAAATTATATATATATATATATATATATATATATATATATATATATATATATATATATATATATATATATATATATATATATATATATATATATATATATATATATATATATATATATATATATATATATATATATATATGATCACAGAAAGGTATCCCTGTATCTCATAAACCCAGCCCCTTTTACTTCAGCACATTCAAAAGGAGTAGTACAGTGTTTCGCAAGTTTTTAATGCAGTTATATATTACCAGTGAAGATTTGATACCAGTCGGAAGGGGCATTCTCGAGTCATCGTAAGGAAAAAAATCGCAATGTCTTCAGTAATGAATATGATAGTGGCAGTTACACGGCCCAAAATCTGTTCAAACATTCCACTAAGAATCGGCAGCTTTGGCAGTTTGAAGCCAACCAGAAGAGGTATTCTCCAGCCACTGTGAAGAAGCCAATTTAACAAAAATAAACCTTACTATATACAACAAGACCAATGTTAAACATCTGAAGGTAACTCATTGATTCAGTCTCTAATTATCACACAGACTCCACCGATTCTAAATTTAATAACTGTATCATTAAATTTAATTAGTTATTAGTTAGTTATTATAAAGAAAACCACTTTGTTATGCTGAGCATTTCGGGCAAATTAGGTCAGTTTTGTCCCAGGATGCAACCCACACCAGTCCACTAACACCCAGGTACCCATTTTACTGATGGGTGAACATGGACAACCGGTGTAAGGAAACACGTCCGATGTTTCTACCCCTTCGCCGGGAATTGAATCCGGACCCTCGCCGTGAAAAGCGGGAGCTTTTGCCACGAGGCCACGGTGGCCAATAATCGCGAACAAGCGACACAAATACAAAACAACCACTGGGGTGACCTGAATGATAGATCTAGGCCTTTCGTGTTGCAATCAACACATCAGGAGCTTGCAATGCTGCAGAAATGAGTAGGAAGTCCAGACAGATTCGTTCAAGGGAACGGCATTGCTCGAATGATCATTCCATTGATTAAATAATGATGGAATATAGAAATAATGTTGTGATTGTAAGTTTATTTAGGTACAGATACACATAATTATAATCGTCACACCTAGCAACATTTGTGTAATTTACCTAAGATAACTCCCCCCCCCACCCCCAACGAAAAAAAAAAGTCAGACACTGATTTATTTCTGTTAGGGTCCTTGTAATAATAAATCTGTGTGAGGTCACTGTTCAGTGGGTCTTCTGCCTCAATAACATAAATAACATTGAAACTAGTTACTCTAAGACGAGACCAATATATAACAAGACCCAACACACAGTATCTAATGATTTAATTTTCAAGGTACTTGAGTGGTTATCGAATCAAGCTGTCTAATAGCTTACAGTTCGATTCCTCTTATGGAGAGCAGGTTTCTTACTGGGTTTGAAAATATTCAGTCAGATAGAAAATAAGTATGCCGTCTAATCTCGGCCTCCACAGCTCTAACAATTTTTATATTCAAAGTTGTGTGTTGAGTGCATTCAAGTGTGTTGAAATCATTTGGAACTGTAGCGTTACAGCAACACTTAACCAGAGAAACTCTTATGTATCCGAATTCTTCTTCCTATCTTGTCTCGGCTGAGTATCCTCTCATTCCATCTTGATCACCTTTTTTCTAGGCAGGTCTCATATTACCTTTTGTATTTTTCTCTGGGTCACGTTCCCGATTTTGTGAAGAAGTCAGTCATTAACACAGTTATCAGTAGCCGATCTCCTTTGACGGATTACCATCTTACTCTGTGTCTAAGTAAATAAGGGAGAACGCTGGGTCATGTTGCTGTAATATTTCGCCCTCTCTCAACCTTGCTACTTCCTCTACATAAAACATGAAAACATAATGAAGGAACACTGCCATGCTAGGCAGATTCAAGTCACACACATCTCACCCACTCATATACCAGTCCAACCTATATTTATAGCTACCCACCTTTATCGTCCCAGTAAAGCTACCTAGAAGCTTTTTTTATTCCTCTGTAAATCAATTGCCGAACCAATGCTTCCTTATATTTTTTCTAAATCTAAATTTGTCCAATGTGAAATTATTGCTGCGAATTCTATCTCGGTTAGGTACTTTCATCAGGTTATTGATATTAATTTTGTTGATTCCTGCTGTGGAAAATACTATATATTTTCCTGAAATACAGTATATGTAAATTGATGACATATATTGTATTTAATAAAAATTATGTTATAAAAATGGGAAGCTGCGCCTGTGCAGAGGAGACTCGCCATTGTTGTTTGAATTGGACACAAACGTTAGTGAAAAATGGGAAGAATTTTTCGTGCTCTAGAGGTAAAATTTGGGTTGACATCTCTCAAATAGGAGGCGAAATTGTTGGATGTGCATTTCTGCATAACTTGAGATATCAGGCGACTGGACAAGACAACTCCAGGAACCTCAGATAAGTCTTATGTTGTAATTCTGGCCAGTGTTATTTTCATAGAAAGTGAGGTTTTCTGAGTATGATACACCTTAATCTCCAGTCAAATAGGTGAGTGATATTAAGATATATTCTCCTTCTGTTATGTAAATGTGTATATACATAATCATTTATTAATTTTAATATACAGTCCACAAACATATATTTACCAGAATTCCTGGTGATACATATTTCATTTGTAATTAATAGGTCTAGAGAAACTTGTGGATATGACAGTGGTGGGTATCGAAGGGGGACATTTTTGCGACCTAGGTGTCCCAAACAAACCAATATTTCAGACAGCCTCTTTTCCCCATCGAGCCGAACTTAAACAATATGGTTATAACTATGACCAAAATTTTTAAAGGGGTGGACCGGCATCCGGCGAAAGGTCTCGATGAGGTGACCAAAAACATCAGGAAACTCTTGTCCTGTTTCCCGTCGAATCTGACCTAACCTACTGTGTTCTATTGTATAAACAAAAATCATCTATCAACAAAAAATATCATTCTCTAAAGGACAGATAGACCTAGAAGTAGAGAATGAGGTAGGTAGGCAAGGCAGGCCAGGGATACTACCTCTCACTACTGAGCAGAAAGTAACAAGACTACCACTTGTACCTGGAGGTCATTACCTTTGTACCTTGTTCAGTTATCAAAACTTTGGGGTCCTGTCCCTGGACCCATTATGTACCTCTGTAATCCTTTGACTACCGCTCACGGGATGGGAATGGGGTGACTACCGCCCACAGGATGGGTATGGGGTGACAACCCCCCACAGGATGGGTATGGGGTGACAACCCCCCACAGGATAGGTATGGGGTGACAACCGCCCACAGGATGGGTATGGGGTGACTACCGCCCACAGGACGGGTATGGGGTGACAACCGCCCACAGGACGGGTATGGGGTGACTACCGCCCACAGGACGGGCATGGGGTGACTACCGCCCACAGGACGGGTATGGGGTGACTACCACCCACAGGACAGGTATGGGGTGACTACCACCCACAGGACGGGTATGGGGTGACCACCGCCCACAGGACGGGTATGGGGTGACTACCGCTCACAGGACGGGTATGGGGTGACTACCGCCCACAGGATGGGTATGGGGTGACTACCGCCCACAGGACGGGTATGGGGTGACTACCACCCACAGGATGGGTATGGGGTGACTACCGCCCACAGGATGGGTATGGGGTGACTACCGCCCACAGGATGGGTATGGGGTGGCTACCGCCCACAGGGTGGGTATGGGGTGACTACCGCCCACAGGACGGGAATGGGGTGACTACCGCCCACAGGACGGGTATGGGATGACTACCACCCACAGGACGGGTATGGCGTGACTACCACCCACAAGACGAGTATGGGGCGACAACCGCCCACAGGACGGGTACGGGGTGACTACTGCCCACAGGGCGGGTATGGGGTGACTACCGCCCACAGGACGGGTATGGGGCGACTACCGCCCACAGGACGGGTATAGTGTGACTACCGCCCACAGGACGGGTATGGGATGACTACCGCCAACAAGACGGGTATGGGGTGACTACCGCCCACAGGATGGGTATGGGGTGACTACCACCCACAGGACGGGTATGGGGTGACTACCGCCCACAGGATGGGTATGGGGTGACTACCACCCACAGGACGGGTATGGGGTGACTACCGCCCACAGGACGGGTATGGGTGACTCACCAAGGACGGGTACGGGTGACTACCGCCCAGGACGGTATGGGTGATACGCCAGAGGGGTTGGGGTGACTACCGCCCACAGGACGGGTATGGGGTGACTACCGCCCACAGGACGGGTATGGGGTGACTACCACCCACAGGACGGGTATGGGATGACTACCACCCACAGGACGGGTATGGGGTGACTGCCACCCACAGGACGGGTATGGGGTGACTACCGCCCACAGGACAGGTATGGGGTGACTACCACCCACAGGACGGGTATGGGGTGACTACCACCCACAGGACGGGTATGGGGTGACTACCGCCCACAGGACGGGCATGGGGTGACTACCATCCACAGGACGGGTATGGGGTGACTACCACCCACAGGACGGGTATGGGGTGACTACCACCCACAGGACGGGTATGGGGTGACTGCCGCCCACAGGACGGGTATGGGGTGACTACCACCCACAGGACGGGTATGGGGTGACTACCGCCCACAGGACGGGTATGGGGTGACTACCACCCACAGGACGGGTATGGGGTGACTACCACCCACAGGACGGGTATGGGGTGACTCTCGCCCACAGGACGGGTATGGGATGACTACCACCCACAGGACGGGTATAGGGTGACTACCACCCACAGGACGGGTATGGGGTGACTACCACCCACAGGACGGGTATGGGGTGACTACCGCCCACAGGACGGGTATGGGGTGACTACCACCCACAGGACGGGTATGGGGTGACAACCCCCCACAGGATGGGTATGGGGTGACAACCCCCCACAGGATGGGTATGGGGTGACAACCCCCCACAGGATGGGTATGGGGTGACAACCGCCCACAGGATGGGTATGGGGTGACTACCGCCCACAGGACGGGTATGGGGTGACTACCACCCACAGGACGGGTATGGGGTGACTACCGCCCACAGGACGGGTATGGGTGACTACCTCCCACAGGACGGGTATGGGGTGACTACCGCCCACAGGACGGGTATGGGGTGACTACCGCCCACAGGACGGGTATGGGGTGACTACCGCCCACAGGATGGGTATGGGGCGACTACCGCCCACAGGATGGGTATGGGGTGACTACCGCCCACAGGACGGGTATAGTGTGACTACCGCCCACAGGACGGGTATGGGGTGACTACCGCCCACAGGACGGGTATGGGATGACTACCGCCAACAGGACGGGTATGGGGTGACTACCGCCCACAGGATGGGTATGGGGTGACTACCACCCACAGGACGGGTATGGGGTGACTACCGCCCACAGGACGGGTATGGGGTGACTACCACCCACAGGACGGGTATGGGGTGACTACCGCCCACAGAACGGATATGAGGTGACTATCGCCCAGAGGACGGGTATGGGGTGACTACCGCCCACAGGACGGGTATGGGGTGACTACCGCCCACAGGACGGGTATGGGGTGACTACCACCCACAGGACGGGTATGGGGTGACTGCCACCCACAGGACAAGTATGGGGTGACTACCCCCCACAGGACGGGTATGGGGTGACTACCACCCACAGGACGGGTATGGGGTGACTACCACCCACAGGACGGGTATGGGTGACTACCGCCCACAGGACGGGCATGGGGTGACTACCATCCACAGGACGGGTATGGGGTGACTACCACCCACAGGACGGGTTTTTGGGAGGGGAAATACCACCCCCAGGGGTGGGTATGGGGTGGGACTACACCCACAGGGTGGGTATGGGGGGGACTTTTCCACCCCAAAAGGATGGGTATGGGGGGACTTCCACCCTTTAGGATGGGTATGGGGTGACACCCCCAGGATGGGTATGGGGTGACTACCCCCAAAAGGTGGGTATGGGGTGAAATAAACCCCCCACAGGATGGGTTGGAGTGATACCAACCCCCAGGAGGGTTTTTGGGGGTGACTACCCCCCACAGGATGGGTTTGGGGTGACAACCCCCCACAGGATGGGTTTTGGGGGCTTTCCACCCCAGGATGGGTTTTGGGGTTGGGTACCACCCACAGGATTTGGGTTTTTGGGGTTTTACTACCCCCCACAGGAAAGGGTTTTGGGGTGACTACCACCCCCCGGGTGGGTATGGGGGTTTAATACCACCCCCAGGTTTGGGGATGGGGTGATACCCCCCACAGGTGGGTTTGGGGTGACTACCCCAAAAGGATGGGTAAGGGGTGGGCTACCCCCCACAGGATGGGGATGGGTGGGTACCACCCCAGGATGGGTATGGGGTGAAAAAAACCCCCCACAGGAGGGGAAAGGGGGTGACTACCACCCCACAGGATGGGTATGGGGTGGGTACCACCCACAGGATGGGGTTTTTGGGGTGACCTTTCCCCCCACAGGATGGGGAGGGGGTGGGGGCCACCCCAGGATGGTGGGGATGGGGGGGCTAAACCCCCCACAGGGTGGGTTATGGGGTGATTCCACCCCCAGGAATTTGGGGGTGGGGTGAAATACCACCCCCCAGGATGGGTATGGGGGGTGACTACCAACCCCCAGGATGGGTATGGGGTGACTACCCCCCCACAGGGGTGGGGTTGGGGAAATGACTACCCCCCAGGATGGGTATGGGTTTATACCACCCCCCGGATTTGGGGGGTTTGGGGGACTAACCCCCCCACAGGGGTGGGGGATGGGGGGAATACCACCAAGGAAAGGGTTTGGGGTGACAAAACCCCCCAAGGATGGGTATGGGGTGGGCCCACCACCACCCGGGTTTGGGGATTTGGGGGTGATAACCCCCACAGGATGGGTATGGGGGTGATACCAAAAAACGGGAGGGGGATTTGGGGTGAAATACCCCACAGGATGGGTAAAGGGGTGACTACCACCCCACAGGATGGGTTTTTTTTGGGGTGGCTAACCCCCCACAAAAAATGGGTTTTGGGGTGACTACCCCACAGGGGATGGGGATGGGGTGACAAAAACCCCCCACTGGTGGGTATGGGGTGAATACCCCCCCACAGGATTTGGGTTTGGGGGGGATACCCCCCCCAGGTTGGGGTTTTTGGGGGTGACTACCACCCCCAGGAATTTTATGGGGTGACTACCACCACAGGCATGGGGGATGGGGTTGGGCAAACCCCCCACAGGATGGGTAGGGGTGAACCCCACAGGTTTGGGGATGGGGGGGACTACCCCCCCCACCCGGGTTGGGGGATGGGGTGACTCCCCCCACGGAAAAGGGTATGGGGTGGAAATACCACCCACAAGGGTGGGTTGGGGTGTCTAAACCCCCCAAGGAGGGGATGGGGGTGACCCACCCCCCAAAAGGAGGGGGGATGGGGTGAAATACCACCCAGGGGTGGGGGATGGGGGTGAATAAAAAAACATTTAAACTATCCAAATGGTGGTGCCTTCCATTTTCACTTTTTTTTTCTCACTTTGGGCTTTTGACTCGCTTGTGTTGCTGAAAACTTGTTGTTTCCAAAGGGACAGCACCGCACAGCACCAGGGAACCCCCGCCCCCAGGCCCCGCACCTGCACGGGACCCCGCCCCCCAGCACCGCCCCGCCCCCCACACCCCCCGCACCCGCACAGCACCAGCCACACCCCAAACCCAGCACAGCACCAGCACAGACCCGGGACACCACCAGAACCAAAACCCCCAACACAGCCCGAAGCACCAGCCCCCAGCACCACACGCCAACAGCAAAACCCCCAGCACAGCACCAGAACCCGAAAACCCGCCCCCAAACCCGCACAGAAAAAGCACCCGCACCACCAGCACAGCACCAGACAGCACCCAGACAACCCCCCCCGCACACCACCAGCACCACAGGGACAGCAGGCACCCGCAAAAGAAACCGCACAGCACCGGGGACAGCACCCGCACAGCACACACCAGCACAGCACCAGCAAGCACCAGCACGCCCCCAGCAGCCACCCGCACAACCCCCAGCAACCCCGGGACAAACAGGCACCGCGGCCCCCAGCACGCCACCAGCCCCACAACCAGCACAGGAAAAAAGCACAGCCCCCAGCACCCGCAAACCCCCAAACCACAGGGCCAGCACAGCACCAAACACACCCCCAGAACACCAGCCACCAAGCACTTGGCACCGACAGCACCAGCACAGCACGCACAGCCAAACCGCACAACACCCAGGGACAGCACACACCCCACACCCCGGGACAAGGGACAGCCCCACACCAACAGCACCAGCCACCGCACCAGCAAAAGCCCCCAGCACAAACACCAGCCAAGCACCCGGAAAAAAGCACCAGCACACCCCCAGCACCCGCACAGCACCAGCACAAACCAAAAAGCACCCCCACAGCACCAGCACAGCCCCCAGCACAGCACCCGCACAGCCCCAGCACAGCACCAGCCCCACACCCGCACAGACCAGCACCCCAGACGCCCAGGGACACCCCCAGGGCCCCAGCACAGCACCGCACCCACCAAGGGCCCCCGCACCCAGCCCCAGCACCAGCCACCCCCAAACAACCCAGCACAGCCACCAGCACAACCACCAAACACAGCACCAAGGCCCCCCACCCCAACACCCAGCACAGCACACCACCAGCCCCCAGCACCCGCACAGACAGCACCGCACAGCACCAGACAAACACCGCAGCCAAAACCCGCACCGGCCCCCCGCACCACCCCGCACAGTTCCAGCACGCCCCAGGACAGACACCCCCCCCAAACACAAACCCCCAGCACAGCACCCCCCCCAGCACAGCAGCCCAGCACCCAAAAAGCACCCCCACCAGCACCCCCAGCACAGGGAACCAAAAAAGGGACAGCCCCAGCACGCCACCAACATCCCAGCACAGCACCAGCACCCCGCCCAAAAGCCCCCCAACCCCCAGCCCCAGCCGCCCAGCACCCGCACAGCACCAAACACACCACCAGCCCCAGCACCCCAGACAGCCCCCCGCACAGCCCCCCGCACCCGCACCGCAAGCACCCCCGCACAGGCCAGCACGCACCAGCCCACCACCAGCCCCACATGCACCAGCACACACCAGCACACCCCCCGCCCCAGCACCCGCCCCCAGCACCACAAGCCCCAGCACCCGCACAGCACCCCGCAAAAAACACCAGACAGCCAGCACACCAAACCCGCCCCCAGCCCCAAACACACACCAGCACAGCACAGCCCAGCACACCCAAACCCCACCCCCAGCACAGCAACCCGGGCCCCCAGCCCCAGCACCAGCACAGCACCCGCACAGCACCAGCACAACCCCACCCCCAACCCCACACCGCCAGCACAGCCCAGCCCCACAAACCCACACCAGCACCAGCACCACCAGCACCCCCAACCCGCACAGCAACAGCACCTGCACAGCACCAACACAGCACCAGCTCAGCACCCGCAAAGCCCCCAGCACACCAACCGGGACACCCAGCCCCGCACAGCACCCAAAACCAACAGCCCCCAGCAAACACCAGCACCCCCAACCAGCCACAGCCAGACACCCGCACAGCACCGCACGCACCGCACCGCCCAGCCCAAAAACCCAGCACAGCACCAACACCGCCAGCACCCAAAAACCCCCGCACCAGGGAAGCCCCCCAGCAAAACACCAGAAACCCGCATGCACCAGCACAGCACCAAACACAGCCCCCCGCACAGCCCCCCACCGCACACCAGCCCCCACACAGCCCCGCACCCGCCCCCAAACCCCAGCCCCAAGGGACCAACACCAGCCCCAGCACCAGCCCCCAGCCCGGAAAACACCAACACCGCTGCACCAGCACCCGTTCCCGCACCGCACCAGCACCAGCAACCAGCACAGCACCAGCACGCCCAGCCCAAACACAGCAACCCCGAAAAACACCCCACAAAGCCCAGCACCCGCCCCCAGACAGCACCAGCACAAACACCCAGCACCCCGCCCCTGCCCCCAGCACCCCGCACCCAGGACCAGCACAAAAAAACCCGCCCCAAGCACCCGCACCCGACTGAAAAAACCCACCAAACCAAAAGCCCCCAGCACCCCGCACCACCCAGCCCTAAACACCCCACCCGCCCCCAGCACCCGCAACCCCCGCACCCGCACCCGCTCAGCACAGCCACCCGCACCAAACACCCGCACCAGCACAGCACCCGCCAAAAAGCAAAAGCACCAAGCACCAACACCGCACCAGCACACACCCGCCCCAGCACCAGCAACCCCACCCGACCCAGCACAGCACCCGCACCCAACCCCCCAGCCCTAGCCAAAACCCCAAAACCCGCCCCAGCACCAGCACCCCCCAGCACCGACAGCACCCGGGACACACCCGCATTAAACACCAGCACCCGCACAGCACCGTTCAACAGCCCCCGCACCAGCCCCAGCACCAGCCCCCAACAGCCCCCCAGAAGCACCCGCACCCGCACCAAACCAAGCACCAAACACAGCACCCGCACCAGCAGAACCCCCAGCTCCAGACCGGGAAAAGCAAAAGCAACCCAAACAACGCCCGCACAGCCCAGCACAACCCAGGGGGGGGGTGGGAAGCACCAAACCCCCAAACCAAAAAGCCCCCAGCACCCGCCCCAGCACCGCACAGCACCCGAAAAAAAATCACCTGTACAGCACAGACAGCATCCCCCGCCCCCGCCCCCAGACACCAGCCCTCCAAACCCCCAGCCCCAAACACCAGCACCCCCCGCCAGGAGCACCAGACCCCCGCACCCGCACCCGCACCAAACCCCAGCACCGGGCACAGCACCCAAAACCCACAGCCACCCGGCACCCGCACCAGCAAGCAACACACAACCCGCCAAAAAGCCCAGCCCGTGCCCCACAGCATCAAAGCTCCCGCCCCCCAGACCGCACAAACACCCCGCCCCCAGCCCCAAACACCAACCAGCAGCACCCCGCACCAAACCACGATCAGACAGCACCCGCACAAGCACAGCACCAGCAAAAGCAAACCCGCACCCGCACAGCCCCCCAGCACCAGTCCCTCCCCGCACCCGGCCCCAGCACCCGCACAGCACCGCCACAGACCCGCACCCCAACCCGCACCAGCCAGCACCAGCACCCCACAGGGACCAAACCCCAGCACGCACCCGCACCCGCACCCAGCACAGCACCGAAACACCAACACTGCCCCCAGCCCCCAGCACCAAACTCCCCCACAGCCCCCAGCACCAGCACATCACAATACCACAAAAGCAAACCCGCACCACACAGCCCCCCAGCACAGCATCCGCACCAGCACAGCAAACCCGCCCCAGCAAACCCGCACCCAGCCCCGCCAAACACCCGCCCACACACCGCACAGCACAGCACCCGCACAGCACCAGCCATCACCCGCAACCCGCCAGCACCAGGGACAGCACCCGAAATCACCAGCAGCACCAGCACACCCAGCCAGCCCCCCAGGGACCAGCACAGCACCAGAAACCAGCACCAAACACCCGCCAGCACCAGCACAGCCCCCAGCCCCCAGGGACCGCACCCGGGACCTACCCGCCCAGCCACAGGCACCAAACCAGGGACCAGCACCCAAAAAGCACCCAAACACCCGCAACCCGCACCAAAGCCCCCAGCCGCAAAAGCCCCCAGCACCAGCACCATCACAGAACCCGCACAGCCCAGCACCATCACCCGCACCAGCACAGCACCCGCACAGCACCAGCACCATCACGCACCGCCCAGCACAGCACCCGCACAGCCCAGCAAGCCCCAAACACCAGCACCCGCAAACCCGCACATCACCGCACAGCACGCACCCCACAAACACCAGCACATCACCAGTACAGCACCCGCACAGCACCAGCCCCAAACACCGCCAGCACCCGCCCCAGCACCCGCACAGCCCCAGCACCGGCCCCAGCACCAGCACAGCACAGCCACAGCACCCCGCACCAGCCCCAAACAAACCCGAAAAAAAGCACAGCCAGCACCAGCCACAGCACCAGCACAGAACCAGCACCCGTACAGCACCCGTACAAACCCCCGCACCAGCATAGACCAGCACACACCGGCCCCAGCACCAAACCCACACAGAACCCGCACAGCACCAGCCAACCCAACCCCAGCACCAGCACCCCCCACCAGCCCCACAACAGCACCATCACAGCACCAGCACCCGAACTGCACCAGACAGCAACCCCGCAAGACAGCAACCCGCACCCGCACCAGCACATTTTTCCCGCACCGCACACACCAGCACAAACACCCGCAAAACCCAGCCCGCACAGCACTTTCACAGCAAACACCAAGCCCCGCAAACACCAGCAAGCACCCGCACAGCCCCCAGCACCCGAACCAAACACCCGCACAAAACACAACACAGCACCAGCACAGACCAAACAGCACCAGCACAGCACAAAAAGGGACCAGCACAGGGAAACCCGCACCCAAAACAGCCCCCCTTACCGCACCAGACAGCACCCCACCGCATTGCCCCCAGCACCCGCACAGCACCCGCACACCCCACAGAAAAACCCGCACGAGCACCCCACAGACCAGCCCCAGCACCGCAACCCGACCCGCACAACACCGCACACGCACCCCCCACAGCACCAACACGCCCCGACAGCACCCAAAAAGCACCAGCCCCCAGCACCAACACAGCACACCCTGCACCAGGGGGGCCCCCACCAGCACATTACAGCACCCAGCCCCCAACAGCACCAGCACAGCTCCCAAAAAAAAGCAAACCCCGCAGCACCCCAAAAGCACCCCACAACCCAAAAACCCCACCAAAACCCGCACCAGCACAGAAAAAACCCGCCAACAGCACCAACACAGCACCAGCACAGCCCGAAGCACCAGCACAGCACCAACACAGCAAACCCAAAACAGCACCAGCACGCACCGGGGCAGCACCCCCCCCCGCCCCAAAAAAGCACCCACAGCACCAAACAGCACAAGACAACACAGGGACAGCACCAACACAGGGACCCGCACCCCGCACCAAAACAGCACCGCACGCACCAAACCAGCACCAACACAGCACCCACTCACCAACACAGACCCGCCCCAGACGCCAAAAGGAACAAGGGGCCGCCAGGGGCCCCAAACCGCCCCAACCGGGGAAGACTCACCAAAACCACCAGGGGAAGGGCCAACCAGCCCGGGCCCGCCCCACGCAAGGCACGGCCCCCCCCGCCCCAAGCACAACCCACAAAAAAGCAAGAAGACCCCCGGGGACCAAAACAGGACCAAAAACCGACCCAAAAACCGGGGGGAGAAAAACCCCAAACACCCACCCTCAGCCCAACCTTCCCGGACCCCGCTGGCCCACCGGAAAATCCGGCCTTTAAAACCCACCAGCAAGCACCCGCCCCCTAACCCCCCGCCCAAGGCCCAGGGGCCGCAAAAACCCCCAGGGGACCCACCCAACACAGGCCCCCCAAAACCTTCACGCCCAACGACCGGGGACAAGGGGGCCCAAAAACGCCCAACCCAGACCGACGCTACCAAAAATTTACTTTTTTCTTAAGGGTTCCATAAGGTATCGGCCTGTTTGGTTTTCAAGGGTCCATTCCTTTGGGTTTTGGTTTAAAGTTGTTCAAAATTTTGTTTTCTATCCAAATTTTTCCGGGGCCCAGGGTTTTTGTTTTTGGCCCCCCGCCCTTCCCGGTTTCTTCTTTGGGGTTCCTTCCCGATCTTTGGCTTTCATTTCATTAAAAGCAGAAGATTCCCGGGGCCTTTTCCCATGGTTTTTCTAGGGTTTTTTTATTCCCGGCTACCCCTTTTTTAACTTAAAAATTACTTCCAAAAACCTTTGACTCCTTTTTGGGTCTTTTAAAATTCCAAAAAATTTTGGGCCCCCTTGGGGTTTCGGGGCCCCTTTTTTCCCAAAGCTCATCTAATTGTGGTTGCAGGGGTCGAGACTCAGTTCCTGGCCCCGCTCTTCACCGAGTGCTACTAGGTCCTCTCTCTCCCTGCTCCATGAGCTTTATCATACCTCATCTAAAAGCTATGTATGACTCCTGCCTCCACTACCTGACATGCTAGGTTATTCCACTTCCTGACTACTCTGTGACTGAAGAAATACTTCCTAACATCCCTTTGACTCATCTGGGTCTTCAACTTCCATTTGTGACCCCTTGTTTCTGTGTCCCATCTCTGGAAAATCCTGTCTCTGTCCACCTTTTCTATTCCACGCAGTATTTTGTATGTCGTTATCATGTCTTCCCTAACCCTCCTGTCCTCCAGTGTCGTCAGGCCGATTTCCCTTAACCTTTCTTCGTAGGGCATTCCCCTTACCTCTGGAACTAACCTTGTCGCAAACCTTTGCACTTTCTCTAATTTCTTGACGTGCTTGATCAAGTGTGGGTTCCAAACAGGTGCTGCATACTCCAGTATGGGCCTGACGTACAAGATGTACAGTGTCTTGAACGATTCCTTACTAAGGTATCGGAACGCTGTTCTCAGGTTTGCCAGGCGTCCATATGCTGCAGCAGTTATCTGGTTGATGTGTGCTTCCGGAGACGTGTTCGGTGTTATACTCACCCCAAGATCTTTCTCCTTGAGCGAGGTTTGCAGTCTTTGGCCACCTAGCCCATACTCCGTCTGCGGTCTTCTGTGCCCTTCCCCGATCTTCATGACTTTGCATTTGACAGGGTTAAATTCGAGAAGCCAGTTGCTGGACCAGATGTCCAGTTTGTCCAGGTCTATTTGAAGTCCTGCCTCATCCTCATCTGATTTAATTCTCCTAACTAACTTCACATCATTTGCGAACAGGGACACTTCTGATTCTAACCCTTTCATCATGTCATTTACATATACCAAAAATAGCACTGGTCCTAGGACCGACCCCTATGCGACCCCGTTCGTCACAGGTGCCCACTGTGTGTGTGTGTGTGTGTGTGTGTGTGTGTGTGTGTGTGCTCACCTAGTTGTGCTCACTTAGTTGTGGTTGCAGGGTCGAGTTACAGTTCCTGGCCCGTGTGCGTGTGTGTGTATTCACTGACAGTCGTTCATTAGGATTTATCTTTGAGTTCATAGCCTACATGGCACTGAGGAGACGAGAGAAGAAATGTACTATGGAAGCTTCTGGTCTGTGGAAAGTGGCAAGTGGGTCACAATTGGTGACTGCTGAAGCAGACATTCACAGACGTGCTGTCTGTGAAACCTTCTTATTAGTAAAACTCGTAGCTCTGGTAGAACGCTCGATGTGCTACTTGTCAGGACCACGGTTCGTGCCCTCATCCATTCTTTTGTTGATTTATTTATATGTTTGGCTTAAGAAGCTGAAATCGTTGAATAAACCGAACTCCCTTAAAATCGGAATTGAAAAAAAAAAATTAATATTACTTAAAATCAATGACATATATTTTCTTCGCTGTATTCAGATTGACTTTCGTAGATTTATGACAAAAATAAAAATTTCATCTACTTAAACGCAGAAAACACCCTTGCTTTTTAGGCCTAACTCACCGGTTTGTGCATTGAATATATATATATATTTTATATATATATTATATATATATATATATATATATATATATATATATATATATATATATATATATATATATATATATATATATATTATATATAAACGGCCCATGAAATGAGCCTAATAATCTGAGACCTACATTCCAAGGTCCTTTCATATCATTATATTACACAGTTTCTCTCAGCTTTTAATATTTTCCCAGTGAGAATTCAAATGAACTTTTCACTTTTACCGCTACTTTCTAATTCTGAGTCAGCCGGTTGCTCTCCTTCACCCTTTCTCTTGTATGTCTATGTATGTGTTGTAGCAACTTTTTTTGTACGCCGTTGAATTTAAAGGCTTAGAGGTGTTATCCTATCTCAGTTTATTTTAAAGCTCAGCTTTATCCAGGATACACTATTACACCTACAGGATGCCTCCCACATGGGTACCTATTTGCTGTTAGGTAAACAAGAGCAGCAGGACTAAGTAACCGTATCCATAACTTCGACTCTCCCGAAAGCAGAAGACTCGGCAGATGATGCAACATCCCTTCAATAAAAACCGGGGGTGTCACTAGCACGATAAGAGACACACAATAAGTGTCAGGGGCCAAGACTTCTACTGATCCGCATACATAAGGGGGTTCCAATAGACCCTGGCTGTCTCAAAGGTGCTGGACAAGCACCTAAGTAAATACCTGACCAGCGGTTTGTGGTTCAGTTACGCCGGTGCGTGCGCCAGCAGTTTACAAACTGGTTGATTAGGCCCTGATCCACCATGAGGGCCTGGTCACAGACCGGGCCGCGGGGCGTTGACCCCCGAAACCTCTCTAGGTATGCTGTTCGAAAATAGCGAAGGTGCTTGACAAGCTCCACAATATAGTCGCTCGTAATGCTTCACACACTTATTAACACACTCATAATACCTGCAACAAACGTCCATGCAGGTGCGCGTAAAAGCAGTTTTATCCAAGGCATTTCAAAGATCACTAAGAATGCGGTGTCAGGTTTCAGTCATGAGAATTCTTGTGGTTTTTCTTTACCCTGACACACCTACAGTGACCAACTTAATAACAACCAATCATTTTAATGTAAATGATATATTTCGCGTGTGAATATTTCAGTGAATAAGTAAATTCAGCATTTTTCATGATTTACACATAATAATAATAATAATAATAATAATAATAATATAATAATAATAATAATAAATAATAATAAATAATAATAATAATAATAATAATAATTTTTAACTAATAATTCCTCGAAGCACTAAGGACAGCCTGTGTAAAAAAAAAAGTCAGCTAGGTGATTATAGCTAAATATACATAAATATACATATACACAAAACTCACACATTAATATTCTCTCATCAACATAAAATCTGCGAGGATGAAAGAAAACTTAAGACGGAGTACTGACTCAAGGTCAACAGAGAATTATAACAAACTTCAACACCAAGGAATAACTAAGCAAATTTAAGATAAAAATAAAGGTGAACTGGAAATAGATAAAAGCTGAACTTTGAAATGTGTAAAAATATGTATTAGAACAATATAACACAAGTCCCATGACACCCAACGTTTGTGTCAGTTGACGTCTTTAAAAAGTAGTCGAAAATATTGAAAGATAAATAGATTTCCTGATAAAACATTATTAATTATTATTATATTATTATTATTATTATTATTATTATTATTATTATTATTATTATTTTATTATTATTATTATTAATATTATTATTATTATTATTATTAATTATTATTATTATTATATTAATTATTATTTATTATTATTATTATATTATTAATTATTATTATTATTATTATTATTATTATCAAACCAAAGCGGTAACTTACTAATAAAAATACATTTCAGCAATTTTTTACCTTTTTATAAGAGTTTATATTATTGCAGCTGTTTTTGAAGATAAATTATAATAAAAGAACACATGTGTGGCTTACATTTGCTCACCATGGATCTTTGTCAAGAGAAACAAGCATGCAGTAGGCTTAGTGTCCCATGCCATCAGTAGTATTTAAGAGTAATAGTATATAAATAGTTAATATGGATGGCGGAGATTTATTGCTTAAAAGGAAGACTTGTACTAATATTTCTGGCATCCCGTCTTCCCCGCAATTAAGCACTTCTTCAAATACGGTTTGCAGCACATTTACTAAGTTAGGGTTTGGTTAGCTGTCCCATGTTTATAAAAATAATAAATTGTCCACAAGGAAAAGTATAAAATAAAAAAATCAAAGTCTCCGGAGCGAACACAAAATTGCAGCACGCTTATGTGGCTAACAATAGGTCAGATTTATTACTGTCCAGCGTCTTAAAAATAATTCATGTTACTGCTTTTACAACAGTGATAAGATAAGATAAGATAAATTTCGGGTCGGATTTTTAACCGTGAGGGTTAGACCAAACCCAGGATAACTCAAGAATAGTTTATTAGCGTTTTCGAGGACTAACTTAAATTAATTTGCGTTCCTTATTCTTGTCCCCAGGTAGCCACCAAACAAAAATCAGTATCGACTAACATTCCAGGTACCTATTTGCCCCGCAGGTGAAACCAGGACAACAGGTGTGTAAGGAAACGGTCGAAATGTTTCCAACCGCCGGGAATCGAACCCGGACCCTCCGTGTGTGAAGCGGGCCACTTCCAGATACGATGAAACTCTTTTATTTTGTTTAAAATAGAGATTAATGATTCCAGTCTTTTTCATCTGAGAGTACGTCGTATTTCGTTGTTTAATCACTAGGCAAGCTTCAGTGGTTAGTGGAGTCCCGGTGTTGTACACATACATCCATTGTTCAAATTATCACTTCTGCATTCTTTGATTTGTTCGTTTAGTCGTGTTTCTGGACATCGTCATGTTTCCCCCATCTGATACCCTGTCACAGCCTTCACAATAATTATGTGAATCCCTGCGTTATCTGGTTCAAGGTTTTCCTCTGAGGTCCTAGTGACTGGTGTTGCTTTGCACCGTGGCCCGGTGGCCTGGTGGCTAAAGCTCCCGCTTCACACACGGAGGGCCCGGGTTCGATTCCCGGCGGGTGGAAACATTTCGACACTTTTCCCTTTCACCTGTGTCCTTTTCACCTAGCAGCAAAAAGGTACCTGGGGGTTAGTCGACTGGTGGGGGCCCCTCCTGGGGGGCAAGATTAAGGACCCCAATGGAAATAATTAGACAGCCTCGATGACGCACGACTTTCTTGGGTTATCCTGGGTGGCTAACCCTCCGGGTTAAA
>NC_069415.1:49134548-49159790 GCF_026875155.1 Cherax quadricarinatus
GTAGCCCCAAAACCCTTTCCCTCACCCCATACCCGTCTTGTTGGGGAGTCACCCCCTACCGTCCTGTGGCGGTAGTCACACTATAACCGTCCTGTGGGCGGTAGTCGCCCCATACCCGTCCTGTGGGCGGTTAGTCACCCCATACCCGCCCTGTGGCAGTATTCACCCCGTACCCCTCCTGTGGGCGGTTGTCGCCCCATACTCGTCTTGTGGGGGGTTAGTCACGCCATACCCGTCCTGTGGGTGGAGTCATCCCATACCCGTCCTGTGGGCGGTAGTCACCCCAAATCCCGTCCTGTGGGCGTTAGTCCCCCCCATACCCACCCTGTGGCGGTAGCCACCCCCAAAACCCATCCTGGGGGCGGTAGTCCCCCCCATACCCATCCTGTGGCGGTAGTCACCCCATACCCATCCTGTGGGTGAAAGTCACCCCATACCCGTCCTGTGGGCGGTAGTCACCCCCATACCCATCCTGTGGGCGTAGTAAACACCCATACCCTTTCCTGTGAGCGGTAGTCACCCCATACCCTCCTGTGGCGGGGGTCACCCCATACCCGCCCTGTGGGTGGTAGTCACCCCATACCTGTCCTGTGGTGGTAGTCACCCCATACCCGTCCTGGGGGCGGTAGTCACCCCATGCCCGTCCTGTGGGCGGTAGTCACCCCATACCCGTCCTGTGGGCGGTTGTCACCCCATACCCGTCCTGTGGGGGGTTAGTCACCCCATACCCATCCGTGGGCGGTTGTCACCCCATACCTATCCTGTGGGGGGTTGTCACCCCAACCCATCCTGTGGGGGGTTGTCACCCCATACCCATCCTGTGGGCGGTAGTCACCCCATTCCATCCCGGAGCGGTAGTAAAAGGATTACAGAGGTACATAAGGGGTTCCAGGGACAGGACCCCAAAGTTTTTGAAAAACTGAACAAGGTACAAAGGTAATGACCTCCAGGTACAAGTGGTAGTCTTGTACTTTCTGCTCAGTATGAGAGGTAGTATCCCTGGCCTGCCTTGCCTACCTACCTCATTCTCTCTACTTCTAGGTCTATTGTCCTTTAGAGAATGATATTTTTTTTGTTGATAGATGATTTTTGTTTTATACAATAGAACACAGTAGGTTTGGTCAGATTCGACGGAAACAGGACAAGAGTTTCCTGATGTTTTGTCACCTCATCGAGACCTTTCGCCGGATGCCGGTCCACCCCTTTAAAAAATTTTGGTCATAGTTATAACCATATTGTTTAAGTTCGGCTCGATGGGAAAAGAGGCTGTCTGAAATATTGGTTTTTTTGGGACACCTAGGTCGCAAAAATGTCCCCCTTCGATACCCACCACTGTCATATCCACAGTTTCTCTAGACCTATTAATTACAAATGAAATATGTATCACCAGGAATTCTGGTAAATAATATGTTTGTGGACTGTATATTAAAATTAATAAATGATTATGTATATACACATTTACATAACAGAAGGAGAATATATCTTAATATCACTCACCTATTTGACTGGATAGATATAAGGTGTACATACTCAGAAAACCTCACTATTCTATGAAAATAACACTGGCCAGAATTACAACTAAGACTTATCTGAGGTTCCTGAGTTGTCTTGTCCAGTCGCCTGATATCTCAATTATGCAGAAATGCACATCCAACAATTTCGCCTCCTATTGAGAGATGTCAACCCAAATTTTACCTCTAGAGCACGAAAAATTCTTCCCATTTTTCACTGAACGTTTGTGTCCAATTCAAACAACAATGGCGAGTCTCCTCTGCCAGCGCAGCTTCCCATTTTTATAACATAATTTTTATTAAATCAATATATGTCATCAATTTACATATACTGTATTTCAGGAAAATATATAGTATTTCCACAGCAGGAATCAACAAAATTAATATCAATAACCTGATGAAAGTACCTAACCGAGATAGAATTCGCAGCAATATTTCACATTGGACAAATTTAGATTTAGAAAAAATATAAGGAAGCATTGGTTCGGCAATTGATTTACAGAGGAATAAAAAAAGCTTCTAGGTAGCTTTACTGGACGATAAAGGTGGGTTAGCTATAAAAATAGGTTGGACTGGTATATGAGTGGGTGAGATGTGTGTGACTTGAATCTGCCTAGCATGGCAGTGTTCCTTCATTATGTTTCATGTTTTATGTAGAGGAAGTAGCAAGGTTGAGAGAGGGCGAAATATTACAGCAACAATGACCCAGCGTTCTCCCTTATTTACTTAGACACAGAGTAAGATGGTAATCCGTCAAAGGAGATCGGCTACTGATACTGTGTTAATGACTGACTTCTTCACAAAATCGGGAACGTGACCCAGAGAAAAATACAAAAGGTAATATGAGACCTGCCTAGAAAAAAGGTGATCAAGATGGAATGAGAGGATACTCAGCCGAGACAAGATAGGAAGAAGATTCGGATACATAAGAGTTTCTCTGGTTAAGTGTTGCTGTAACGCTACAGTTCCAAATGATTTCAACACACATGAATGCACTCAACACACAACTTGAATATAAAAATTGTTAGAGCTGTGGAGGCCGAGATTAGACGGCATACTATTTTTCTATCTGACTGAATATTTTCAAACCCAGTAAGAAACCTGCTCTCCATAAGAGGAATCGAACTGTAAGCTATTAGACAGCTTGATTCGATAACCACACCAAGTACCATTGAAAATTAAATCATTAGATACTGTGTGTTGGGTCTTGTTATATATTGGTCTCGTCCTTAGAGTAACTAGTTTCAATGTTATATTTATGTTATTGAGGCAGAAGACCACTGAACAGTGACCTCACACAGATTTATTATTACAAAGGACCTAAACAGAAATAAATCAGTGTCTGACTTTTTTTTTGTTGTGGGGGTGGGGGGGGGAGTTATCTTAGGTAAATTACACAAATGTTGCTAGGTGTGACGATTATAATTATGTGTATCTGTACCTAAATAAACTTACAATCACAACATTATTTCTATATTCCATCATTATTTAATCAATGGAATGATCATTCGAGCAATGCCGTTCCCTTGAACGAATCTGTCTGGACTTCCTACTCATTTCTGCAGCATTGCAAGCTCCTGATGTGTTGATTGCAACACGAAAGGCCTAGATCTATCATTCAGGTCACCCCAGTGGTTGTTTTGTATTTGTGTCGCTTGTTCGCGATTATTGGCCACCGTGGCCTCGTGGCAAAAGCTCCCGCTTTTCACGGCGAGGTCCGGATTCAATTCCCGGCGAAGGGTAGAAACATCGGACGTGTTTTCCTTACACCGTTGTCCATGTCACCCATCAGTAAAATGGGTACCTGGGTGTTAGTGGACTGGTGTGGGTTGCATCCTGGGACAAAACTGACCTAATTTGCCCGAAATGCTCAGCATAACAAAGTGGTTTTCTTTATAATAACTAACTAATAACTAATTAAATTTAATGATACAGTTATTAAATTTAGAATCGGTGGAGTCTGTGTGATAATTAGAGACTGAATCAATGAGTTACCTTCAGATGTTAACATTGGTCTTGTTGTATATAGTAAGGTTTATTTTTGTTAAATTGGCTTCTTCACAGTGGCTGGAGAATACCTCTTCTGGTTGGCTTCAAACTGCCAAAGCTGCCGATTCTTAGGGAATGTTTGAACAGATTTTGGGCCGTGTAACTGCCACTATCATATTCATTACTGAAGACATTGCGATTTTTTCCTTACGATGACTCGAGAATGCCCCTTCCGACTGGTATCAAATCTTCACTGGTAATATATAACTGCATAAAAACTGCGAAACACTTGTACTACTCCTTTTGAATGTGCTGAAGTAAAAGGGGCTTGGGTTTATGAGATACAGGGATACCTTTCTGTGATCATATATATATATATATATATAATATATATATATATATATATAATATCTATATATATATAATATATATAATTATATATATATATATATATATAATATATTATAATATAGTAATAATTATATTTTGTGTGAGTGTGTCGTGCCGAATGAGCCAAATCAGAGAGTTAGGTTTATAAAGAAAAGATCCTTCTTGCCGAATAAGAAGTTAATTTTTTTTATGCCGTAAATCTCCTAAAATCAATGTGAACATAACGAATATATATTATATAAATTTAAACTAGCCTATGATATATTTAGTAGAATGTTATTAAAAAGAATTACATAAGGTCTTGTGATATAGTATACAAAGGTCAGTCTTAACTCAATAATAGAGCACTGGTCTCGTGTACTAAATATCAGACTCTTATACTCAGTAATAGAGCATTGGCTCGTATACTAAGGGTCAACCTTCTGAGTTCCATAACAAAACACTGGTCTCGCATACCAACGGAGAGCCTCCGTAATGGTAGCTAGAGCCCTGTTTCGTAAACTAAAAATCAGTCTTCTTAGCTGAGTGAGAGAACACTGGTCTCGTGGTCTCGTAGCCCGAAAGAGAGCCTCCTTAGCTCAGTGGTAGAGCACTGGTCTCGTAAACCAGGGTCGTGAGTTCAAACCCACAGGGGGCACAGGATAAATATGTTTATTTTTAAGATCAACTATTGGGCTATGGTAAATGTATGTGGCGGAAAATCACGTGCATGTTACTTGCTCTGTCATGCAAGAAGGACCACTTCCATAAGGTGATAAAAAGGGCAGACTAAAAAATTGTCAGTTTTCCCGCAAGACAGTGATAATTGTACGTGAACCATCGTCTGTAACCCCTAACAGCCTAATCCTTTACAATGTTAATATAATACAGTCTTTACAGCAGCAAGTACTTACTGTACATGAGTGTGTTTAGCTGAGAAAATTACAGGAAGGTAGAGTAACAGCAGCTGAGAGACTGGTTGTGCACGGAGTGTAACGAGACAGACTTAAACTAAACAGCTGAAGAAATTTTCTGTGTATTGAGAGAGAGTGGCAAGGCAGTCACTGCTAACATCTGTATTATTTTCACGGGGAAACGTTAACCCTCTATGGATCATAAGAGCATGTATTGGAGCGGGGAATATAAAACAAAAGATTTGAGTCAAGAAAGACGAAGACAACTTCAATTCCTTGATCATGAGCTTGTCACTAGCATCATGGTACCCTCTCAACCAATAAGTGGCAGCAAGAGCCTCCAGTAAGCTCTGTAAGATTAATAAAAGTGATGCAATGTTTGGAAAACCTACAAGTTGAAGAATAAGACGTGGACACTAGCAACACTGCGCCTTACTGAGCTGTCACACACATCTGTTGTTATTCTCAGAGGTAGAACCTTGACTTGTCTTAGCTTAGTGATGGCACCACAACAAACACTGCTATCTAACTTATGCAGTTGCAGAGTACTGCTTATGTAACATTATGAGAAAGTCACAGACCTGAGAGGTAGCAATGCTGCCATCAAGCTTATAGGGCGAGGGTGCCATGCTTTTGTGATTTAAAACATGATTTTATTAAAATTATAAGGGCGAGGGTGCCATCTTTGTGTTGACATGAGTATAAAAAGGCAGGGCCGCTTGGTTGCCATACTTTGTGTTGACATGAGTATTATAAGGGCGAGGGTGCCATACTTTGTGTTGACATGAGTATTATAAGGGCGAGGGTGCCATACTTTGTGTTGACACGAGCAACACTTTAGTCCCGCCCAGAGCTCAATACCTGTAACTAATCGATTACTTTCTATCACTTGGTCTAACCTACATCTCCCTCCCTCCCAAATCCTCCATCAACCCTCCATCCCTCCCTCCTAAATACTTCCATCCCATCCTCCTTCCTCCAAACTCATCCCTCTATCCTTCCTTCCTCTCCGTGCTTCCCTCCTCCCTCCCATATTCCTCCCCACACCTCTAACTTAATAACCACACCCCTACATTAATAACAACACCTCTACATTAATAGCCACACCCATACATTAATAACCACACCTCTACATTAATAACCACACCTCTACATTAATAACCACACCCATACATTAATAACCACACCTCTACATTAATAACCCACAAACCCCTACATTATAACCACACCCAAAACATTTAAAAACCACACCTCTACATTTAAAAACCCACACCCCTACATTTAAAAACAACACCTCTACATTAATAGCCACACCCATACATTAATAACCACACTCTACATTAATAACCACACCCCTAATTAATAACCACACCCATACATTAATAAACCACACCTCTACATTAATAACCACCCCTACATTAATAAACCACACCCCTACATTAATAACTACGCCCCTACATTAATAACCACACCCTCTACATTAAAAACCCACAAACCCCCACATTAATAACCACACCTCTAAAATTAATAACCACACCCCTACAATTTAAAAACCACAAACCCTACATTAAAACCACACCCCTACAATATAACTACACCCCTACATTAATAACCACCCACTAAAATTAATAAACCACACCCCTACTTAATAACCACACCCTTTCAGTAAAAAACCACACCCTACATTAAAACCACACCTCTACAATTTAAAAACCACACCCTTACATTAATAACCAACCTCTACATTAATAACCACACCCCTACATTAATAACCACACCTCTACATTAATAACCACAACCCTACATTAATAACCACACCCCTACATTAATAACCACAACCCTACATTAAACCACTATCCTACATTAATAACCACACCTGTACTTTAATAACCACACCCTACATTAATAACCACACCTGTACATTAATAACCACACCCCCACATTAATAACCACACCAGTACAATTTAAAAACCACCCTCTACATTAATAATTACACCTTACATTAATAACCACACCCCACATTAATAACCACACCTCTACATTAATAATTACACCTTTACATTAATAACCACACCCCTACATTAATAACCACACCTCTACATTAATAATTACACCTTTACATTAATAACCACACCCCTACATTAATAACCACACCTCTACATTAATAATTACACCTCTACATTAATAACCACACCCCTACATTAATAACCACACCTCAACATTAATAACCACACCCCTACATTAATTATTACACCTCTACATAATAACCACACCTCTACATTAATAAACACACCCCTTCATTAAGTAGCCACACCCCTACATTAATAACCACACCTCTACATTAATAACCACACCTGTACATTAATAACCACACCTCTACATTAATAACCACACCATTACATTAATAACCACACCCCTACATTAATAATTACACCTTTACATTAATAACCACACCTCTACATTAATAACCACACCCCTACATTAAGTAGCCACACGCCTACAATAATGACCATACCTCTACATTAATAACCACACCTCTACATTAAAACCACAAACCCCTACATTAATAACCACACCCCCACATTAATAATTACAACTTTAGATTAATAACCACACCTCTACACTAATAACCAAACCCCTACATTAATAACCACACCCCTACATTAATAACCACACCCCTACATTAAAACCTACATAAACACCCAACATTAATAACCACACTCTACATTAATAACCAACCTCAAAATTAATAACCACACCCCTACATTTTAAAAAACAACACCCCTACATTAATAAAATACGCCCCTACATTAATAACCCACACCTCTACATTAATAACCACAAACCCCCACATTAATAAACACACCTCTGCATTAATAACCACACCTCACACTAATAACCACACCACTACATTAATAACCACATTTCTACATTAATAACCACACCTCTACATTAATAACCACACCCCCTACATTTAAATAACCCACACCCCTACGTTAATAACCAGACCCTACATAAAAAACCAAAACCCCTTTCATTAATAACCACACCTCTACATTAATAACCACACACGTACATTAATAACCACACCTCTACATTAATAACCACACCCCTACATTAATAATCACACCCCTACATTAATAACCACACCCCTATATTAATAACCACACCCCTACATTTATAACCACACCCCTACGTTAATAACCACTTTTACATTAATAACCACATCTCTACATTAATAACCACACCCCTACATTAAAACCACAACCAACAATTAAAAACCACATCCTACATTAATAAAACCCCACCCCTACATTAATATCCGCACCCCTAAAATTAATTACCACACCCCTACATTAAAAAACACGACAACCCCTACATTAATTAACCACACCCCCCAACATTAATAACCACACCCCTATATTAATAACCACACCTCTACATTAATAATCACACTCCACATTAAAAACCACACTCCTACATTAATAACCAACTCCTACATTAATAACCCACCCCTGCATTAATAACCCACACCCTACATTAATAACCACACCTTTACATTAATAACCCACCACCTCTACATTAATAAACCACACCCCTAATTAATAACCACACCTCTACATTAATAACCACACCCCTACATAAATAACCACACCTCTACATTAATAACCACTTCCCTACATTAATAACCACACCGCTACATTAATAACCACACCTCTACATTAATAACCACACCTCTACATTAATAACCACACCCCTACATTATTACCCACACCTCTACATTAATAACCACACCTCTACATTAATAACCACACCCCTACATTAATAACCACACCTCTACATTAATAACCACACCCCTACATTAATAACTTCCCTACATAAATATCCACACCTCTACATTAATAACCACACCTCTACATTAATAACCACTCCCCTACATTAATAATCACACCCCTACATTAATAACCACACCTCTACATTAATAACCACACCCCTACATTAAATAACTTCCCTACATTTAAAAACCACACCCTACATTAAAACCCACACCTCTACATAATAACCACACCTCTACATTAATAACCACACCCCTACATTAATAACCACACCCTACATTAATAACCACACCTCTACATTAATACCACCCCCCCTACATTAATAACCACACCTCTACATTAATAACCACACCCCTACATTAATAACCACACCTCTACATTAATAACCACACCTCTACATTAATAACCACACCCCTACATTAATAACTTACCCTACATAAAAAACCCCACACCATCTACATTAAAAAACCACATCCTACATTAATAACCACACCCCTACATTAATAACCACACCTCTACATTAATAAAACCCCACCCCCCCTACCCTTAATAACCACACCTCTACATTAATAACCACACACCTACATTAAAACTTCCCTACATTAAACCACACCTCACATTAAAAACCACACCCCTACATTTTAAAAACCACACCCAAAATTAAAACCACACCCCTACATTAATAACTTCCCTGCATTAATAACCACACCTGTACATTAATAACCACACCCCCTACATTAATAACCACACCCCTACATTAATAACCACACCTCTACATTAATAACCACACCTCTACATTAATAACCACACCCCTACATTAATAACCACACCCCTACATTATTAACCATACCTCTACATTAATAACTTCCCTACATTAATAACCACACCTCTACATTAATAACCACACCTCTACATTAATAACCACACCTCTACATTAATAACCACATATCTACATTAAAAAACCACACCTCTACATTAATAACCACACCCCTACATTAATAACCACACCCTACATTAATAACCACACCCTACCTTAATAACCACACCCCTACATTAATAAACACACCTCTACATTAATAACCACACCTCTACATTAATAACCACAAACCTCTACATTAATAACCACACCCACATTAATAACCACAACCCCCACATTAATAACCAACCTCTACATTAATAACCACACCCCTACATTAATAACCACACCTCTACATTAATAACCACACCTCTACATTAATAACCACACCCCTACATTAATAACCACACCTCTACATTAATAACCACACCTCTACATTAATAACCACACCCCTACATTAATAACCACACCCCTACATTAATAACCAACCTCACATTAATAATCACACCCCACATTAAAACCACACCTCTACATAATAACCACACCTCTACATTAATAACCACACCCTACATTAATAACCACACCCCTACATTAATAACCACACGTCTACATTAATAAAACCCACCTCTACATTAAAAACCCACACCCCTACATTAATTTAAACCCCACCTCTACATTAATAACCACCACCCCTACTTAATAAACCACACCTCTACATTAATAACCACACCTCTACATTAATAACCACACCCCTACATTAATAACCCACACATCTACATTAATAACCCACCTCTACATTAATAACCACACCTCTACATTAATAAACCACACCTCTACATTAATAACCACACCTATCATTAATAAACCCCACCTCTTTCATTAATAACCACACCCCCACTTAATAACCACACCTCTCATTAATAACCACACCTCTACATTAATAACCACACCTCTACATTAATAACCACACCTCTACATTAAAACCACACTCTCATTAATAACCACACCCTACATTAATAACCACACCTCTACATTAATAACCACACACCCCCCACATTAATAACCCCTCCCCTACATTAATAACCACACCTCTACATTTAAAAACCACACCTCTACATTAAAACCACACCCCTACATAATAACCACACCCCTACATTAATAACACACACCTACATTAATAACCACACCTCTACATTAATACCACACCTCTACATTAATAACCACACCTCTACATTAATAACCCACACCCTACAATAATAACCACACCCTACAATAATAACCACACCTCTACATTAATAAACCACACCCCACATTAATAACCACACACCTACATTAATAACACACAAAAACCCACATTAATAACCCCTACATTAATAACCACAACCTCTACAATTTAAAAACCACACCCCTACCCTAAAACCACACCTCTACATTAATAACCACACCCCTACATTAAAAACCACCCTCTAAAAACCACACCTTACATTAATAACCACACCTCTACATTAAAAACCACACCCCTACATTAATAAAACCCCACCCCTAAATTTAAAAACCACACCTCTACATTAATAACCACACCCCTACATTAATAACCACACCCTACATTATTTAAACCCTACCCACATTAATAATTCCCTACATTAATAACCACAACCCCTACATTAATAACCACACCCCTACATTAATAACCACACCTCTACATAATAATACACATCTACATTTAAAAACCACACCATTAATTAATAACCACACCCTACATTAATAACCCACACCCTACATTAATAACCACACCCCTACATTAATAACCACACCCTACATTAATAACCACAATAAACCCCTACATTTAATAAAAACCCCACCTCTACAAATTTAAAAACCACACCTCTACATAATAACCACACCCTACATTAATAACCACACCCTACATTAATAACCACACCCTACATTAATAACCACAACCCCTACATTAATAAAACCCCACCTCTACATTAATAACCACACCTCTACATTAATAACCACACCCCTACATTAATAACCACACCCCTACATTAAAAAACCACACCTCTACTTTTAAAAACCACACCTCTAAAATTAATAACCACACCTCTACATTAAATAACCACACCTCTACATTAAATAACCACACCCCTACATTAATAACCACACCCCTACATTTTAAAAACCAAAACCTCTAACATTTAAAAAACCACACCCCTACATTAAAAAACCACACATCTACATTAAAAAACCACACCTCTACATTAATAACCACACCTCTACATTAATAACCACACCCCCACAATTAAAAACCCACCCCTACATTAATAACCACACCTCTACATTAATAAAACCCCACCTCTACATTAATAACCCACAACCCCCCTACATTAATAACCACACCCCAAAATTAAAAAACACACCCCTACATTAATAACCACACCCTACATTAATAACCACACCTCTACATTAATAACCACACCTCTACATTAATAACCACACACAAAACCACCCCTACTAATAACCACACCCTACATTAAAAAACCACACCTCTACATTAATAACCAAACCACTACTTAATAACCACACCCCTACATTAATAACCACACCCCTACATTAATAACCACAACCTACATT
The DNA here is from genome assembly GCF_026875155.1 of Cherax quadricarinatus. NCBI lineage: Eukaryota > Metazoa > Arthropoda > Malacostraca > Decapoda > Parastacidae > Cherax > Cherax quadricarinatus. The sequence continues at coordinate 49,146,661 of NC_069415.1, forward strand.
AATAACCACACCTCTACATTAATAACCACACCCCTACATTAAAAAACCACACTCTACATTAATAACCCACCTCTACATTAATAACCACACCTCTACATTAATAACCACACCTCTACATTAATAACCACACCCCTACATTAATAACCACACCCCTACATTAATAACCACACCCCTACATTAATAAACCCCAACCCCACATTAATAACCACACCTCTACATTAATAACCACACCCCTACATTAATTAACCAACCCCCACATTAATAACCACAACTCTACATTAATAACCACACCCTACTTACCCCCACCCCTAATTAATTTTACCCCTTTACTAATAAATTAAAATTACATTATAAAATCTCATTAACAACCCTAATTACTCCACACCCCCCTTTTAAAAACCCCTACTTATAAAAATACATTTAATACCCTAATGTAATTAACCCAAATTTTAAATTTTAACATAATGTTAATTGTAACCCCAACCTCTTAAACCACATCTTCATTATAAACCCAACCTTTTAAATTATATAGCTCATCAAATGAAATTCATTATCCCAGTTTTTAAAAAAAAAAATGTACCCCTACAATTTAAAAAAATTCTTAATAACAATTTAAATTTTAAAAGAACCCTCATTAAACAAAACATTTAATACTTCACCCCCGTTAACACAGCTAAATATTGGTTGTTTTGTTGACTAAAAAGATTAAAAGTTTCCCTTTTGTTTTAATTCATTATTATTACGTCAAACTTTCCTCATGTTTACAATAATTTTGGTATGTTACCTAAGGGTTATTACAGAAGGTAGTTTAAATTTTGGGAAGGTGGAAAGTTTATTTTTTACCTGAATGGTGGTTTTAAAAATTAGGAAGTTCAGTAATTGAATTTTTAAAATGTGTTAAGAGTGAATTCTCAAGCCTTATTTCCCTACCTTTTTTTATGTTTTACTATCAAAAGGAAAGAACCCCCCGCGTTTTTAGGGAAAAAATGGTTAATTTCCTTAACCTTTCGTGTATTGTTTACAATAAAATTTAAGTACTCGGGATCTGGAAATTTACCAGTTCAGGTTAGACCCGCTACCCGTGTGTTGGGGGTTACTATTAGGCTAAAGTAACCCTACCTTCCTTGGGTTAGTATATTTGTCCAAGGTCAAAACCCTCCCTTTGTTTCTTAGGTACAGTAATGGTTTTTTAACCACTTTCGCAGGGGAATTATTGGGGGCTGTTTTTTTTTCCTAAAGTTTAAAAGGTTTTAAAGTTTTGGGTTGGGAGAAATGTTGTTTAAGAAAGGGCCAACTCTTATTCCACCACGGAGGAACTGTCAACAAACCCCGGGACCGTGATTTAGTGACTGCAATGGTCTAAAACCGGCCTTCGGTTTAGTGTTATTAAAAGTTCCCCAACCCTTTGTTTGTTTAACCATCAAATTTTGGGATAAGCTTATCCCCTGGCGGACCGTGCGCTTTTCGTCTATTAACAGTAATTTAAGAGGGAAAAATGTTGCAATGTTCAAGTTTCTTAGTCAGGTTGTTGGCCACGAGGCACACTCACCCCACCAGATCCCTTCAACCAACCAGGTTGCTGTTTCTGACAATTGAGTATAAACAGGATCTTCCACCTGATTGTATATTAAAACATTCGAAACCCTTTTCTTGTTTCACATCAATTTACCTGGGTTTGAAACAACCTGGGGGCCGGGGAAGCTTTCGATATCTTAGTTTTAGAGGAAGGTTTCTCAGAATTTTGGTTTGTGATAGGTGTAGCAGGGCCTAAAAAGACTCTTTTAACCCGCTGGGCTTCTAATTAATTTTCAGGCTTAATACAGAGTAATTTCTAGTCCTTTTCCGGGGTGGGAAGAGAAAAGGTGGGGTGAGAAAAAAGGGGGGGAGAAGAAAGGGGGAAAAAGTTTAAGGAGGGTTTGGATTTGGGGTTGGGGGGTTTAAAGGGGGTGGAGACTTTTAGGGGGAAATTAAAAGAGATTAGGGGTGGGTGGGGAGAGAGAGGGTGGGAGAGAAAGGGGTGGGGAAAGGGGGGGAGAAAAAAGGGTTGGAAAAAGTTTAAAGGGGGTTGGGGAGTTAGGGGGTGGAGGTAGGGGGTGGAGAGTTAGGGGTGGAGAGTTAGGGGGTGGAGAGTTAGGGGTGGAGAGTTAGGGGGTGGAGAGATTAGGGGGGTGAGTTAGGGAGGGAGATATTCCTGCTATAATAAGATTGGTATCTCACACATTACAGGGCACGTTTAGTTCCTTTCTTCCTCCCTCCCTTCCCCTCATCGTCCTCTCTCTCCCTCCCTCCCTTCTCTCCCTCCCTCCTTCTCTCCCTCCCTCTCTCTCTCCCTCCCTCCTTCTCTCCCTCCCTCCCTCCCTCTCTACCTCCCTCCCTCCCTACCTGTTTCTGCTTCCCATGAATGAAGGAGGGAAGAAGAGGGAAACTGAGTAAACAGAGGTAGGGAGAGGGAAGGTAGAGAAGAATGGGAGGCAGAAGAAGAAGAGAGAGAGCAATAAGAGTGGGAAAAAAATAGTGATAAGAGATGAATATTATATTGAGATGCAACTTTAAGCTGTCGGAGGTAACGTCGTGGAGGAGATGTCTGATCCGAGGAAGAGGAACGCAACTCCAACACTTTACATCATCAAGAGTCCTACACCAGCATCAAGAGTCCTACACCAGCATCAAGGCGACACCCTTGATAGTCTGGTAAGTTCATCAACAAGGTGTAAACAAGCCTTGGGCCACTAACACTTGTGGTTAATTTACCCCCGAGAAGCAGACAAAGATAACAGACATGATAGTAAGAATGAGCAGGTAGAAGCAGTAATAAAGGAAGGCAATAGAGAATAGTAATAAATGAAGGTAATAAAGGAAGATATTAAAGATGTTTAAAGTTTACTGGACGCTAAGAATAATGTCTACTATGACGCAAGACGCAGTAAAGAATTAAATGCTCACTAAGTGTCGACAAGTTCCATAAATGCTCACTAATTGTACACAAGTTCCATAAATGCTCACTAAGTGTAGACAAGTTCCATAAATGCTCACTAAGTGTAGACAAGTTCCATAAATGCTCACTAAGTGTAGACAAGTTCCATAAATGCTCACTAAGTGTCAAAGCCCAAAAAACCCAAATAAGGTCAAAAGTTCCATAAACCCCCAAAAGTGTGAAAAATTCAAAATCCCCACTAAGTGTAGACAAGTTCCAAAAAACTCATAAGTTGACAATTCCATAAATCCAAAGTGTGACAGTTCCATAAATCCACTAATTCGACAAGTTCTAAATGTTTACTAATGCGAAAAATTCCAAAATGCTCCTAAGTGTGACAAGTTCCAAAAATCTCACTAAGTGTCGAAAATTCCATAAATGCCACTAATGTAACAATTCCATAATGCTCACTAAGTGTAAAATTCCAAAAATTAAAAGGGCACAAAAAATTTTCCCCACAATTTCCCCTAAAGCTCTTTTAATGTGACAAGCCCATAAAGCTCACTAATGTACAATTCCTAAATGCCCAAGGGACAATTCCAAAATCCCCAAAAAAGTCGAAAAATTTCCATAAATGCCCTAATGTGAAAGTTCCATAATGCCACAAAGTTTGACTTTTCCATAAATTAAACTAATGGACAAGTTCCTAAAGCCCAAAATTGACAAGTCCAAAATGCCACTAATGTAGAAAAGTTCCATAAATGCTCACAAAGTGAGACAATTCCCCATAAATGCTCAAAAAATGTAAAAAAAACCATAATCTCACAAATGTGAAGTTCATAAATGCTCATAAGGTTTGACAAGTTTCCAAAAATGCCACAAGTTAAACCCCAAGTTCCAAAATCCATAATGTACAAGCCATAAATGTTTACTAAGTTGTGAAATTTCCAAAAAGCACAAAGTGTGAAAAGTTCCAAAAATGCTACTAAGTGTGACAAGTTCCTAAACTCACAAAAAGGTGAAAAGTTCCATAAATGCCACAATGTGACAATTTTTCCATAAACTCACAAAGGGTGTCACAATTTTCCATAAATCTCACTAAGTGGACAATTTCCATAAAGCTCACAAATGTAAAAAAAAATTTCCATAAATGTCACTAAGTGTAAACAAGTTCCATAAATGTCACTAAGTTAAAATGTTCCAAAATGCCACTAAGTGTAACAATTCCAAAAAGCACGTGGACAAGTTAAATCCACTGGTGACAAGTTCTAAATCTACTAATAAAAATTTCCAAAAGCTCCTGTGACTTCCATAATGTACATTCCCCAAACCCCTGGTAAAAAGATAAATGTAAAAAATTTCCCCAAGATCTTTGATAAGGGGTACACCCCCAATCTACTAAGTGTACATTCCCAACCCCTGGGGACAAGTTCATAGCCCTGGTGACAAGTTCATAGCCCGGTGCGATAAAAGTACCCCCGCCCCGTAAATGATAAGGGAAACACCCCAGAATTTGCAAAAGGGGAAACATCCCAAAAAAAAACCGGGGGCCCGGAAAATTTTTCAAAAGCCTTGGGACGATAAAAAAAGGGTAATCCCAGAACCCTGGTGATGAAAAGGGTACATCCAGCCTTGGGGCATAATGTAATCCCAGCCCTGGGGACTTATAAGATGGTACCCCCCAAACCCTGGTGACGAAATTGACATCCAGATCTTGGGACTAAGGTACATCCAAGCACTTGGAGATAAAGTACATTCCCAAACACTCTGGGGGAATCTAAGGGTACCCCCAAACCTCTTGGGATTGGTACATCCCAGACCCTGGTGAGAAAGGTCATAGCCCTTTTGGTGACAAATTTAATCCCAGCACTTCTAAAGGGAATGTGGACATCCAACTCTGGGGAAATAGAGGGTACATTCCCACCTCTAAACTATAGTGGTACATCCCAGCCCTTGGACGATAGTGGAACATCCCGCCTCTGGGCGAAAGGTCATAAAGCCCCTTGGTGACTTTTTAATTAACCCCACTGGGATTTTTAAATAAGGTAACCCGCCCCTTTTGGGCGATAAGGGTAATCCCAGACTTGTACAAGTGGAAAACCCAGCACTAGGGAGTAAAAAGGGTAAACCCACCTCTGGGACTAAAAAAACTCCCAGACCGGGATATAATGGTAAAAACCCGCATTTGCTATAGAGTACCCCCAGCCTTGGTAATAAAGGTACTTTCCAGCACTGGTGACTGATAAGGGTACTTCCCAAGCACTCTGGGATGATAGATGGTACATCCCAACTCGGGAGAAATTAAACCCAGCACTTTGCTATAGATTCACAAGATCTTGGGCTATAAGTACATCCAAAAGATTTGGGACAAGTTTCATAGCCCTGGTTACAAGTAAAATCTCAAACTGGCTGGAGGTACATCCCGCATTTGGGGGATGAAAGAGGACATCCCACTCTGGTGACTGATAGATGGTCCCCCAGCACTCTGGGGGACTGAAGAGGACATCCCAGCCTCGGTACTATAGATGAATCCCAGCACTCTGGGACTGTGAGGGTACATCCCACACTTTTGGATGAATAGTGGTAACCCCAGCCCCCTTGGGACGGGATAGATGGTACACCCAGCACTCGGGCGAAAAATTAATCCCGCCTCTGGTGACTAAAATTGTACATCCCACACCCGTGATGTTAGATGGTACACCCACACTCTGGGCGATAGTTACATCCCAGCATTTGGGTGACTGATAGAGGGGTACACCCAGCACTTGGGGCTAAAAATTTTACATCCAGCACCGGGGGATGAAGATTTACATCCCAGACTCGGTGCTATAGATGGACATCCCGCATCTGGACTGATAGAGGGTAATCCCAGCACTCGGGTGACTGAAAAGGGGTACATCCCAGCACTTGGGAAATAGTGGAACATCCGCCTCGGGACTGATAGGTCACCCCAGCACCGGGATGATGTTATTTTCCCAGAAATTGGTGCTGATAGAGGGTACCCCCACCCTGGTGACTGATGAGGGACACCCAACCCCGGGGACGATAGAGGGTACACCCACTCGGGAAAGTGGTACATCCCAGCACCTGGGACGATAGTGGACTCCCAGCACTCGGTGACTGAAGATGGTACACCCCGCACGGTACTGATAGATGGTCACCCAGACTCGGGTGACTGATGTGGACATCCCAGCACTCTGGTGCTATAGATGGTCATCCCACACTCTGGTGATGAAAGATGGACATCCCAGCACTCTGGGACTGAAGTGGTAAATCCCAGCACTTGGGAGTAGAGGGTACACCCCAGACTCTGGGACTGAAATGGACATCCCGCCTTGGTACTGATAGATGGTACATCCCAGCACTCTGGTGATGATAGAGGTACATCCCACCTCTGGTGCTGAAAGGGGGACTCCCAGCATCTGGGCGAAGTGGTACACCCAGCACTCGGGACTGAAGAGGGGTACACCCACATCTGGGGACGATAAGGTCTTTCCAGCACTCGGTGATATAGAGGGTCACCCAGCACCTGGGATGATAAGGTACATCCCAGCATTGGGTGACGATAGGGGAACCCCAGCACTCGGCATAGATGGGTACTCCAGCACTTGGGATGATAAGGTACTCCAGCACTCTGGTGCTATAATGGTCATCCCAGCATCTGGATGAAGGGTACATCCCAGCACCTGGTGACTGAAGATGGAATCCCAGCACTTTGTGCTGTAGATGGTCCCCCGCATTTGGGGAAACAAAAGTTACACCCCAGCACTCGGGTGACTGAAATGGAAAAACCCACATTTGGGGTGATAGTTTACACCCACACTTTGACTGAAAGATGTACACCCCAGCACTTGGGGTTTTTAGATGGTAAAACCCAGCCTCGGGACTGAAGAGGGTACACCCCCGGGCCTCTGGTGACTGATAGATGGTACATCCCACACTCGGGAAACTATGTGGTCATCCAGCACTTGGGATTTAGATGACATCCAGCACTCTGGTGACTGATAGATGGTACACCCCAACATCTGGTGACTGATAGTGTACATCCCAGCCCCAGGTGACAAAAGATGTACATCCCGCACTCGGTGATAAGATGGAAACCCACACTTGGATGATAGATGGACATCCCGCACCTGGTGACGATAATGGACATCCAGCACTCGGTGACTGATAGAGGGTCATCCCAGCACCTGGGATGTGATGTCCAAATCCCAACTTGGGACTGATAGATGGGTACACCCCGCACTCTGGTGCCGATAGAGGGTAAACCCCAAGCACTCTGGGACTGATAGATTTTTCATCCCAGCACTCTGGTGACTGTAATGGTACACCCCCAGCACTTGGTGACTGATAGATGGAACACCCCCAGACCGGGGACATAAGGGGACATCCCAGCACCTGGTGACTGATGATGTACATCCCAGCACTCTGGGGATGTAGATGGTACACCCAATTGGTGCTAAAAGTGTACACCCGACTCGGGAACAGATGATGGTACCCCCAGCACTCGGTGACTAAAGATGGAACACCAGCACTCGGTGCTGATAGATGGTCATCCCAACTCTGGGATGTGATGTCACCCGCACTCGGGACATAAGGTAACCCAGCTTGGGACTGTAGGGTACATCCCAGCACCCTGGTGACTGATAGATGACTTTCCGCATTTGGGATGAAGTTTTAACACCCCACACTCTGGGATATAATGGTACATCCCAGCCCCTGGGATTGTTAGAGGTACATCCCGCACTCGGTGATGATAGATGGTAAATCCCGCATTTGGGGTGATGATAATGGTAACCCAGCACTTGGGATGAAAATGGACATCCCAGCACCTGGTGACTGTAGGGGGGTACCCACCACCGGTGATGATAGGGGTACATCCCGATTTGGGTGATGATAAGGTACACCCCACCCCTTTTGGTGATGATAGAGGGTCATCCCAGCACTTGGGGACTGTAGATGGAAACCCCCCCAGCACTGGGGGAAATGTAGATGGTCACCCCAGCACCGGGTGATTTTTTGTGGTACATCCAGCTTTTGGTGACGAAGATGGTACACCCCCAGCACCTGTTACTAAAAGTGGAACATCCCCACTCTGGAACTGATAGATGGTACATCCCGCACGGGTGACTGTTAGAGGTCACCCAAACCCCTTGGTGACTGATAGAGGGTACATCCCAGCACTTGTGACTGTGATGGTAATCCAGCACTCGGGGAGATAGAGGGGCACCCAGAAGGACGATGATGGTACATCCAGATTTTTGGGCTGTGTTGAACACCAGCCCTCGGGGCGTAATGGAAACCCCCCCACACTCGGGGACTGAAAAGGGTCTTTCCCCAGCACCGGGAAATGATGAGGGGTACATCCCAGCACTTGGGACTGAAAGTTTGTACACCCCAGACTCGGTGATGTAGATGGAAAATCCCAGCCCCGGGACTGGATTAATAGATTTTAACTCCCAGCACCCGGGGACTAAAGGATGTACTCCCGCCCCCGGGGGATGAAGTTGGTACATCCAGACTCGGGTACGAAAATTACATCCCAGCACCTGGTAAAGAAATGGTACATCCCCAGCACCGGGATGATAGATGGACATCCCAGAAACCGGGGACGATAAAATTTTTACATCCCACATCTGGGCTGATAGAGGGTACATCCCACACTCGGTATGATAGATTACATCCAGAAAACCCCGGGGACTAAAAGATGTCTCCCACACCCTGTACTGATAGATGGTACACCCCGCCCCTTGGTTTGGATGAGGACATCCCAGCACTTGGGATGATAATGGTAACCCCAGCCCTGGTGACTGTAGTTGGTACATCCCAGCCCTTGGTGGATTATGGTACACCCCGCCCCTTGGACTGATAGTTTGTAACACCCCAGCACCTGGTGACTGTAGATGGTACATCCCACACTCGGGGAAAGATAGATGGTACACCCGCCTCTGGTGATGATAGATGGTCACCCAGCACTCGGGGTGATAAGGGACACCCCGCCTCGGGTACTAAATTAGGGGGAAAAAAAAAATGGTGCATCCCCATTGGGACTGTGATGGTCACCCCCAGCACTTGGTGGAAAAAGGTACATCCGCACTTGGGACTGTAGTGGAAACCCCAGCACTTGGTGACTGTAGATGGACACCCCAGACTTGGTGACTGATAGTTGGAATCCCGCATTTGGTGATGTTAGATGGACATCCAGCATTTGGATTAAAATGGTAATCCCCACTCGGGTGATTTAAGTGGTAAATCCCTCATTTTGAAAGGTTTGCCTTATAAGAGGGTACATCCCGCACTCTGGTGCTGGGGAACAAGACATTTCGCAAACCGAGCTCCTGCTGAAGGTAGGTGGGTTGGTAAATAGGGTAGATGGCGGAAAAGCATACATATTGACTTGTTTGGGTTCGACTTGACCATCCCGGCCCGAAACTCGTCTTTTCATCTCTTTCTCCTATGTGGGGTTTTTTGTTCATTTTTCAGTCACAGTATTGTGACTTAGCAACACAGGGGAAGGCAGGGAAAACCCTGCAAAAAAACACCTGCAAAAGATGCCGTGAACGTGTTAACAAGTTCTCAAACGACAGATTTTTAATGATGATTCCATTTGGGTGTGGCCATAAGAAAATTTTACAGTGGGCGGATCCCTTTCCCCAAAGGGGAAAATGGCGCTGGGGAGGTGTGGGGGCCCCCAACCCTTTAAAGGGGAGAAACTAGTAAATTTATGGGAAAAAATTCAAAATGCTTTCTGATTTTTCTAAATTGGCACGGGCCCCCAGGGTTTTTATTAAGGAAAAAATGATTTTTAATTTTATGGCCTTTTTTGTACACGAAAATTTAATACCAAAACAAAAAAACCAATATGGGGGTAAACCCCGGGGGGTTTCCCGGGGCTAAATGGTTTTTGGGGTTTATTAATTTTTACTTTAAAAGGGCATTTTAAAATTTTTAATAAAAAAAAACTCAAAATGGAATTTTTTTTGGGAAAGTTTGTTTAAAGGGAAATGAAGGGGGGAGGGAAATTTTAGGGTGCTTAAGGGTATTAACCCAAAAGGGCCCCTTACCCCTTAAATTGCACCTTACCTGGGCCTCCACCTTTCATTCCGGGGCCCAAATTCCCGGGACAACACCCCCCTTTTTTTTTGGGGGCAAGGTTTTAACAGGTTTTTGACCGGCCAAGGGGAGGCAGGGGATTTTACGGCCCAAACCTTTCCTTTTCAAAACAAGATGAAACCCCTTTGATGGGAATAAAGAGGGGGAGGGGGGGTGGGGAGGGGAAAGGGGGGGGGGTTTGGCAAAAAAATTTTTGGGGGGGGGGGGGGGGGTTTTCTAGGTTTTGGGTTTAAAAATTTTTTTTCCTTTCCCCCATTCATGGTTTTTTTTTTCACTGTTGTACCCCCCGTAAGTTTTTGTTCCTCCACTTGGCGGTTTTGTGTTTGTTTTTTGGGTGGGTTTTTTTTTGGGGTTGGGGGTTTTTGGTTTGTTTTTTGTTTTTTTTTTGTTGTGGGGGGGGTTTTTTTTTGGGGGGGTTTTGGGGGGTCTTTGTTTTTGGGGTTTCTTTGGGGTTTTGATTTTTTGGGTTTTTTTTGGATTTTTATTTTTTTTTGTTGCTGTCTTTTTTTGTTTAGTGTGTTGTTGTTTTTTTTTTTTGGCCCTTTTTGGTGTTAGTTGTTGTTTTTTTTTTTTGTTTTTGGGTTTTTTGTTTGGGGGGGAAAAGTTTGGGTTTTTGGGTTTGGGGTTTGGTTTTTGGTTTGGGCGGCCCCCGGGGGGGTGGTTTTGGGGTTTGAGTTGGTTGGGGGGGTTTTTTGTTGGGGTTTTTGGTTGGTGGTGATTTTTGTGTGTTAAAAAACCGATTTCTTAGAGATTCCTAAACTAAAAAAGGCTGCCCTTTTGCTCCCCTTTCGGGGGTTTGAAAATGGGGTATCCGGCCAATTCCCCAAATTCGAACCCAAAAGTCTTAGGATTCCTGGGGGTCTTAAAAAAAAAAAAAAATTTTTAAAAAATTTATTAATCTAAGGAAACAATTAAAATTTTCAAATTCCCGGGGTGTTTTTGGTTTTGTTTGTGGGTTTTTTGTTTGTTTTGTTTTTTTTTGTTTTATGTGTGTTTGGGGTTGTGTTGTGCTTTTTGTAGTTTGTTGGGTTTGTGATTTTTGTGTGGGGGTTTTTAATTTTGTGGGTTTGGTTTCCTGCAATTGTGTAGTGTTGTGGGTGGAAAAGGGTAAAATTGGGTCGGGTTTTAAAAATCACTAATCTATACAATTTTCTGTAACAGAGTTCTCGAACTAACAAGAATAACGAGACAGACAATCTGTCCAACCACCAAGTGAGTCTAGACCAGACTGAATACTTCAGGTGAGGTGAGGACACATCCCCCTCGATCACGTGATAGCTCCGTGGACAGCTGCAGCTCAGAAACAGAAGCCGGCAGGGAAACGACCAAGAGCGATAAATTACAGTAGTTAGACAATCAAGACTTGAACTGAGCACATAATATGTTACATCCTACCTAACAACATAAGTCAAATAATAATATAAAGTCATATATTTACGATTTAGCTATTATCGCAAATATAAGCATATAAAATTATAGAAAAGGTAATATACATTATATTCATAATCATAATACACATTATATATATTGCAACCCATTCAGGGGTTGCAACAGTGTGTGTGTGTGTGTGTGTGTGTTGTGTGTGTGTAGTGTGGTGGGTGTGTGTGGTGTGTGTGTGTGTGTTGTGTGTGTGTGTGTGTGTGTGTGTGTGTGTGTGTGTGTGTGTGTGTGTGTGTGTGTGTGTGTGTGTGTGTGTGTGTATGTGTGTGTGTGATGTGTGTGTGTGGTGTGTGTGTGTGGTGTGTGTGTGTGTGTGTTGTGTGTGTATGTGTGTGTTGTTTGTGTGGTGTGTGTGTGTGTGTGTGTGTGTGTGTGTGTATGTGTGTGTGTGTATGTGTGTGTGTGTGTGTGTGTGTGTGTGTGTGTGTGTGTGTGTGTGTGGTGTGTGTGTGTGTGTGTGTGTGTGTGTGGAGTGTGTGTGTGTGTGTGTGTGGTGTGTGTGTGTGTGTGGTGTGTGTGTGTGTGTGAGTGTGTGTGTGTGTGTATGTGGTGTGGTGTGTGTGTGTGTGTGTGTGTGTGTGTTGTGTATGTGTGGTGTGTATGTGTGGTGTGTGTGTGTGTGTGTGTGTTGTGTGTGTGTGTGTGTGTGTGTGTAATGTGTGTTGTGTGTGTGTGTGTGTTGTGTGTGTGTGTGTGTGTGTATGTGGTGTGTGTGTGTAGTGTGTATGTGTGTGTGTGATGTATGTGTGTGTGTGTATGCACACATACATACACCGTTTACCTGTTTATAAAGACAGTTTCCTGAACTACCCTCACGTCTGCATGACTGAGTTACCCGCCTGTACTTTCCTAGTTGTTTACATATTTCACAGGGAAGGATGAGCTCTAGCTCTTGGTCTTCGCTCATAAATTTAGTGCAACCGACACGACACAGTCACGTCAAATATTGTTTAATCCACTGTGTCATCTTCACCTCGTTCCACTTGTTTCATGACTTTTTTATGTATAATGTTTCCTGATATCCCTGTGACTCACTTGAGTGTGTAATATCCAACAATATTCTCTTGTTTCTATTACTTTCTTGGTAAAGAGCGAAACCTTATCTAAACCTGTACATGCACCTGAGTATTTTGTATGCTGTGATCATGTCCCCTCTACCCTTCTTTATTTTTTCCCCATGTGTTAAGGAATTGTTTCGCCTCTAGTGGTTACTGAATGTACTGACAAGAACATGTCTTACCCTCAGGACTAAGGAACTGAACACTTACCAACTCCTCGAAGCTAAGGAACTGAACACTTACCAACTCCTCGAAGCTAAGGAACTAAACACTTACCAACTCCTCAAAGCTAAGGAACTGAACACTTACCAACTCCTCAAAGCTAAGGAACTGAACACTTACCAACTCCTCGAAGCTAAGGAACTGAACACTTACCAACTCCTCGAAGCTAAGGAACTGAACACTTACCAACTCCTCGAAGCTAAGGAACTGAACACTTACCAACTCCTCGAAGCTAAGGAACTGAACACTTACCAACTCCTCGAAGCTAAGGAACTGAACACTTACCAACTCCTCGAAGCTAAGGAACTGAACACTTACCAACTCCTCGAAGCTAAGGAACTAACACTACCAACTCCCAAAGCAAGGGAAATGAAACTTACCAA
>NC_069415.1:49160290-49187978 GCF_026875155.1 Cherax quadricarinatus
AGCCACAAGTTTTTAAAAGGGATACAAATAGCAAATCATTTCTTATTAGCAACTTAGGCAGTGGGTGTAAGAGTTTTACTCATGTTCCTTTGAATATGCAACAATATTTGAATGTCAGCATCACCTCATGGTAGATTCATTAACTTTTTAATTGTCAAAATTTATTCTGAACAAGTTTAAATACTATAATACTGTAAAATACTTTACAACTATGTTATGAAGGTTATTTTTATATAGAATTTTCTAGGTAATTTGAATTATTTTTATGACATAGTGATTTAGCTTTGCCTTTTGAAATTGTATATTAACAGTAAGTAAAATGCATAAAGGTAATATCTTTTGAGCTGCAATAAAACTTATATTGCTGTCTTTTTTTTTTTTTTTCAGAGAGTCAACCAGATCATCTTATCGACCATTTGTTGTACAGAAATCTGCTACTTTGCCTCCCAACTCCAACTTAAGTAGAAAATAGAGCAGTCTTAAGGCTAATACCTCATTTCTCACCTTGAGGAGTTTTTGGTGGCTCTGTGGGATTGCCTTTAATATAAAATCAAAAACTTTTATTTCTGGTACTGTTTAGACCAATGGAAATTTGAATCCCTCCACAATCTAGAAATAACAATTGTATGAACAAATAATATAAAGGTATTGTCGTGGAGTCATTGTAATAATCACCTCAACCTGAATATAAATGACTGTGCAAAGTGAATTTTATTTTGCCCAGCAAGATATTAGTGTATCAAGGACAAGTGCCTTATGAAGTCCTAGTTAGTACCATTAAATTATGTACATTATTTTATGTCTTGGATTCTCCTTGAGGAACAAGTCTTGGTAGTGACATAATTATTACAGTAATATTTTGCTGAATTGCTCGTAGGTGAAGATGAGTAAGAGTTTTTGGTACAAGAAAGCCTTATTTTGTATGTTTCTAATTTTGTGTAACACTTAATGCTTCCAGTATACATACATACATAAGTTGACCTCCTTTCTCGTCCGTTATCACATCAGACTGTTGCAAGTTAATGCAAAAAAAGAAATTGCATTTGTGATGTACATGTGATTCATGAAGTGTGTCATTCAACTGCAGGCAGTCAACAGTTCAGTAATTTACTCAAGGTGTTTTGTGCTCTTAACAAATTTCACTGGATGTGTCAGTCCCCCAATATTTTTAATCCTCATTGTTAAACTTTAAATTAACTCTACAGTTCAATAAAAGCTGAACTCATCTTGATGTTAAACTACTATGTGACTGAGCAGGTTTTGTAAATACCGACCTGTGTGAATGTTGTCTTGAGTGAATGAGTGATGTCATAATCAGAAGTCAAGTTGTATTTGAGAAAGACCAGAATTTTTTATAGACAATTTTTATGAATAGCTATAATATAATGATAACCTAGAAGTTCAAAATGCAAGTGATTCCATGATGTGAGTCTTGAAAGTTAGGGTGGATAGTTCAGATGGGACTTTGCTGAGTCAACTTTTCGAGTACTGCTTGTTATTTTTCACCTGTCAGAGCTAATCTGTCTTGGACTTATTTAGTGCCACCCATCTCAATCCTAATATTCTTTCATGCCCTGTTGATTATCATTTCATATTTTTTATTACCTATTCATAGAACATAAATTTTTATCTTTGAGACTTGTATGAAGCTTTCACTCACCATTCCTCCCAAACACAAGGGTCTAGTCTGGAATGAAGCCTCAAACAAGTGCTGATGAACACATTAGAATTTAGAAGCACTTTCACTTGTTTACCCCATTTCTTTTACACGTTAAAAAAAAGCTGTATCATGGGAACAGACTGTCATACCATACCAGTATTGTTCAGCCTAGTAATTAATAGTAAAATTATATCCTATATTACTGAGGATCAGAATTCTTCCTCCGTAAGCCATGCGTTTTGTAAGAGACGACTAAAATGTCGGGAGCATGGGGTAGTAACCTCTTCTCCTGTATACATTACTAGAGTTAAAAAGAGGAACTTTTGTTTTTCTTTTTGGGCCACCCCGCCTCGGTGGGATACGGCCGGTTTGTTGAAAGAAGATTTAGGATGGCCACATACGTCAGTAAATTACACTTCTACTGTTTTCTTGAGTATGTACTTACCCAGTAAGGGTCTCTTGATGCATCACATAGCATTTTTTTTTTCGTAACATATGCCTAATGACTTTTTTCCACTTGTTTATTTTTCTATTTGGTATAGTATGTTACATGTAGTCACCATTTCATGAACCCTTTGCAAACTTAAAGGCTACACATGTGAATGAGGAGAAAAAAATTATAAGGTAAATATTCAGATTTGTCACATCAAACTACATGAAGTGATTTGTGCTTCAACAATGGAACTCATAGTTCCTATGAAATGCCTAATAACCTTGTTGTTTTGTTGCCATCTGTACCACGATAGCAGTGCAATAATACAACACACGTAGTGCTTAGTTGTGATTTGCCCGTTTTTTTTCATTTATTAAATAATTTATATAGAACTAAGTTTTGCACAGGATTGGGTATGAACTGTACATAAATGTGAGGTTGACAACATACAGATACATAATATATTCCTATTGTATTCCAGTTAGGTTTGCTATTTTTGTATTTGACGTTCATAACCCTGCCTGGGTGCAAGACGGCCGTTGAGGTAAACTTTTTTTAAAATTCAACGTATTAATGCATGATGCAATAATTATATGATTTAGGATGTCCAGCAGAGTTGCAGACTGGATGGAAATAGTATAAAATACCGACACAATGAAAAATAAACACATAAGCAGTATAATGTGATCCTTTATTGACAATGTTTCACCCACACAGTGGACTTTATCAAGTCACAAACAGATCTGTTCGTGACTTGATATAGCCCACTGTGTGGGCGAAACGTTGTCAATAAATGATCACGTTATACTGCTTATGTGTTTATTTTTCCAGAGTTGCAGACTAACATTGAAGTTGTGAGAAGGAAAAAGCAGGATTATTTTCATTTTGCATTGTTGCATGCCCCTTAGGGGGGAGTATTACTTTAAATTTAAAAAAAAAAGTAGATTGTGATGTGTAGCCTGTGTTACATGGTAAAGGCTATTTAGAATATTTATTTTTAATAAATTAATATTAATTTGCAGTACATTATCATGTTCATTAATTATAATAAAACTGGAAAATATATTTACTAAATCCAAAAAGTGGCCTATGAAGGTCTTTAATGTTTATTTTTGAATTATAATATTTAAAATTTTGCAGTATGCAGGTATTCATAAAAAGGTTGTGAAAATATTCTTGCCTATTTTTAACTTAGTGTATTCTTTCACATTTCTAAGAAAATACCAGTGTAATTTCATTCAGTTGATTAAACAGCCATCAACTTAATAATTATTGATTCTAGGCCTATGATTGATTTATTATAAATTAATCTTTCAGTTTTATTGAAAAAAATTTAAGCTCGGTGTCTGGAAAGCTTTATATATCAAAATGAAAGGAAGACACATTTGATCACACTGAAGAAATGGCTGCCAGCAACAAGTAATTGGCATGACTTCTATGCATATTATTTATAATTTACTTGAATTATGAGGAATTAGACACAGGTGCAACACCTGGGTATCTATTTCAAGATGTTTTGCCAGCCAATTTTTTTTTTTATTCAATACAAAGATATATGAAGACATAAGATGATGAGGTAATCAGTCCCTTGGTCTTGCAGAACTGTACATAGAAGACAGTCATGATGAATCTGAAGAGTCATCAAGTCTGAGTTACTGAATGTCAGTGTCCAGGCTGAGGGACTGATTATACCTCATCTTCCACTGTATTATGAGTTTAGTTCTTGAAAATTGAGGGACTTGATTACCTCATCTTCTCTCTCTGTATATCACCCCTGTATTGAATTGAAAAAGTCACTGCCTGATGAAATGTCTTTAAATAGAGATAACCAGCTGTTGCTTGTGTAATTACTCATCTTTTTAGTATTGTATACCATTATAGTAAATGTTACTTGAATTATAATGATGATAAAAATTATGATAGTTCATTAAACTTGTTTTGTTGTGAAAAGTCTCACTGTGAATTTGACAATGATCTTAAGAACTATTTTATATATTTTCATGGCAAAGTACAGTGGACCTCCACTGAACTTAGAGACCAAGAATATCTTGTTAAGTGAAAAATGTGTTTAGTGAATCACATTCTCCCATAGAAGCCCATATTATAACCTTGAAATGAGGACCAGGACAATAATATTCTCTATCCAGTTCCTACTTGTTTTTTCAATTTAAAAAAAATATATACTCACCAGAAATGGGTCCATTGTGTAATGGAGGCATAGTGGTGTTACACCCCTGGTTTATGAGTGCATAATATGGTCTAAGTGTGTGTGAGAGGAGTGATGATGTCATTATATACTGTCCCTCCCACCACATCCCTCCCTTCACCAGAGATGGGTCCATTGTTGGGTTGAAGGATTGTGATGGCTTCTAGGATGACTATTGTTGGGTTAAAGAGTTGAAATGAACTAAGGGAAATCACCTTCAGGCTATTTTTGTTAATGAAACAGCTGTTTCTTTCTAAGGCAGGATAACCCAAAGAAGAAAACATATCCACTAAATCATCATCTTGCCAGAAGTGTGTTGACATCACAATAAGATTATCCCTCAGACTGCAGCTTCCTCACCCCCCCCCCCCTTCAAAATGCTGGCACTACCCTTTTCACCTCCAGGATTCAATTCTAGCTAACTGGTTTCCCTGAACTCCTTCATAGCTACATTGATCACACTCCACCAGCATGTTCATTAAAAAAACACTCGTCTGCATCCACTCCTGTGTAACATGCTCACATAAGCCTGTTAGATGCTCAAGCCCCTGAACCTCAAAGCCTCTTTATTTTACTCCCTCCCTTCAGTTATTTTTGGGACAACCACTCAGCTTCTCAGCCCTCTTGATTTTATACCTTTCAGGACACTGCATTGCCTTTTAACTTTTATGCTCTAAATTCTCTGCATGATATATACACTGCATCCCTCTCAAACAAGACATCTCCACTGCCTGTAGCTTCCTCCTCACTACAGCATTCAAAACCTACATCTCTCACCCACATAAAAATATTGGTACTACTAGGTTCAGGTACATTTTTTTTTCCTCCATAGATAAACTTTTTTACTACAGTTGTTTCAACATACCGCCCACCTCTTTACCCTCATCTATTCCATTTTCACCTCATCTTTCATAGATGCATCTGCTAGCATGTCCGCTCCCATGTATCTACACATCCACTTCCTCCAAACTCCCTCATATCTGATATTCAGTTTGTATTTGCCTAGACTGTCACTTTATCATGCACATCATTTATGTTATAAATATATATAAATGCAGCAGCGAAGAGACGGTTGGAGGCATTGAAGATGTCATGTCTAAGGGCAATGTGTGGTGTAAATGTTATGCAGAAAATTCGGAGTGTGGAAATTAGGAAAAGGTGTGGATTAATAAAAGTATTAGTCAAGAGGGCAGAAGAGGGGTTGTTGAGGCGGTTTGGTCATTTAGAGAGAATGGATCAAAGTAGAATGACATGGAAAGCATATAAATCTATAGGGGAAGGAAGGCGTGGTAGGGGTCGTCCTCGAAAGGGTTGGAGAGGGGGTAAAGAAGGTTTTATGGGCAAGGGGCTTGGACTTCCAGCAAGCATGCGTGAGCGTGTTAGATAGGAGTAAATGGAGGCGAATGGTACTTGAGACCTGACGATCTGTTGGAGTGTGAGCAGGGTAATATTTAGTGAAGGGATTCAGGGAAACCGGTTATTTTCATATAGTCGGACTTGAGTCCTGGAAATGGGAAGTACAAAGCCTGCACTTTAAAGGAGGGGTTTGGGATATTGGCAGTTTGGAGGGATATGTTGTGTATCTTTATACGTATATGCTTCTAAACTGTTGTATTCTGAGCACCTCTGCAAAAACAGTGATAATGTGTGAGTGTGGTGAAAGTGCTGAATGATGATGAAAGTATTTTCTTTTTGGGGATTTTCTTTCTTTTTTGGGTCATCCTGCTTCAGTGGGAGACGGCCGACTTGTTGAAAAACACACACACACACACACACACACACACACACACACACACACACACACACACACACACACACACACACACACACACACACACAGACACACACACACGCACATGCGCACACGCACACACGCGCGCGCGCGCACACCACACGCACACTGCGCGCGCACACACACACACACACACACACATGCACCCGTGCGTGCACACACACACACACACATGCGTACACACACGCACGCATGCGTACACACACACACACACACACACACACACACACACACACACACACACACACACACACACATACATACATACATTTTTTTTTTTTTTTTTTTTTTTTTTTTTCAACAAGTCGGCCGTCTCCCACCGAGGCAGGGTGACCCAAAAAAGAAAGAAAATCACCAAAAAGAAAATACTTTCATCATCATTCAACACTTTCACCACACTCGCACATTATCACTGTTTTTGCAGAGGTGCTCAGAATACAACAGTCTAGAAGCATACACATATAAAGATACACAACATATCCCTCCAAACTGCCAATATCCCAAACCCCTCCTTTAAAGTGCAGGCACTGTACTTCCCATTTCCAGGACTCAAGTCCGACTATATGAATTTTTTTTTTTTTTTTTTTTTTTTTCAACAAGTCGGTCGTCTCCCACCGAGGCAGGGTGACCCAAAAAAGAAAGAAAATCCCCAAAAAGAAAATACTTTCATCATCATTCAACACTTTCACCACACTCACACATTATCACTGCTTTTGCAGAGGTGCTCAGAATATAACAGTTTAGAAGCATATACGTATAGAGATACACAACATATCCCTCCAAACTGCCAATATCCCAAACCCCTCCTTTAAAGTGCAGGCATTGTACTTCCCATTTCCAGGACTCAAGTCCGACTATATGAAAATAACCGGTTTCCCTGAATCCCTTCACTAAATATTACCCTGCTCACACTCCAACAGATCGTCAGGTCCCAAGTATCATTCGTCTCCATTCACTCCTATCTAACACGCTCGTGCACGCTTGCTGGAAGTCCAAGCCCCTCACCCACAAAACCTCCTTTACCCCCTCTCTTCCAACCCTTTCGAGGACGACCCCTACCCCGCCTTCCTTCCCCTATAGATTTATATGCTTTCCATGTCATTCTAACTTTGATCCATTCTCTCTAAATGACCAAACCACCTCAACAACCCTCTTCTGCCCTCTGACTAATACTTTTATTAACTCCACACCTTCTCCTAATTTCCACACTCCGAATTTTCTGCATAATATTTACACCACACATTGCCCTTAAACAGGACATCTCCACTGCCTCCAACCGTCTCCTCGCTGCTGCATTTACCACCCAAGCTTCACACCCATATAAGAGTGTTGGTACTACTATACTTTCATACATTCCCTTCTTTGCCTCCATAGATAACGTTTTTTGACTCCACATATACCTCAACGCACCACTCACCTTTTTCCCTCATCAATTCTATGTTTAAACCTCATCCTTCATAAATCCATCCGCCGACACGTCAACTCCCAAGTATCTGAAAACATTCACTTCTTCCATACCCCTCCTCCCCAATTTGATATCCAATTTTTCTTTATCTAAATCATTTGACACCCTCATCACCTTACTCTTTTCTATGTTCACTTTCAACTTTCTACCTTTACACACATTTCCAAACTCATCCACTAACCTTTGCAATTTTTCTTTAGAATCTCCCATAAGCACAGTATCATCAGCAAAAAGTAACTGTGTCAATTCCCATTTTGAATTACATACATACATACATACATACATACATACACATACATATTCATATATATGATATGGTACTTTTGGGAGATTCTAAAAAAAAGTTGCAAAGGTTAGTGGACAAGTTTGGGAGGGTGTGTAAAGGTAGAAAGTTTAGAGAGAACATAGATAAGAGTAAGATGATGAAGGTCTCAAATGATTTAGATAAAGAAAAATTGGATACCATATTGGAGGGGGGGGGGAGTATGGAAGAAGTGAATGTGTTCAGGTATTTAGGAATTGACTTGTCAGCAGACTGGTTTATGAAGGATGAGGTTAACCATAGAATTGATGAGGGAAAAATGGTGAGTGGTGCATTGAGGTATCTGTGGAGACAAAATGTTATCCATGGAGGCAAATAAGGGAATGTACGAGAGTATAGTGGTACCAACACTTATGTGGGTGTGAAGCATGGGTTGTAAATGCTGCAGCAGGGAGGAGACTGGAGGCAATGGAGATGTCGTGTCTAATGGCAATGGGTGGTATAAATATTAGGTAGAGAATTTGTACTGTGGAAATTAGGAGGAAGTGTGGAGTTACTAAAAGTATTAGTCAGAGGGCTGAAGAATTGTTGAGGTGGTTTGGTCATTTGGAGAGAATGGAACAAAGTAGAATGACTTGGAGAGCATATAAATATGTAGGGGAAGGAAGGTGGAGGGAAGGGGTAAAGGAGGTTTTGTAGGTGAGGGGTTTGGACTTCCAGCAAGCATATGTGTGTGTGTGTTAGATAGGAGTGAATGGAGACGAGTGGTTTTTGGGACCTGATGAGCTGTTGGAGTGTGAGCAGAGTAATATTTTGTGAAGGAATTCAGGGAAACCTAGAAGTGGGAAGTACAATGCTTGCACTTTAACCCTTAAGCTGTCCAAACGTAGATCTACGTTTTTTCAATATTTGAAAGTATGTAAAAAAAGTAGATCTTATTTTTTTTTTTTTACATTTGAAAACGTGTAAAAAATCTTTGATCTACTTTTTTTTTTGTTATATTTGAAAATATATAAAAAAACGTAGATCTACTTTTGGAGCACTATGCATGTGAACATAGATCTGCTTGGACAGTTTAAGGGTTAAAGGAGGGGTTTGGGATAGTGACAGTTAAGAGAGACATCTAAACTGTCATATGTGAGTGCCTCTGCAAAGACAGTGATTATGTATGAATGATGGTGAAACTATTGAATGATGAAATTTTTTTTTGTTTCTCTCTCTGGGTTTTTCTTTCTTTTTGGGTCACCCTGTCTCAGTGGGAAACGGTCAATGCATTAATAAAAAAATCTCTTCCCAAATTAGTCCACCATCTCTGCAGCTAAAGAATCCTCCAATGAAGCAAAGAACCTTAAAAGTGTCTACTGCAAGGCCAATGTGGGAGTGGAGAATTTAGTAGAAGAAACCAATTGGCATTGTGGTTTAATGTGTTTCAAGTAAAAACTTGAAACTAATTAAAATTCAGAATTAGAAAGTGTATTGTAGTACAGTGGTACCTCGGGATATGAACTTAGTTCGTTCCAGAGAGCTGTTCAAGTGCCGATACCGAACGAATTTGTTCCCATAAGGTATAATGTAAATTAGAGTAATCCGTTTTGGACCCCTAAAAGTACACTTACAAAAGCACTTACATAACTACACTTACACAATCGTCCGAGTTTTGAGCTGTTCATATCCCGAGGTACCACTATATTAACTTTGCCATCTTTAATGTATCTGCTAATCAAGCAGTCAACAAAATTTAAAAGGAATTTAATAATTCAAGTAAATACAGTACATGGTAAAACATATATTTGGGAGGTGCTTTAGTGAAATAAATAATAATACAAAAAGTATTGTGTAGTGAATGTTTTGAAATATGGTTATTATTGTATATTACTTGAATGTTGGAAATAATTTTAAGCAATATTTTGATACTCAACAATGAAAATGACAGATGAAATTTTAAAATTTAATGTATAATTGTTTATCTCCTCTTATTTCAAGCTACATTGTGTAAGATATTGTGTCCCCCAAAAATACCTGTATTTATAAAAGTTTTATTGAAACAAATGCAAGGGTGGAATTATCAGGTACAGCATTAATGTAGGCCAAGAAATTCATCAGCAATAACCTGGTTGATCTAGTGGTTACCAGGGAGGGTTGGCCTCAGGCTAGTTTGCAGAAGCAGAAGACCCTGAGAAACTGGCACAGGTATGCTCTCTCTCTCTATACTTTGCATTTCTATACATTTTTGTATTTCTGCCTCATTATTTTTCATTAATTTAAACTAGCATAACTGACAGTTTGTATATGTTTTTATTACAGGCCTTAAGGAAAAAAAATCATAATAAAACTTGTTAAATTTTCAACATATTTTCCAGCTTAATTTTCATTACAGGTAGCTGTTATGGGTCTTAAGAAATTACAAGGGTAGGGGAAAATAAGTGTGTACATTTTATGAGGGAATTACTGATATTAGGAATGCATTATTTATGAACAGTGGAACAAGTTTGTTACATTTTTTAGTGAAAATAGTTGTTCACCATGCAGTTTAACTGAAATAAATTCCTAAGGAAAATATGTGAAGAATATGTTGCTGTGATAAGGTATTTGTATTCTAGATGTAAGGAACTGAAATGGATTGGCTGATCTCTCATTTTGTGTAGTAAAAGCTTTTAATATTCCTGCTGGACATGCTGTAATAGTGCAATGTATTTGTTTTGTTTTTTCTTATTCTTATATAAACATCAGCACAAACTGCAATAAATACATTCATTAGGTTATGTTTTGCAGAACTGATAGTAATATTATAAATAATCCTCTTCAGTGTATGCTTTAACAAAGTACATATTTGATCCATTTTCTTGCTGTGAAGTTTTCACACTTGTTTTATGATGCTTTAAGACCTGATAGGTTAAAGGGCAACTACCTTGTGTATGTGAGATGTTTTCTCAAGTGGCAAAAATTTAATTTTTGGCAAAATTGCAAGTCTTAATGCGAGTGATGTAGTTTATCATTACTTTCAGAAATAGAATGAAAACAGAATGAGAATATCAGTTGTCTTTTGACACACAGATCCTATTGCCATCTCTTGTGCATTTTTTTTTATTTATCATTAATGTGTATATATTTTGCCATTAGTTATTTCTGTGTAGACCTTATTTCAAATCTTGTCATTTTTTTGTCATTACTTACGAAGTGATACATTTGTATCCAAAATTGAGCAGTTAATTGGTGTATAACCACACCAGGCACATTATTTATTGATAAATCTTTGTACAAATCACCAGTAACACTCAGATTTCACTGGCCCCTTGAGCTTCAATAATAATAACAATACAGTAAACCTTCAATTTAATGGACTTCAGAAATACAGAGGAAAATCTTGTGGATCTTTTGATTCTGTAACCATTGGAGGAAGTCTGTTGGATACAGAACTGTCTGTTAGGCTCGTAGCAAAATTCATCTTTGTCCACCACAATCACCATCACCTTTCCTCCTCTCAGTCTGTTAATTGAAGGTTTATTGTAATTTTATTTGATCTTATACTGTACATATTGTACAGTACAACAATTTGAATGCTCACATGTATAGTATTTCAGGCAGTTTCAGGCACAAGTGTGCTGGTTTGCTGTGTTAAAAATGATAACCAGGTTTACTATCACCTTATGTTATCTTCTGCTTTGTGAATTTTGAGATGTTGAATTTTTTTTTTTTTTAATTAAGCTTGTGAAAGGTAAATCTAGGGGGGGTGCTTCATCATTTTCATGTTTTTTATTTAGGGGGCAATTTTTATCATTTTCTGTTAGTATTGGTACTGAACAAGCTTTGTACATGGCTGTTGTAAATGTAAAAAGTATCCTGTATACCCTGTGGGTGAAGCACTCAGCGATTAGCATTTAAGGGAGAAAATCCCAGTTCCAGGCTCTTGCCTCAGTACTCAAAAGTCCATCTGAAGTTGTCCTAGTTGACAAATTTGCTGGCTGTCCTGCAAATGGTTTTCATGAAATCTTAATTGAATCATTTAAATTTTATGAATTGATTATTGCAGTTTGTCATCATATTCTGTGGAAAAATATCCAAAGAAGAATGGCTGCCAGTGGGTTGTGTAGAAGAGAACTTTCTGAAAAGTAAATTTTTATCAAAAGGTGTTCCTATCATTCATACCATTAAGTCATCGCACACCTTAGGAGAAGTCAGGATATCCGTAGTGCCTGATGATAAAAGTGTGATTTTAATGCTTCCTAATAACCATGGCTCTGCATGAATACCTGCTCTATGACCCATATGGGTTTAGCACTTTTTATAAATAAAATACATGTATAAATATCACTAGCACAACTTAAAATATATACAGTATATATATTGGCAGTAAATATTATTGCTGCCTTGTGCCAATGATTGTAATTTTTCCCTTTATACCTCTATATCATTCATTAAAACAATTTATTTTTATGCCTTGTGTATAGTGACATATTAGGAAGTTGTTACCATTTTCCTTCATTTTACAGTAACAGTAGGTATGTATTATTACTAGAGCTGTGAAGTATAACTTTATTGAACAGTCATGACAACTTTGACATAAATAGTATCTAGCACAGTGAAGGTTGTCTATTGTTGGGTATAAACAGTAGTGTAATTTTAATCAAGGATTGTGATCCCTTGTAAGTAAGGCAGATAGGCACTTCACTTGCCCTCAAATGTTTGCAGTAGATATAAGTCAATAAAGTTAATACTTAAATTTTATGACAGTGCTGCAGATGAATGTTAGTTACATACATTGCTGAATATTCAAAATATTTTTGAACAGTTAAAATATGGTCTTAATATACCTTGAGTACTTTACAGTAATCCATTGACATTTGCAAGGGTTGCATTCCACAAAAACCCTCCCTTCAAGGGAAGTTCCTTGTTAGGGTGATGGTCCATGGGATCAGAGCATCCAATCCTCACCTTGGGTTGAAGCTGAATACCTCTCTCCATTTATCTGAATTGGCTCTAACTTTGTAATATGACAGGTGGACTTTCAACTTGTGGCTCCCTTAAAGGTGCCTTGATGCTAGTGAGGGATTCTTGATCCAAAGAACTGGATTTATCTTCCCTATGAATTGAACCTGATTGCATCCCATTCCCAATGAGCTACATGATTCTGTATGAGTTTAGCATTCACCCTGATTTGAAAAATTTGGCCTGTGCCACCACTGCCGATACTGTACTTCCATTGCTGTCACATTTATCATCTACTTCAGCTGTTGTAATACAGTTCTCTCCTTAATAGAGACTTTGTCTTTTCTTTGCTATGTAACCTGTGACTTCATACTTTTTTTTCTTTCTGCCCCCTTTCCTAGGAAGGTACCTTGATGCTGGTGAAGGGCACTTGATCCAAGGAACTGTACCTATCCTTGGATCTAACCAGATTGCATTTTTTCCTGAGACTCGCCATGTTTTAGTGTTTGTCCAGTATCTTTTGATCAGTTATACTTTCTTTTTATACATGCATACATACATATACAGTGGACCCCCGGTTTGCGATATTAATCCGTTCCTGAGAGCTCATCGTAAACCAAAATTATCGAAAAGCGAATCAATTTTCCCCATGAGAAATAATGGAAATCAAATTAATCCGTGCAAGACACCCAAATGTGTGAAAAAAAAAAATTTTACCACATGAAATATTAAGTTTAATGCACACAAACTGAAGAAGACATGCACAGTTTGTAGTACTCTACTAACAATAGAATACATGACACTTACCTTTAATGAAGATCTGGTGATGATTGATGGGATGGGAGGAGGAGAGAGTGTCGAACTTATTGTTTAGAATGGGAATCCCCTTCCATTAGGACTTGAGGTAGCAAGTCCTTTTCTGGGGTTACTCCCCTTCTTCTTTAATGCCACTAGGACCAGCTTGAGAGTCACTGGACTTCTGTCGCACAACATATCTGTCCATAGATACCTGTACCTCTCATTCCTTTATGACTTTCCTAAAGTGGTTCACAACATTGTCATTGTACAGGTTGCCAACACGGCTTACAGTAGCTGTGTCAGGGTGATTTTCATCCCAAACCATACCCCGGCCGGGATTGAACCCGCGGTCAGAGAGTCTCAAAACTCCAGCCCGTCGCGTTCAATCCCGGGTTCAATCCCGGCCGGGGTATGGTTTGTTTGCAATCGTGTCATTACGATTTCGTGAGTCATGATTTTCATCAAAAAAGGTTTGCACTTCAAGCCACTTTGCACACATTTCCTTAATCTTTGAAGTAGGCAACTTCTTCAATTTCTCTATCCTCTCCTCCGAAGCAGTTTCCTCAGGTCTGGCCTCTTGCTGTTGAAGATGATCTAGCAGCTCATCAGTGGTTAGTTTGTCATTGTCATCTTCCACCAACCCTTCCACATCTTCCCCAATAACCTCCAACCCCAAGGACTTCCCCAATGCCACAATGGATTCCTCAACTGGCATAGGATTCCCAGGGTTAGCCTCAAACCCTTCAAAATCTCTTTTGTCTACACATTCTGGCCACAGTTTTTTCCAAGCAGAGTTCAAGGTCCTCTTAGTCACTCCCTCCCAAGTTTACCTATAAGGTTTATACAATTGAGGATATTAAAGTGATCCTTCCAAAACTTTTAGAGTCAATTGAGTGTCTGTGGTCACTTCAAAGCACTTTTGAAACAGCTTTTGTGTACAGTTTCTTGAAGTTGGAAATGACCTGCTGGTCCATGGGCTGCAGGAGAGGAGTGGTATTAGGAGGCAAAACCTTGATCTTAATGAAGCTCATGTCCCCAAAAGTCGCTCTGCCAAGTCTGTAGGATGACCAGGGGCATTGTCTAATACCGGGAGGCACTTAAGGTCTAATTTCTTTTCAATTAGGTAATTTTTCACATTGGGGGCAAATGCATGGTGTAACCAGTCATAGAAAAAGTCCCTAGTGACCCATGCCTTACTGTTTGCCCTCCACAGCACACACAAATTAGCCTTGAGGACATTGTTTTGCCTGAATGCTCTGGGAGTTTGAGTGGTACACTAATAAAGGCTTCACTTTCCAGTCACCACTAGCATTGGCACACATCAGAAAAGTAAGCCTGTCTTTCATAGGCTTATGTCCTGGGAGTGCCTTTTCCTCCTGAGTAATGTAGGTCCTGCTTGGCAATTTCTTCCAAAACAGGCCTGTTTTGTCGCAATTAAACACTTGTTCAGGTTTCAAGTCTTCACTGTCTATGTAATCCTTGAATTCCTTCACGTATTTTTCAGCTGCATTTTGGTCCGAACTGGCAGCCTCACCATGCCTAATCACACTATGTATGCCACTACGATTCTTAAATCTTTCAAACCAACTTTTGCTGGCCTTAAATTCACTCACATCACCACTAGTTGCAGTTTCTTTACCAATTCGTCATGCAACTGCCTAGCCTTTTCACAAATGATTGCTTGAGAGATGCTATCTCCTGCTATCTGTTTTTCATTTATCCCCACCAATAACAGTCTCTCAACATCTAACACTTGCGGTCGCTGTTTCGTAATCACAGTTGCACCTTTTGCAACAACAGCTTTGATTGCCGTTTTCCTGGTCACTATAGTAGCGATGGTTGATTGGGGTTTTGTATACAACCTGGCCAGCTCCGACACACGCACTCTACTTTCATACTTTGCAGTTATCTCTTTCTTCATTTCAATAGTCATTAGCACCCTTTTTCTCGAAGGGTTGGCACTAGAAGCTTTCTTGGGGCCCATGGTGACTTATTTTGCAGAAACAAGCACCTAAAACACTGTGATAATATGGAATGTACCTAATGTATCCTTAGATGCGAGCACACTGGCTGGCTTGTAAACACTGGCACACATGGGGCAGCTCAGGCCACACATGGACACGTCTCGGACGAATCGCGTATGGCGGGTTTTTTAACGGGAACCGAGGCAAAATTTTTGCATTAAAATGTATCGAATACCAAATTTATCGGATACCGATGCCATCGCAAACCGGGGGTCCACTGTATATATCTTTCTTTCAACACACCAGCTGTATCCCACCAAGGCAGGGTGGCCCAAAAGGAAAAATGAAAGTTTCTCCTTTTACATTTGGTAATATATACAGGAGAAGGGGTTACTAGCCAGGGATGTGTAATGTCACCATGGTTGTTTAATATATTTATAGATGGGGTTGTAAAAGAAGTAAATGCTAAGGTATTGAGGAGAGGGGTGGGATTAAATTATGGAGAATCAAATAGAAAATGGGAATTGACACAGTTACTTTTTGCTGATGATATTGTGCTTATGGGAGATTCTAAAGAAAAGTTGCAACGGTTAGTGGACGAGTTTAGGAGAGTGTGTAAAGGTAGAAAGTTGAAAGTGAATATAGAAAAGAGTAAGGTGATGAAGGTATCAAATGATTTGGATAAAGAAAAATTGGATATCAAATTGGAGAGGAGTATGGAAGAAGTGAATGTTTTCAAATATTTGGGAGTTGATGTGTCAGTGGATGGATTTATGTAGAATGAGGTTAACCATAGAATTGATGAAGGAAAAAAGGTGAGTGGTGTATTGAGGTATATGTGGAGACAGAAATCATTATCTGTGGAGGCAAAGAAGGGAATGTATGAAAGTATAGTGGTACCAGTACAGGGTGTGAAGCTTGAGTTGTATATGCTGCAGTGAGGAAGGAGGTGGTGGAGATGTCCTGTCTAAGGGCAGTGTGTGATGTAAATATTATGCAGAGGATTTGGAGTGTGGAAATTAGGAGAAGGTGTGGAGTTAATAAAAGTATTAGAGGGCTGAAGAGGGGGTGTTGAGGTGGTTCGGTCATTTAGAGAGAATGGATCACAATAGAATGACATGGAGAGCGTATAAATCTGTAGGGGAAGGAAGGCGGGGTAAGGGTCGTCCTCGAAAAGGTTGGAGGTTTTGTGGGCGAGGGGCTTGGACTTCCAGTAAGCATGCACGAGCGTGTTAGATAGGAGTGAATGGAGACGAATGGTATTTGGGACCTGACAAGCTGTTGGAGTGTGAGCAGGGTAATATTTAGTGAAGAGATTCATGGAAACCGGTTATTTTTATATAGCCAGACTGGAGTACTGGAAATGGGAAGTACAATGCCTGCACTTTAACCCTTTGAGGGTTTTCGTCGTACTAGTACGTCTTACGCGTAGGGGTTTTTGACGTACTAGTACTCGTAAATTCTAGCGACCTCAAATCTAGTGGGAGAAAGCTGGTAGGCCTTCATATGAAAGAATGGGTCTATGTGGTCAGTGTGCACAGTCTAAAAAAAATCCTGCAGCACACAGTGCATAATGAGAAAAAAAAAACTTTTTCCATTTTTTTTTAATAAATCAGCGACTTTGCAGTGTATTTTTCGTATGGTATTTATTGTTGTATTCTAGTTTCCTTGGTCTCATTTATAGAAATGGAAGACATATTACTGAAATTGAGAATTATTTTAACTGGTTTACAATGAAAGGTGCCTTGAAATTGAGCTCAAAGTAGCAGAAATGTTCGATTTTTACCAAACTTCAAAAGTAAACAAATCGTGCCAAGCGTGCAATACACGTCAACTGGTGAGTCTAATATTCTTTCACAAGTGCACCAATAATATTTATACCATTTTTTACACGAATGCAGTAGTCTGCATAACAGTAAATCTTATATTTTTGTGAGAATAAAAATTCAAAGTGGAAAGCAAAAGAATATAAAAGGGCCTTGAGACGTGACTAATGACTAGAGGAAATGTCATTTTAGTGCCAGAATGTCTTCTTGTTTATTCTGGACCCTATTCCGAAATTGGCATCTTTTGAAATTTGTGTGAAATTGGCAAAATTGCTAAATTCTGACCACTGTACTGGATAGTTTGAATTTATAAATGGGTGTTTCTTGCACCCATTCGATAGAAAAAATGGAGTTCTAGCGAAATATTCATGTTTTTTTGTCGACTAGTACAGTGAAATTGGCCGAAAATGGGGCTCAAAGTGGGCAAAATCGCCGATCCGTAAACATCGCCGAGACCGCTAACTTTGCGAGAGCATAATTCCGTAAGTTTTCTATCAAATTTCAAACTTTTGGTGTCGTTATGATCGGGAAAAGATTCTCTATCTTTTCATAAGAGAAAATAATTTTTTTTTTTTTAAATTTGGCCGACCCTGAGAACGAGTTTCGGAGAGGGCCTGTCGACCCTCAAAGGGTTAAAGGAGGGGTTTGGGATATTGGCAGTTTGGAGGGATATGTTGTGTATCTTTATACGTATATGTTTCTAAACTGTTGTGTCTGGGCACCTCTGCAAAAACAGTGATTATATATGAGCGAGGTGAAAGTGTTGAATGATGAAAGTATTTTCTTTCTTTTTGGGTCTCTGTGCCTCGGTGGGAGATGGCCAACTTGTTAAAAAAATATATATACAGGTACCATCCGACTTATGACCAAGTTCGGTTCCGACAAACCGTCAGAAGTCGAAATGGACGTAAGTCGAACCTTACTACTGAATATCAACATCACGTTTTTGTAATGACTTTATTTTATTGTTTTATTTTGGTATTTCATTTTTTACTTTACTTTTCATACTATTAGTACTGTATTTTATACTGTAAGGTTTAGGATAAACACTGTGTACAACACAAACAGTTGTTTATTTCCCAGAAATTTGGCATAGAAAACACGGTCGTAAGTCGAATGGCCGTACGTCGAGCAGGTCATCAGTTGGATGGTAGGTGTATATATATGTATATACACACACACACACACACACACATACATACAGGAGCTCGGACTCGGGGCCAGGAGCTCGGACTCGACCCCCGCAACCTCAACTAGGTGACTACATGTATATATAATTACATATTATATATGTATATATCAGAAGGGCCCATAAGCTACATCTGTCCTCGTTTTTTAACATTCATGTATCCTCGCTGACTGCTGTCATCTTTAACAATCCTTCCATCATTGCTGATTTTTTTTCCGACTTCTTGTATGGATCTTTCACCAACTTTGACTTCTTCCCTGCAACTTCTTCACCCTGTACATGTCTTCTCAAAAAATTCAGCCCACCTTCATAGGAGTACCTTAATGTATGATCCTTGTGGGTTTAGAACTTAGTTTTGATTGTAATAATAGTGCCTTAATACTGGCAAATGGTTCTTGATATAAGGAATTGGACCTATTCTCCCTTTCCTTGCATTGAACCTGATTGCCTTATGTTCCCCCAGATGCTTTTTGACCCGTTACAGTATTAGTGCTGCCCCATGACTGTAATCTTCTAGCACTGTATGACCCATTTTAGCACTTTCTTGTGAATATTATAATGGTAAGGACGGAACTTGTGTTGGTAAAATTGTTCAAAGTTTGTACAGTATGAGAGAGGTATAACTGGTGTAATAGGTCACTTTTCAGTAAAAATGTCTACATGCTTATTACAGGTGAGACTTGCAAAGAGAAAAACAGTCAGAGGGCAAGAATCATGACACTGAAGATGTTGAAAGTGAAATTTGTGTTCTCTGTTACTCTACTATGTCAAGAAAGTGCTGAATCCACAGATGTCCTACAATGGGAGGCAATTAGATTTGAATAACTTCTTAAGCTGAGGAATGTATTTGATTTCAGTACTTTTATTTAGATAAAACCAGGGCTGAATGAAGACAAGAGTTTGTTGTAATGCAACTTGAATTGCTTATAATGCATTTAAAGAGCCCCTCAGTGGATATTCCTGGACACCAGTGAGAGGGCTCTTGATCTCTGAAATTGGACCTACCCTCCCCTTGGGTCAAACCTGAATGCCTTCCATTTTCCCCAGGGGTTATATGACCCCTATGGGTTGAGCGCTACCCCATAAACGTAACTGCAGTAATAATAACAAATAGAAGTAATGTAGATACCAAGGACAAAAAGTGCATATCTGCTGTTACTGGTTGTCTGGCAAGTGTCTTCGATCCACACTTTGTATGGCCTATTCAGTGCTGTATAACCCTTGTGGGTTTAGCACTTAGTTTTGATTATAATGATAATCTCAGTTGAACTATCATTTCTCATTCCGTGAGTGTTGCATGCATGTCCCTACTGGTTTAGTTTACCACAGATGTAACCACTAGATGGGTCCCAGTCACTGTAATCTGAGAGGTATCATATCATATGTATAGTCCTATCCTCTTGTACATCTAAGTATACAGGCTTTAAAACTGCACCTCAGTCTTTCAAGGGAAGTCTTAGGTTTCTGGTGAAAAACTGAATGCAAAAGACTGGACTGAATCTGATTGCCTCCCATTACCATGGTGCTATACGATTCCTTTGGGTTTTGCTCTCCTCCATGAATAATAATTACCTGAATTATTGTCAAAACTAAGTGCTAAGCCACCAGGGTCAGTACAATTACAGGTGCTCTCTCTATCTGTTTAACGACTGCTCTGTATAGTCCTTGTGGCTTAGCGCTTCTTTTTTATTATAATAACGACTGCTCGGACTTACAACCAGCTCTCTGACCGGTGTACTGTTGTTTTTAATGCATAGTTTTATTTTTAATATACTAAAAATGTTAAAAATGGTGCAAAGGTGACATTAAAAAATATCTAAAGATGGTTGACAGAAACCCACTACCAGAACAGTATGGTTGAAATATCAGTAAGGGGTGCTTAATTAACGATCAATTTCCCACTCTACTGTCCTTGCTGATGGACCCTCCTTTAACCCAGACTCTCTTGTTGATTTTTTGGTAACTGATTTACTGCACAAACTCTGATAATGATGCCTCTAGCACTCCTCAGCCATTTGTACGACAGTCTGCTACCCTCTACCCCTGCACTGTCCACAGCCCTCTTGCTACCCGATACCCTTGCATTGTTTCCATTCCTGCTGCGCTCTATGCCTTTGTAGGTTTAGCGCTTCTTTTTTATTTAATAATAATAATGATCATTTTACTTACTGACCTACTCTTAGGACGGAACTCAGTTTTAAGTGAGGATACCTGCACCTGAAAACCTTGGATGGTGTGAAGTTACAGTCAACCACTCTTGATTCAAGGATGTGGATTTTCCTCCCCTTTAACCCTTCAAGGAAGGTTCCTTGATGCTGGTGAGAGGCTCTTGATCTAGGGAATTGGATCTATGCTCCAGTTACCTGAATAAAGTCTGAATACCTTCCATCCCCCCCTCAACAGGAGCTGTATAATCCTATGGGTTTAGCGCTTCCCCTGGTTCAGCGCTCCCCTTGATCATAATACTATATAATTAGCGCTTCCACCTTGATTATAATAATCCCCTTTCCCAGATTCCTTGAGACTTGTTATGCCAGCTTTGCAAGTAATTGGACGTGACTGCACATACTTTGAATCAAACTCAATTGCCACCCATTTCACCAGGTACTGTATGGCCATTATGAATTTATTGCTCCCCCATTCATGAGTGTAATTGACTTGTTAGCTCAGTTCGTTTATTACGCTACTTCGCTCCCCCTTGATTATAATAATAATAATACGCTACTTCGCCAACAGCTCCACTCGGCTTCTTCTTTTTGATTATAATAATCCACTCGACTTCATAGCACTATCACCTATATGGGCTTGGTGTATTTTGTAAATATAATTCCTGGCAGCGTATAGCTCCTACACCGGGTGCTGAAAATGTGTAGGGCGACGTTGGTGGTGGTGATGAAAAACCTCACATGTCAGCACTTCAGGGATATAACTAGAAAGGGAATGAGCCAGCAAGGCTGGCCCTGTATTCACCCTAAGTGACTGATATAAGAGACATTAAAATATGAGAGGCCCATTGCTGCTTGCGACCGTGAAAGTACCTGGGTCTGCCTTGTGGAAGCGAAAATGGGAAGGAATAAGCCTGACTTCAAAAGAGAACCCCTCAAGGAAGGTTCCTTGATGTTGGTGAGGGGCTCTTGATTTAGGGAATTGGATCTGTGCTCCAGTTCCCCGAATTAAGCCTGAATGCCTTCCACATCCCCCCCCCCCCAGGCGCTGTATAATCCTCCGGGTTTAGCGCTTCCCCCTTGATTATAATAATAATAATTCAAAAGAGATGGCGGTGCTGTATGACCCTTGAAGGTTTAGTGCTTCTTTTTTATTATTATAATAATTCAAAAGAGATGAAGGCATGAGACAAATCCTAAATGGAGTGCCATGGGTAAATTGGAGTATGTAGCTCTAGATAGCCGGGAGGCGGGGAAATTTTTTTACCAGAAACAGAAGTGCTTCACTCGGAGGTGCAGAGGCAAAAGCTAACAGTGCAAGAAAGTGGAATATAGGAAGCAAAGAATACTGGAGAATAGGGAAGCAAGCAGAAGAACCAGTAACAAGTACACATGAATAAGAGGGGATGAATAACAATTTGTGAATGACATAGCATCGAATGCCAAATCTAAGCCAAGGTTGCTCTGTAGCCACATCAGACAGCCGACAACAGTGAAGGACCAGGTAATAGGCTGAAGAAGGAAGGAGGGAACCTCACTAGAAATGAAAGTCTATGAGGAACTGAACAAATGAGTTACGGAAGTTCTGTATTCTCGGTGGAAACTGCCCCTCAAGGGAGGTTCCCTGATGCTGGTGAGGGGCTCTTGATCTAGGGAATTTGATCTGTGCTCCAGTTCCTTGAATTAAGCCTGAATACCTGCCATCCCCCCACAGGCGATGTATAATCCTACGGGTTTAGCGCTTCCCCATGATAATAATTAGCAGTGGAAACTGGAACAAATCAAAGAGGGAGAATACCACTGAATACTGGATACAGTATACACAACAGAAGAGGTGAATCTACTGTATGAGATAGATACCTCAAAGGCAATGGTAACCAGACATCTCTCTGTTTACCTGGAGTTTACCTGGAGAGAGTTCCGGGGGTCAACGCCCCCGCGGCCCGATCTGTGACCAGGCCTCCTGGTGGATCAGAACCTGATCAACCAGGCTGTTACTGCTGGCTGCACGCAAACCAACGTACGAGCCACAGCCCGGCTGGTCAGGAACCGACTTTAGGTGCTTGTCCAGTGCCAGCTTGAAGACTGCCAGGGGTCTGTTGGTAATCCCCCTTATGTGTGCTGGGAGGCAGTAGAACAGTCTCGGGCCCCTGACACTTATTGCATGGTCTCTTAACGTGCCAGTGACACCCCTGCTTTTCATTGGGGGGATGTTGCATCGTCTGCCAAGTCATTTGCTTTCGTAGTGAGTGATTTTCGTGTGCAAGTTCGGTACTAGTCCCTCTAGGATTTTCCAGGTGTATATAATCATGTATCTCTCCCGCCTGCGTTCCAGGGAATACAGGTTTAGGAACCTCAAGCGCTCCCAGTAATTCAAAGGAGGTTCCTTGACGCTGGTGAGGGGCTCTTGATCTAGGGAATTGGATCTGTGCTCCGGTTCCATGAATTGAGCCTGAATACCTTCCATTCCCTCCCCCCCACATGCGTTGTATAATCCTAAGGGTTTAGCGCTTCCTCATAATTATAATAATAATCTCTGTGGGTTCTGAGAGAGGGAGCAGAAGAACCGTGTAATGGGTGCATGGGCTCTTCTAACCTTGGCAATTTTGTACACAGAACACCTAGAAACTGAATGTTCTTCCATCATTCCTACTAACATCACAGGTTGCCTTATATGGATGACGTCCTCATAACTCATATTTTGACGTACTCAACAGAGAAGGCTCAACGAGTTGAACTAGCATTCCAGCTCCCACAAGATGAAAAGATCAATGGCAGGTTACCATTTCTCGACGTCCTCTTGCATAAAGTAGGTAACACCCTGAAATTCCAAGTCTACAGGAAACTTGCAAATAAAAATGATCTTCTAATCCGGTTAGGGTACTAAAACTAAAAAGGCATCATCGTCATCAGCCTTTTCTCCTAAGAGCATACCGAATTTGTGGTACCCAGCTTCTTAACAAGGTGTGCATACATACACCAAACATTGACCGAGCACCAGTTTCCTTTTTCATCCAAGACTGTTAGAGACGAGCCCTTCGAATCATCAAGTTTTCACGCATTAACAGGCACAATCCTTTCCAGCAGCCAAGTTGCCTTAGATGTCTCCACTGTTCTGTTTTCTCTATTTGTGAAAGCAACATCAGTCACTAGACACCTCAGAGGAAAAACTTGAAACCAGATAAACGCCAGGGATTCACATAAATTTTTGTGAAGCTGTGACAGGGTATCAGATGGGGGAAACATGACGATGTCCAGAAACACGACTAAACGAACAAATCAAAGAATGCAGAAGTGATAATTTGAACAATGGATGTATGTGTACAACACCGGGACTCCACTAACCACTGAGGCTTGCCTAGTGATTAAACAACCAAATATGTACTCTCAGATGAAAAAGACTGGAATCATTAATCTCTATTTTAAACAGAATAAAAGAGTTCCATCGTATCTGGAAGTGGCCCGCTTCACACACGGAGGGCCCGGGTTCGATTCCGGCTGGTGTGGAAAACCCCATTTTTATTCTCTTTATATTTTTTTTTTTATTTTTATCGACACGTTTCCTTACACCTGTTGTCCTGTTCACTAGCAGCAAATAGGTACCTGGGTGTTAGTCGACTGGTGTGGGTCGCATCCTGGGGGACAAGATTAAGGACCCCAATGGAAATAAGTTAGTCCTCGATAACGCAATGACTTTCTTGAGTTATCCTGGGTGGCTAACCCTCCGGGGTTAAAAATCCGAACGAAATCTTATCTTATCTTATCTTATCACTGTTGTAAAAGCAGTTAACATGAATTATTGTTGAAGACGCCTTGGACAGTAATAAATCTGACTATTGTTCTAGCCACACTAAGCGGCTGACAATTTTTTGTGTTCGCTCCGGAGACTTTTTTTTTTTTTATTTTATAATTTTCCGTTGTGGTACAATTTATTATTTTTATAAACATGGGACAGCCTAACCTAACCTAACTTAGAAATGTGCTGCAAACCGTATTTGAAGAAGTGACTTAATTGCTGGGAAGACGGGATGCTAGAAATATTAGTACAAGTCTTCCTTAAAGCAATAAACTCCGCCATCATATTAACTATTATTATCACTATTACTATTAATACTACTACTAGTATGGCATGGGACACTAGGCCTACTGCAGTGCTTGTTTCTCTTGACAAAGATCCTGGTGAGCGAAATGTAGCCACACATGTGTTCTTTTATATAATATCTTCAAAACAGCTGCCATACCGTAAACTCTTAAAAAGGTAAATATCTGCTGAAATGTATGTTTTATTAGTAAGTTTACCGCTTTGGTTTGATAATAATAATAATAAAAATAATAATAATTAATAATAATAATAATAATAATAATAATAATTTAATAATAATAATAATAATTAATAATAATAATAATAATAATAATAATAATAATAATAAATAATAATAATAATAATAATAATAATAATAATAATAATAATAATAATAATTAATAATAATAATGTTTTATCAGGAAATCTATTTATCTTTCAATATTTTCGACTACTTTTTAAAGACGTCAACTGACACAAACGTTGGGTGTCATGGGACTTGTGTTATATTGTTCTAATACATATTTTTACACATTTCAAAGTTCAGCTTTTATCTATTTCCAGTTCACTTACTTTTTTTATCTTAAATTTGCTTAGTTATTCTTGGTGTTGAAGTTTGTTATAATTCTCTGTTGACCTTGAGTCAGTACTCCGTCTTAAGTTTTCTTTCATCCTCGCAGATTTTATGTTGATGAGAGAATATTAATGTGTGAGTTTTGTGTATATGTATATTTATGTATATTTAGCTATAATCACCTAGCTGACTTTTTTTTTTACACACTCTGTCCTTAGTGCTTCGAGGAATTATTAGTTAAAATTATTATTATTATTATTATTATTATTATTGTAAATCATGAAAACTGCTGAATTTACTTATTCACTGCAAATATTCACACTGCGAAAATACGTCATTTACATTAACAATGATGTGTTGTTATTAAGTTGGTCACTGTAGGTGTGTCAGGGTAAAGAAAAACCACAAGAATTCTCATGACTGAAACCTGACACCGCATTCTCAGTGATCTTGAAATGCCTTGGATAAAACCTGCTTTTACGCTGCACCTGCATGACGTTTGTTGCAGGTATTATGAAGTGTGTTTAATAAGTGATGTGAAGCATGTACGAGCGACTACTATTGTGGAGCTTGTCATAGCACCTTCAGCTAATTTTCGAAAGGCATACCTAGAGAGGGTTTCGGGGGTCAACGCCCCCGCGGCCCGGTCTGTGACCAGGCCTCATGGTGGATCAGGGCCTAATCAACCAGTTTGTAACTGCTGGCAGCACGCAACCCGGCGTACGAACCACAAACCGGCTGGTCAGGTATTGACTTTAGGTGCTTGTCCAGCACCTTCTTGAAGACAGCCAGGGGTCTATTGGTAATCCCCCTTATGTATGCTGGGAGTCAGTAGAAGTCTTGGGCCCCTGACACTTATTGTGTTGTCTCTTATCGTGCTAGTGACACCCCTGGTTTTTATTGAAGGGATGTTGCATCATCTGCCGAGTCTTCTGCTTTCGGGAGAGTCGAAGTTATGGATACGTTTACTTAGTCCTGCTGCTCTTGTTTACCTAACAGCAAATAGGTACCCATGTGGGAGGCATCCTGTAGGTGTAATAGTGTATCCTGGATAAAGCTGAGCTTTAAAATAAACTGAGATAGGATAACACCTCTAAGCCTTTAAATTCAACGGCGTACAAAAAAAGTTGCTACAACACATACATAGACATACAAGAGAAAGGGTGAAGGAGAGCAACCGGCTGACTCAGAATTAGAAAGTAGCGGTAAAAGTGAAAAGTTCATTTGAATTCTCACTGGGAAAATATTAAAAGCTGAGAGAAACTGTGTAATATAATGATATGAAAGGACCTTGGAATGTAGGTCTCAGATTATTAGGCTCATTTCATGGGCCTGTTTATATATATATATAATATATATATATATATATATATATATATATATATATATATTATATATATATTATATATATATATATATAAATATAATATATATTATATATATATTCAATGCACAAACCGGTGAGTTAGGCCTAAAAAGCAAGGGTGTTTTCTGCCGTTTAAGTAGAGTGAAATTTTTATTTTTGTCATAAATCTACGAAAGTCAATCTGAATACAGCGAAGAAAATATATGTCATTGATTTTAAGTAATATTAATTTTTTTTTTCAATTCCGATTTTAAGGGAGTTCGGTTTATTCAACGATTTCAGCTTCTTAAGCCAAACATATAAATAAATAAACAAAAGAATGGATGAGGGCACGAACCGTGGTCCTGACAAGTAGCACATCGAGCGTTCTACCAGAGCTACGAGTTTTACTAATAAGAAGGTTTCACAGACAGCACGTCTGTGACATGTCTGCTTCAGCAGTCACCAATTGTGACCCACTTGCCACTTTCCACAGACCCAGAAGCTTCCATAGTACATTTCTTCTCTCGTCTCCTCAGTGCCATGTAGGCTATGAACTCAAAGATAAATCCTAATGAACGACTGTCAGTGAATACACACACACGCACACGGGGCCAGGAACTGTAACTCGACCCCTGCAACCACAACTAAGTGAGCACAACTAGGTGAGCACACACACACACACACACACACACACACACACACACACACACAGTGGGCACCTGTGACGAACGGGGTCGCATAGGGGTCGGTCCTAGGACCAGTGCTATTTTTGGTATATGTAAATGACATGATGAAAGGGTTAGAATCAGAAGTGTCCCTGTTCGCAAATGATGTGAAGTTAGTTAGGAGAATTAAATCAGATGAGGATGAGGCAGGACTTCAAATAGACCTGGACAAACTGGACATCTGGTCCAGCAACTGGCTTCTCGAATTTAACCCTGTCAAATGCAAAGTCATGAAGATCGGGGAAGGGCACAGAGACCGCAAAAGGGAAGGGGG
>NC_069415.1:49188478-49217207 GCF_026875155.1 Cherax quadricarinatus
GCCCCTAAAACGAAATCTGTGGCAAGAAAGGCTCTTACACTCAAACTCTATTTGTTTTCACTGTTGCACATAAACTTGTCTGTATCTGTCTGCCTATATATCTGTGTATCTCTGTGTGTCTGTTTATCTGTCTACCTGTGTGTCTGTCTTTCTGTCTGTGTCTTTGTCTATCTGTGTGTGTCTTCCTGTCTACCTGTGTGTCTGTCTGTCTACCTGTGTGTCTGTCTGTCTACCTGTGTCTGTCTGTCTTTCTGTCTGCTTGTCTGTCTCAGAGCCACTCATTAAGAGTGTAATTGGTCTTGAAGATGCCATATTAATAATGATAATAACACAATAATAATCAATGAGGCGCATTAAATGTGTATAAAACGTTGATATAGACATTTTGCTTAACCCATCTATGATTTCTTTTTCAAAATTATATAATAAACATGCTACATAACATATAAACATATAAATTAACAAATATGAGATGTTTTTCTGGTTGGCTTGACAGAGTGAACACGAATCATTCGTGTCCGGGCTGGTAACAACAACAACGTTTGTTTACATAACTCGATGGTAAAAGTGCTGAATGATGACTAAAGATACTTCTATCTTTTTGAGTTTTTCTTTCTTTTTGGGTCATGCTGCCTCAGTAGGGAACAGCCGATGTCCTAAAAACACCAAGATGTAACATTATTGAAAGTGACTGGAAGAGAGAGTGCATGTCTTCAGCTGCTTGCTGCAGTGGGCGAGACCTTCAACTACTTTCACCGATTGAAGCAGCCTCTAGGGAAGCAAGTTCTTCTTACCTGTATGCTGACTTTTAATAGCACCTAGTCTTATACTACTTAAGTAAATGTCTAGTCAACACATTTTACAATAAGTAAGAGCATTATATTTTCTTAAGGTGTAGTCATTCAAATTTGAAACACTCGGTTCATTTTGGAGGAGATATGATTAAATACACTAATCCAAGTTAATTATTTCAATGTTGTGTAGCTAAAACAATGAGAAACATATGTGCTCTAGCACTGTTTAAGCTGCAGAGTACTCTGCCAGGCTTCTTTCCTATCTAGGGATGTATGCTGGTTATACAATGTTCATTATGAACTGCTACAAATGAATGAAATATCAAGGACATTTCAAGGACTTTTTTTTTTTCAGAAGTTAAAGGACATTGTTTTCCAAGGACATTTAAAAGATGCAAGGCTACCTGGCAAGGAACAGACTGAGGAACCTTACTTTTTTTTTAGGCTGTTATGAAACAACTTGAAAACCTTTCTTAGTTTTCCATACATGATTTACAAATTTAAAAATTTACTTTATAAATAAATAAATCAAAATCAAATGCTCACTCAAGA
Source organism: Cherax quadricarinatus (assembly GCF_026875155.1). Classification (NCBI taxonomy): domain Eukaryota; kingdom Metazoa; phylum Arthropoda; class Malacostraca; order Decapoda; family Parastacidae; genus Cherax; species Cherax quadricarinatus. Next base: position 49,189,825 of record NC_069415.1, read on the forward strand.
AATAGTTTAATGAATGAAGAAATGTTAATTTACAGAGGATTTTTATTTACAGATGACAGAATAGAAAGCCAATCTAAATGCTTATCCTACTAAATCCAGCTATCCATGACAGCAGAATGTACTTTACAAATAGGCTTTCAAAAAGAATGGCAAGCGGATGAGCAATAATCAACTGCATCAAGGCTGCTCTAATTCCTACGGTAGCATTTTCCTAGATGACTGAGGCAAACTAGTTGATTACCCAAGGAATAACATGTCATAACCACCTTAAGTGTTAAGTGACTCTATTGAGGAATTGTTAACATAAAATGAAAATATGTAGGAAATAAATTTACAAGGAGACACCTAACTAGGATTGATTGATTTCATGTTTTGTCTAATATTATGAGCTACTAACAAAGTAGTTTGACATACTCTAAAACTATGTCATAACAATGAGTGAGCTAATGAACATACCTCTTCAGGAGATAAAGCCTGTGACTCCTCCAGAACAAGTCTGATATCCTTTTGGTGTGCAATATATGGAACTCTTATAACAGCAGTGAAGGCTGAGAGAAGACCCAACTCTGCTAAAACAGACCTTCGCTTTGTCGTACAAATGACTAGGAGTTTCCGGCCTGATGGCGGTGATGAGGACAGAAGAGAATACATAGCGTCAAGAACCAGGGACTGGTAGCGGGGACCAATGGGAGAGTAGCCCATCAAGTGCTCCAGATCATTCATGAAAATGCAGCTCAGTTCTGAGCGATAAGCGTCATCAAATATCTTATTAATACGGAAACACTTGGAAGATTCCATAAATCCAACCATTTCACGAGAATTAATAACTTTGATGAAGGGAAAATCAGAGTTCTTTGCTAAGTACGCTGCTAGTGCTGATGTTCCTGCTGTTGGTGCTCCCTCAAGCAATAAACAGAGACGACTGCTTGTTTCTGGGGAGCGTGCTTGCTTGACAAACATCAATCCCTTTTCAACCAACTCTCTAGTCGGTCCCCAGTTAATAATTCCTCTCTCGATAAACTTGGAGAGTGCTTCATCATTCATACCTAGTGATGGCTTTATATCATTTTCAAGAGAATAAATAAAATCACTTCTTGTTACCTTAAGCTTGTCAATTGCATCAGGATCAACTTCAATTTTATTTCCTAAGTGAATATATCTCTTCAGTGCAGATGAAGAAGCTGCTTTCACAAGGCCCTCAAGTTCAGCACCAGAAAAGTTCTTGGTAAGAGATGCAATTTCTTCAAGATCTACATCCTGGTCAAGTTTGTTATTCTCTTTCATTTTTGATGTTTTAATTTTGAGAATGTCAAAACGACCTTTTTCATCTGGAAGGCCAATCTCTACTTGAATTTCTAGTCTGCCGGGTCTAAGCAACGCTTCATCCATCATATCTTTCCTGTTAGTCATGCCAATCACCAAGATATTGTTCAACTGTTCCACTCCATCAATCTTAGATAACAGCTGGTTAACAACTGTGTCATTCACACCAGTATTGCCAGCTACAGAACCTCTTTGTTTACAGATTGCATCTATCTCATCAAAAATGATAATGTGCAAACCAGAATTAGGACCCATCTTTTTTTCTTCTTCTTCTGCCTCAGCGAACAAGCGACGAATATTGGCCTCTGACTCTCCCACATACTTGTCTAATATCTCAGGACCATTAACAATTTTAGGTTCTCGAGCGTTGAGCATCTTTCCTATCTGACGGGCCATTAGTGTCTTGCCAGTCCCTGGAAACAGATTCAAACAATGTAATTCAATAAAATAACTCAGTTATTTCTATAAAATAACGAATGATTCAAAAAAATTATCAGATAACTAGAATTACATAGGTAGTAGGTTGATAGACAGTAACCACCAAGGGACGTATTACAATCCAGCCATTTCAGTGTGAAATGGAAACCTGTAATTGTTTTATATGATGGCAGGATTACTGGTGACTTTTTTCTGTCTCATAAACATGTGGGGTAATGGGTATATCCTGCTACTTCTACTTACACTTAAGCCACAATACACATGCACATACATGCATATATATTTCTCACACACATCTGGGTTTTCTTCTATTTTCTAAATACTTCTTGTTCTTCATCATCTCCTCTTATCTCCATGGGGAAGTGGAAAAGGATTCTTTCTCTGTAAGCCATGAGTGTCTCAAGAGGTGACTAAAATGCCAGGAGCAAGGGGCTAGTAATTCCTTCTCCTGTATAAATTACTAAATTTAAAAAGAAAAACTTTCTTTTTTTTTTTGTTTAGGTTACCCTGCCATGCTAGGATGCGGCCGGTTCAAAAAAAAAAAAAAAATATCAGATAGGATGTGTGCATGGTCTGCATATTGGAAAGAAATTACTTGCAATAATTTATGGGAATACTTAATTGTAATTATATGTATGTTTTAATGAATATTTCATTAAAACATACAACAATGTTATAGAGGTTTTATTAACAAGTTTCATTATTTACAGGTAAAAGTTTTACAAACTCTTACAAACGTATGTGAATGAACTAAAAGTAGACACATATTAATACGCATTTATTTCACCTGACAAAGTAATCACTCACTACCTGTTCAGTTTGTGTTTTTACATTGTCTGAACTCTGTATCTCGTTCTCTCTCTCGCTTACACTTTCGTTAACTAGTTGGCTCTTATTGACGATGGCATCTAAGCTTAGCTGTGATAAAAAGAGGAGTCGTAAGCCTCTTGCTTTAACCCTTTCAGGGTCGGCAGGCCCTCTCCTAAACATGTTCTCAGGGTCGAAAATTTTTTAGAAAAAAAAAAATTATTTTTTCTTACGAAATGATAGAGAATCTTTTCCCAGTCATAATGACACCAAAAGTATGAAATTTGATGGAAAACTTACAGAATTATGATCTTGCGAAGTTAGTGGTCTCGATGATGGTTACGCATCGGCGATTTCGCCCACTTTGAGCCCTATTTTCGGCCAAATCCAATCTACCAGTCGACAAAAATCATAACTATTTTGCTAGAACTCCATTTTTTCTATCGAATGAGTACAAGAAACCACCCATTTACTGATTTGAACTATCCAATAAAGTGGTCAGAAATTAGCAATTTTGCCAATTTCACACAAATTTCAAAAGATGTTAATTTCCAAATAGGGTCCAGAATAAACAAGATAGACATTCCTGGCACTAAAATAAATTTTTTTCTGTTCATTTGTCATGTCTCCAGGCCTCTTTTGTATTTCTTTTGGTTCCACCTTGAATTTTTATTCTCACAATAGATTTACTGTTATGCAGAATACTGCATTAGTGTTGAAATTGTATAAATAATATCAGTGCACTTGTGAAAGAATATTAGACTCACCAGTTGATGTGTATTGGACGCATGGCATGATTTGTTTACTTTTGAACTTCAGCAAAGATCGAACATTTCTGCTACTTTGAGCTCAATTTCAAGCTACTTTTCATTGTGAAACCAATCAAAATCATCTCAATTTCTGTAATAAGTCTTCCATTCTATAAAATGAGACCAGAAAAAATAGAATACAACCATAAATAGCATACAAAAATATACTGCAAAGTCGCTGTTTTAAAGCAAAAACAAGGTCAAAGTTTTTTTTCGCATTATGCACTGTGTGCTGCAGGATTTTTTTTATACTGTGCACAATGACCACATAGACCCATTCTTTCATATGGAGGCCTTCCAGCTGTCTCTCGCTAGATTTGAAGGTGCTAGAATTTATGCATACTAGTATGGCACCAACCCTGGCATGCAAGCCATACTAGTATAGCACGAACCCTGAAAGGGTTAAGTGTCAAGTTAGAGGATGATGGTGTGTCATTCTGAATTTATTCAATAAACACCCTGCCACTCACCTCTCACACATTAATATTAATATTTTAAGGTAAGTAATAAGTGTACTCTGCGTGTATCTTACCTTTTATTGTGCTTTTAATACCTATTTCTATTGCTAACTTAATATAAGTTAGTGTAAACTTGTTGTCTGGCATTTATTGCATATTTTATATGTGCTCTGATAATAATACTTGTGGACCTGTGTGGTAGCCGGGAGGAGGGACATTACGTCTTCTCTGGTCAGGCACCATAGAAAACGTGTATGAATCTGCATTTGGCCCAGCCACTCCCCCACTCCGCTTTTGTTTACAATTTTCGGCATGAATTATTTATTACTTCTCTCTTCGTTTATGATGGCATCTAAAGGTAGTTCTTAGAAATGATTAAATTCAGTGAACAAGGTATGTCGATGCTAATAATATGGCTCTGGGCCACAGTGTAAGTAGCCGGTAGGTGTAGCTAAGGTGGGCTACACCTACCGGCTACCTACACTGACTTCCTACAAATAAATACTACTCATCTCTCTTCCTACATTAAGACTACACATATTTAAAGGCAAATAATGAGTGTACTGTATGTGTATTTTAACTCCCTGGGCTGTTTTAAATATCGTATATTAAGTATGAGATGGGGAGCCAGGGCTACCTACACCTGACTTCCTACAAATAAGTACTACAGTGGACCCTTGCCTAACGCTATTAATCTGTTCCTGAGAGCTCAACGTAAGGTGAAATTATCGTTAGCCGAATTAATTTTCCCCATAAGAAATAATGGAAATCAAATTAATCCGTTCGTGACACCCCAAAGCATGGACAAAAAAAAATTTTTACCACATGAAATATTAATTTTAATACACACAAACTGAAGAAGACATGCACAGTTACATGACACTTACCTTTATTGAATATCTGGTGATGATTGATGGGATGGGAGGAGGGGAGACTGTGGATGGTGTTAATGTTTAGAAGGGGAATCCCCTTCCATTAGGACTTGAGGTGGCAAGTCCTTTTCTAGGGTTACTTCCCTTCTTCTTTTAACCCTTTGACTGTCGCAACCCCCAATCCTGAGGTGTCTCCTGGTGTCGCAAAATTTAAAAAAAAAAAATTATTTTTTCTTACGAAATGATAGAGAATCTTTTCCCGATTGTAATGACACCAAAAAAACGAAATTTGATGGAAAACTGATGGAATTATGCTCTCGCGAAGTTAGCGACCTTGGCGCTGTTTACAAATCGGCGATTTCGCCCACTTTGAGCCCTATTTTTGGCTAATTCCATTGTTCCAGTCGCCCAAACTCATAGCTATTTCTTTAGAACTCCATTTTTTCTATCGATTGAGTACAAGAAACTGCCCATTTACCGATTTCAACTACCTAATAATGTGGTCAGAATTTTGCAATTTGGCCAATTTCACGAAAACTAAAAAATATGACAATTTCAAAATAAGGTCCAGAATGAACAATGCAGACATTCCTGGCTCTAAAATAACATTTTCTTTGTTCATCAGTCATGTCTCCAGGCCCCTCTGATATTACTCTTGCTTTCTATTTTGAATTTTTATTCAAACAAAAAATACAAGATTTACTGTTATGCAGACTACTGCAATACTGTAATAATTGTATAAATAACATCAACCCATTTATGACTGCATATTAGAATGGCTAGTTGGACATTTATTGGACAATGGCATCATTTGTTTACTTTTGAACATTGGTAAAAATCAAACATTTCCCCTACTTTGAGCTCCATTTCTAGGTTCTTTTTATAGTAAAATCAATCAAAATCACCTCTATTTCTATAATATGTTTTCCATTCTATCAAATGAGACCAAGAAAACGAGAATACAACAATAAATACTATACGAAAATAGACCACAAATTCGGCATTTTAATTAAAAAAAACGGTTGGAGTTTTTTTTTTCTCATTATGCACTGCGTGCTCCACGATTTGTTTTATATGGTGCACACTGACCACACAGACCCATTCTCTCGCATGTGGGCCTACCAGCTTTCTCCTACTTGATTTGAAGCTGCTAGAAATTATGAGTATATATACGTCAAACACGGTACCTCGTAAGAACATAAGAACATAAGAAAGGAGGAACGCTGCAGGAGGCCTGCTGGCCCATACTAGGCAGATCCTTTACAATTCATCCCACTAACAAAACATTTGCCCAACCCAATTTTCAATGCCACCCAAGAAATAAGCTCTGATGTGAAAGTCCCACTCAAATCCAACCCCTCCCACTCATGTACTTATCCAACCTAGATTTGAAACTACCCAAAATCCCAGCCTCAATAACCCAACAAGACGTATATATACGGCCGCGACAGTCAAAGGGTTAATGCCACTAGGACCAGCTTCAGAGTCACTGGACCTCTGTCGCACAACATATCTGTCCATAGAGGCCTGTACCCCCCGTTCCTTTATGACATTCCTGAAGTGGTTCACAACATTTTCATTGTAATAGTCACCAGCACGGCTTGCAATAGCTGTGTGAGGGTGATTTTCATCCATAAAGGTTTGCACTTCAAGCCACTTTGCCCACATTTCCTTAATCTTTGAAGTAGGCAACTTCTTCAATTTCTCTATCCTCTCCTCCGAAGCAGTTTTCTCAGGTCTGGCCTCTTGCTGAAGATGATCTAGCAGCTCATCAGTGGTTAGTTCTTCATTGTCCTCCTCCACCAACTTTTCCACATCCTCCCCACTAACCTCCAACCCCAAGGACTTCCCCAATGCCACAATGGATTCCTCAACTGGCATAGGATTCCCAGGGTTAGCCTCAAACCCTTAAAAATCCCTTTTGTCTACACATTCTGGCCACAGTTTTTTCCAAGCAGAGTTCAAGGTCCTCTTAGTCACTTCCTCCCAAGCCTTACCTATAATGTTTACACAATTGAGGATGCTAAAGTGATCTCTCCAACTCTCTTAGAGTCAATTGAGTTTCTGATGTCACTACAAAGCGCCTTTCAATCATAGGTTTTGTGTACAGTTTCTTGAAGTTGGAAATGGCCTGCTGGTCCATGGGGCAAAAACTTGACCTTAACCCTTTCAGGGTCCATCCCGTAGATCTACGGCTTTATGTTCAGGGTCCAAACCATAGATCTACGCCAAAATTCTAGCACCGTCAAATTTAGCACGAGAAGGCTGGTAGGCCTACATCTAAGAGAATGGGTCCGGGTGGTCAGTGTGCACACCATAGAAAAAATCTAGACACCCACATGGCATTGTGGGAATGCCGGCAAAGTAGCTTTGTTCATAGTGCCTGGCGGGAAGGAAGCTCTCACTCCCCACTCACTCTCGGGGCGAATTCTGACTCTCCTCTTCACAACTTACAGTTTTAAGACTGATGGAAGTGGAGATGAAGACGAATTCTATGGTTTTCAACCATATGGTACCATTGTGCCATATGGTACAATGGTACCATAAGATACAATGGTGTCATGTCATACAATGGTATCATATGGTACAATGGTACCATATAGTACATTGTACCGTATAGTACCATATAGTACATATAGTACCATATAGTACATTGTCCCATAAGTACATTGTCCCCCCCCCCCCCCACAAATTTCATTGTACCATAGTACAGGGTACAGGGTCCTAATGGAAATAAGTCTGTCGGGTTTTTGGGTTATCCTAGGTTCTCCAAACATATTGCTAAGTTGATTTCTAGTAACTTTTTTTGTGTAAACAAAATAAACTTACTTATATGCCCAGCACTTGAGTAAGTTTATTCAGGTGTACAAAAAATACAATTCATAATTATCATAAATAGCGCATAGTATAAAAAACCCCTGGGTAACCCAAAAAAATCAGGGTGACTTATTTCCATAGTTACCCCGTATTGTCCCTATGGTGTCCCGTACTGTTTTTGGTACCCCGTTATGGACCCCCGTACCCTAGGTACCCTTATCATATGGTACCTTGTACCATATGGACCTTGTACCATATGGTACCTGTACCATTGGTACCTTGACAATATGGTACCCTGTACCTTGGGCCCCGCCATTGGTACCCTCCCCTATGTTTCCTGTACTGCATGTACCCTTAACCATATAGTACAATGTACCATGCCATGGGAAAAACCCGGGGACCACAGCCCTCAAGAGGGAAGGTTTTTTAGTGCCAGGAAGGAAAAAAAAAATGGCAGGAAAGGGCAGAAATCGTACACCCCAAAACCCGTATTCCTGGAGTGGAACCCCAGCATGGCCTCCACTCCCAAACCCAAAAGATACAGTATAAAGCCGGAAAAAAAAAAACCCCCCCCCGTACCCAAAAATACCACCCGTCCGATAACTTCTTCTTTGCAAATATACAGGGTCAAAACCCGAACAAACAACAAAATCTTTCATCCGTGGACTGCTTTGAGAGGCAAAAGGGCAATGTTCGCGGCTTTCACTGAGACCCACATAAAGGATCACTTGGACAACGAAATATGGATCCCAGGTTACAACCTATACAGATGTGACAGAGTGAACAGGCAAAAGGGGGGGGTTGGCCTGTACATTGCAGAGTCACTTGTTTGCACAGAACTGCTAAATGCCTCAAATGATGTAGTGGAAGTTTTAGCAGTAAAGGTCGAGAACCAAAACCTAGTCATTGTGATAGTCTACAAGCCTCCGGATGCAACATCCCAGCAATTCCAGGAACAGCTGTTAAAAATTGACCACTGTCTGGAAAACCTTCCAGCTCCTGCACCCAACATCTTGCTCCTGGGGGATTTCAACTTAAGGCACCTAAAATGGAGGAATATAGCAAATAATATTGTTGCAGTAATAACACCAGGAGGCAGCTCTGATGAAAACTCACACTCACGCGAGCTTTTAAATCTCTGCACAAAATTCAATTTAAACCAGCAAATAATAGAGCCTATTAGACTGGAGAATACACTAGACCTCATCTTCACTAACAATGATGATCTGATAAGAAATATCACCATATCAAAAACAATATACTCAGATCACAACATAATTGAGGTTCAGTCATGTATGCGCGGAGCCCCAGACCGACATAATGAGATTAGTCACGAGGGAGCATTCACCAAATTCAACTTCAATAAAAAAAACATAAAGTGGGACCAAGTAAACCAAGTCCTAACCGATATAAGCTGGGAAGATATACTAAGCAACACAGACCCCAACTTATGCCTAGAACAGATTAACTCGGTAGCACTCGATGTATGCACAAGGCTTATTCCTCTAAGAAAAAGGAGGAGTAGATGTAAAACAGAAAGAGACAGGCGCTCCCTTTACAGGCGAGGAAAAGAATAACAGAGCGGCTAAAGAGGTCAATATATCTGAAATGCGTAGGGAGACACTGGTCAGAGAAATAGCAAGCATCGAACTTAAGCTAAAAAAAATCCTTTAGGAGTCGGGAAATCGCGGGAAGAACTAAAAGCCATAAATGAAATCGAAAGAAACCGAAAGTATTTCTTCTCCTATGCCAAATCAAAATCGAGAACAACGTCCAGTTTTTGGGCCCCTACTTAAACAAGATGGTCCTACACAGATGACAACAAGGAAATGAGTGAGCTACCAACTCCCAATATGACTCAGTTTTTAGCAAGCCGCTAACCAGACTGAGAGTCGAAGATCAAAATGAATTTTTTATGAGAGAGCCAAAAAAATTTGTTTAAACACAAGCCTATCCGATGTTATCCTGACGCCAAATGACTTCGAACAGGCGATAAATGACATGCCCATGCACTCTGGGCCCCAGGGCCAGACTCATGGAACTCTGTGTTCATCAAGAACTGCAGAAGCCCCTATCACGAGCCTTTTCCATCCTATGGAGAGGGAGCATGGACACGGGGTCGTCCCACAGTTACTAAAAACAACAGACAAGCCCCACTCCACAAAGGGGCAGTAAAGCAACAGCAAAGACTACAGACCAAAAGCACTAACATCCCATATCAAAAATCTTTGAAAGGGTCCTAAGAAGCAAGATCACCATGCATCTAGAAACCCCTCAGTTACACAACCCAGGCAACATGGGTTTAGAACAGGTCGCTCCTGTCTGTCTCAACTATTGGACCACTACGACAAGGTCCTAAATGCACTAGAAGACAAAAAGAATGCAGATGTAATATATACAGACTTTGCAAAAGCCTTCGACAAGTGTGACCATGGCGTAATAGCGCACAAAATGCGTGCTAAAGGAATAACAGGAAAAGTCGGTCGATGGATCTATAATTTCCTCACTAACAGAACACAGAGAGTAGTCGTCAACAGAGTAAAGTCCGAGGCAGCTACGGTGAAAAGCTCTGTTCCACAAGGCACAGTACTCGCTCCCATCTTGTTCCTCATCCTTATATCCGACATAGACAAGGATGTCAGCCACAGCACCGTGTCTTCCTTTGCAGATGACACCCGAATCTGCATGACAGTGTCTTCCATTGCAGACACTGCAAAGCTCCAGGCAGACATCAACCAAATCTTTCAGTGGGCTGCAGAAAACAATATGAAGTTCAACGATGAGAAATTTCAATTACTCAGATATGGTAAACATGAGGAAATTAAATCTTCATCAGAGTACAAAACAAATTCTGGCCACAAAATAGAGCGAAACACCAACGTCAAAGACCTGGGAGTGATCATGTCGGAGGATCTCACCTTCAAGGACCATAACATTGTATCAATCGCATCTGCTAGAAAAATGACAGGATGGATAATGAGAACCTTCAAAACTAGGGAGGCCAAGCCCATGATGACACTCTTCAGGTCACTTGTTCTATCTAGGCTGGAATATTGCTGCACACTAACAGCACCTTTCAAGGCAGGTGAAATTGCCGACCTAGAAAATGTACAGAGAACTTTCACGGCGCGCATAACGGAGATAAAACACCTCAATTATTGGGAGCGCTTGAGGTTCCTAAACCTGTATTCCCTGGAACGCAGGAGGGAGAGATACATGATTATATACACCTGGAAAATCCTAGAGGGACTAGTACCGAACTTGCACACGAAAATCACCCACTACGAAAGCAAAAGACTTGGCAGACGATGCACCATCCCCCCAATGAACAGCAGGGGTGTCACTAGCACGTTAAGAGACCATACAATAAGTGTCAGGGGCCCGAGACTGTTCAACTGCCTCCCAGCACACATAAGGGGGATTACCAACAGACCCCTGGCAGTCTTCAAGCTGGCACTGGACAAGCACCTAAAGTCAGTTCCGGATCAGCCGGGCTGTGGCTCGTATGTTGGTTTGCGTGCAGCCAGCAGCAACAGCCTGGTTGATCAGGCTCTGATCCACCAGGAGGCCTGGTCTCAGACCGGGCCGCGGGGGCGTTGACCCCCGGAACTCTCTCCAGGTAAACTCCAGGTACCCTGTAACATATACCGTGTACCATATGGCCAATAGGTGTTGGTGGCATGAGACACCAGCCAAGACTGAGTGAGTGGCGACACAAGCTAGCTACTGACTCCACAGTTTCCGAGACAAAGTGTTTTGTCATCCACCTCAAGGAACATGTAAAGTTCCTGTACACTTGTAAATATATAATAGAACATTACTAATATACATTTTTGCATATTTTTGTTGTAAACAACTATTGAAACAAAATAATAATGAAAATATTAGTGTGTTTGTGTTGAATACAACAGTACCATATGGTACAATGAACCATATGGTATCATTGTGCTGTATGGTACAATGTACCATATGGTACCATTGCATCATATGGTACCACTGCATCATATGGTACCATATGGTACCATTGCATCATATAGTACCATATGGTACCATTACACCATATTGTACCATAAGGTACCATTGCACCATATGGTACCATTGTATCATATGGTACCATTGAACCAAATGGTGCCATTCTACCATATGGTACCATTGTATCGCATGGTACCATTGTATCATGTACCATTTTGCCATATTGTACCATATGGTACCATTGTATCGTATGTCATTGTGCCACATGGTACCATTGCACCCTATGGTACCATTGCACCCTATGGCACCATTGTACCATATGGTACCATTGTATCATGTGCCATTGTACCATACTGTACCATATGGTACCATTGTATCATATGGTGCCATTGTACCACATGGTACCATTGCACCCTATGGCACCATTGTACCATATGGCACTATATGGTACCATTGTATTCAACACAAAAACCACACTAATATTTTCATCATTTTGTTTACAATAAACTTGTAAACAAGTTTTGTAAGCAATATAATGATAAAGAAATTAGTGCAGTTATTGTGTTGAATACAATGAGTGTACACTTATACAATATACATTATATTGGTCTCACAGGCCACAAATGTTATTAGAAAGAGAAAAAAAATAGAAAAAAAAGAAAAAAGTATAAAAAACATAAAATAAAAAAATGGGATTTTGCGGAAGTCACTGATGTTGCCGCCACCCGGTCATTTTAGGTCAACTTCCCGCTGCTGTATCTCGGTAAGTACTGATCAGAAAAAACTTTTTTTTGTCTTATTACCTTCACAAAAATATACTCTTTAATTCTGTAAGAAAAAATAATTTTTTTTTTTTCAAAATTTCTTGGACACTGGAGCATCACATCAGATTTTGGACTTGGACCCTGAAGGGATTAATGAAGCTCATTTCTGCAGAAAGTCGCTCTGCCATGTCTGAAGGATGACCAGGAGCATTGTCTAATACCAGGAGGCACTTAAGGTCTAATTTCTTTTCAATTAAGTAATTTTTCACATTGGGGGCAAATACATGGTGTAACCAGTCATAGAAAAAGTCCCTAGTGACCCAATCCTTACTGTTTGTCCTCCACAGCACACACAGATTAGCCTTGAGGACATTGTTTTTCCTTAACACTCTGGGAGTTTCAGAGTGATACACCAATAAAGGCTTCACTTTGCAATCACCACTAGCATTAGCACACATCAACAGAGTAAGCCTGTCTTTCATAGGCTTATGTCCTGGGAGTGCCTTTTCCTCCTGAGTAATGTAGGTCCTGCTTGGCATTTTCTTCCAAAACAGGCCTGTTTCGTCACAATTAAACACTTGCTTAGGTTTCAGTCCTTCACTGTCTATGTACTCCTTGAATTCCTGCACATATTTTTCAGCCGCTTTGTGGTCCGAACTGGCAGCCTCACCATGCCTTATCACACTGTGTATGCCACTACGATTCTTAAATCTCTCAAACCAACCTTTGCTGGCCTTAAATTCACTCACATCACCACTAGTTGCAGGCATTTTTCTAATTAAATCGTCATGCAACTTCCTAGCCTTTTCACATATGATCACTTGAGAGATGCTATCTCCTGCTATCTGTTTTTCGTTTATCCACACCAATAACAGTCTCTCAACATCTTCTATCACTTGCGATCTCAGTTTCGAAAACAAAGTTGCACCTTTGGCAAGAACAGCTTCCTTGATTGCCGTTTTCTTGGCCACAATAGTAGTGATGGTTGATTGGGGTTTTGTGTACAACCTGGCCAGCTCGGAGACACGCACTCCGCTTTCATACTTAGCGATGATCTCTTTCTTCATATCCATAGTAATTCTCACCCTTTTTGCTGTAGGGTTGGCACTAGAAGCTTTCTTGGGGCCCATGGTGACTTACTTTGCAGGTGCAATCACTAAAAAGGCTGTGATAATATGAAATGTTCCGATTGTATGCTTGGAAGCGACCGCAGTGGCTGGCTTGTAAACACTGGGACCCACGGAACAAGTGAGGCGGGCTCAGGCTGCATGTGGACGCGTTTCGAACGAATCGCGTTGAGTGAGTTTTTTAGCGCTAGCCAAGGCAAAATTTTTGTGTTAAAATGTATCGCTAGGCGAATTTAACGTTATGCGATGCGTTCGTTAGGCGAGGGTCCACTGTACTCACCTCTCGCCCTACATTAAGAATACAAATACGTACTTTAAGATAAGTAATGTATGTACTGTGTATGTATTTTACTTTTTGTGTTTTTAATGCCTAGTTCTATTATTAACTTAATATAATTTAGTGTAAACTTGTCGTTTGGCATTTATATGCATTTATAAATGGAAAAAATGGTGTTATGCTTTCTGGTGATAGCCTGGAGCCTAACCCGCCGTGTAAGTGGGGCCCTACTGTATGTGCAGCTCTCTTATATAATCACTTTATTCTTGCTTCATAAGCTATGCATGTTGTAAAAAGAGACTAAAATGCTGGGAGCAAGGGGTTAATAACACTTTCTCCTGTATAAATTACTAAATGCAAAAAGAAAACCTTTCATTTTTCTCATTAGGTCACTCTACCATTATGTTAAAAAAAAAATTACTTCCTGATTTTTTTTGTGAGTTTATTGGCGAGATCACCACCGAGGGATAAGTAACCTGATAGATATTGATAACTTGGGTAACTACAAAAACAAAGCTATGATGTGGTGTCTGATCTTCAATGATGAGTCTGTCACATAACAATTTGAAGAGTAAAGCAGTTTAAGAAGCAATTACCTCCTCATGGATGTCAATACAGAAAGCTAACATTCTATTTATGACGATACACTTTCTAGTAACCTCAGTACAGTGGACCCTCAACCAGCGATGGCATCGATTAACGATAAATCTGACTAGCGATATATTTTAATGCAAAAATTTTCCCCTTGACTAGCGTTTAAAAAAACCCGACCAAGCGCTTTTTGGGTTCCTTTCAAAGACCATCCCTTTGGGCCTTTACGCGCCTCACTTGTCCCGGGTTTCCCCAGTGTTTCCCAAGCCAGCCACCTTTTGTCGTTTCCCAAAACATAAAAAACGGGAACCTTTTCTTTATTATCAAAACCCCTTTGTAGTAAATTGCACCTGAAAAAATAAGTCACCATGGGCCCCAAAAAGCTTCAAGTTCCCCAATCCAACAGCAAAAAGGGTGAATTACTAGGAGATGAAAAAAGAATCATTGCTAAGAAAGTGGAGTCGTGTCTCTATGGTCATTTGTATAAAAAACCACAATCAACCATCGCTACTATTGTGGGCAAGAAAAGGGAAATCAAAGAAGCTGTTTTTTGCCAAAATGCAACTAGTTTTCGAAACTGAGATCGCAAGTGGAGAAGATGTTGAAGACCTTACGGTGTGGAAAAAAGGAAACAGATAGCAGGAGATAGCCTCAATTCAATTGAAAAGGCTAGGAAGTTCATACGTTTTAAATTAAAAAAATGCCAGAAACTATAGGAGTAATTTAAAGGGCCAGCAAAGTTGGTTTGAGAGATTTAAGAAGCGAGTGGCTTTCATATTGGATAAGGCATGGTGAGGCTGCAATTTCCCAACACAAAGCGCGAAAAATATTGCAGGAATTAAAGGAGTACTAGAAAGTGAAGGAATGAAACCTAAACAAGTTTTATTGTACAAAACGGGCCTTTTTTCTGAAGAAAACCCAAAAGCAGGCCTACATTACTCAGGGGAAAAGGCACTCCCGGACAAAGCCTTGAAAGACATTTTACTGTTTGTTTGGGTCCCAATGTAGGGGTGATTGAAAAAAAAAGTGAAGCCTTTATTGGGTATCACCTGAAACCTCAGAGTGTTCGAAAAACAATGCCCTCAAGGCAAATTTTTGGGGCTGGGGGGCAAACAGAAGGGTTTTGGGTCACAGGATTTTTTCTAACGGGTTACACCCATCATTTGCCCCCAATTAAAAATTACCTAATTGAAAAAGAAATTAGCCCTTTAAAGTGCCTCCGGGGTATTAGAAAATTTTTCCTGGTCACCCTTTCAATTTGGGCAAGCACTTTCTGGGGCATGAGCTTCATTAACCCTTTGGGGTCCGTCCCGAGTCAACGGTTTTTACGTTGATGTCCAAACGTAGATCTACGCCAAAATTCTACGCCTCAAATTAGCACGAAAACCTCATAACCCTACAGTGAGAGAAGGGTCCGCCGTGGGTTGCCCATAAAAAAAAACTAGGCCCCGCATAGCATTGTGGGAACCCCGGGGCTCAGTTCCCCTTTGTTCACCAATGCCTCGTCGCAATCACTCTCCCCCCCCGGAAAAATTGGGACTCTCTTTTTCCTTTTGAAGTTCGACCGATGGAAGAGGAAATAAAGACGAATTCACGACTTTGACCCCTTTTAGGACCAAAAAAATGACCAGGATATCGATAATAGTCAAAAAACCCTGACATCCCAACCTTCTCCTCTGGGGGGGCACTCGTGACTCATTGTCTTTTTCCTCATCGCAAGAAAAACTAATTTTTTCACGTGGCCAGGCCTTTCTGATTTCAGTAATGATGATGAAGTGACTGGACTGATTTTATTGCGCTCCATCATTCGAGGGGATGTGAGGAATCATATTCCCATGAACGTCGGAAAGTCGCCCCCCGCATCCTGGGGTGTGTCCCTATGCTGTCCCGGGGGACGGAGACCCCCCATACACATCCCGGAGTACATCCCGGGAAGTAATCCCGTGGCCCAACACTTTTTTATATGATATAGGATGATTGGCTACATTTGGGCGGATAGACCACGGGCATCAGGGGATGTGTTATGGTGATGGTAGTGGACCGCCAGCGGCTCACCGGGCCCCACGCGGGGACCCCGCTGCTGACTTGTCAGTTCAAGACAAAGCGAGCGCCAGCCACCAGCCCACCACAACCCCCAACCCCCCGCACAACCAGCCATATTCCCATATCCACCACAAACCGATGGGGGTTTGGGCAGAAAATCCCAATTTTTTCCCCAAAGCCTCACCACTTTGAGACTCTAAAAGTGGAATTTCCCTACCTACTTGTCCCCTTGAACCCAGGGCCAATGAACGGGAATTCTTTGAATTATTTTTTGGGACCACCATTGAGGAAATTATTTCGGGAAAAAGTAAAAAGTATTTTGAGTACACCAGGAAATACGATCTTAACCACATAAAACTACCGGGGTGAAAGAACGACTTTTGCAGAAATGTATTTGTTTTTTGCAAAAAAAAAGCTTTTTCCCTCCTTAAAAGCAAATATAAAAGCATACGGGTCCACATACGGCTAATTTCTACCCCGGTCTTCATGAAACTACCAGTGAACAGGTCATCTTCTTTTATTTGTTCACTTCTCTGAAAAAACCCCAGGCCGACAGAAGTAAAGGGTTATACAAAATTAGAAATGTTTTTTATGTATCCAAACAAAAGTTCAGCAAATTAAATTTTATCCATTCAAAAATCTTAATTGACGAGTCTTTGATTTTTTTCAAAGTAGACTGTCTTCAAGCAGTAAAAAGACAAGAGGAAACCTTTGGATAAAACTTTGTACTCTGTGATTGGGCGTGGGCCCGGGGTTTTGGGTATTGTTGTAAACACAGGGATAAAAAATTGAAAATACCAAGAGTTATTGGGTATCCAGGTGACATAGTGAGAAACTGATGGGACCTTATCTTGGTAAGGGGGGATACTTAATACCGTAACGGGACACAAGCCCCTTACCAGGATTTCTGCAGGAAAAAAGACAGATGTGTGGGCACAGTGCGTTTTAATCGAAACATAGCCCAGGCCAAAGCAGGTCTCGTGGTGAGACATCAGGTGTTTTTGCCAATGACACATGGGATTAGGGGGGCATGACAAACGAGATGTCACATTGTTTACAACCATTCACCTAAGAAATCAAGACATGGCAAAGTTATCGATGACAATGAACGATTCAAAACCATGACAGTGATTGATTATACACAAAACATGCGCTTGGTTGACAAATGGGACATAAAATTGGTTTTGTTGATGTGTTTTATAAGATTTCAAGTGGTACATAAACTTTTTTTCTATCCTGGAATTTCAATGCCAAAGCATAAATAGTACCCAAAAAAGACTGGGAACAGACCACCGTTTGGGGAATTTTGTTTTCGTTGTCAGACAAATCATAAAAAGTACCAGGGAACACCCCTTCTATACAAAAACGGCCTCAATTCCTCAGGGAAAACCCAAGCATTTGGGGGGGAAGGTGCATTTTATAATACAACTTCCTTTAACCAGAAAAATTTTTTCTCAAAGAATGCATCGTCTGTGCACAAAAAAACGACGGGAAAAAAAACGCAAAACACTCGGGTTTTTGTGTGAAATGTAAGGTCCTCTTGCAGGTGCCTTGTTTTAAGGGGTTCCCCAACTCCAGCAGTCTAAAAACCCGTCCAAAATTGTAAATATTAAATATAAGATAGAACATTTGTATTAACAAAATTTGTGCTTTTATTGAATAAACAACATGGTAAACAATAATATGATAATAACTTTAGTGCGGGTTTTTGTTTCAATACATGAGTTTATTATAACTTAATTTCATATTGGCTCCAGGCCCCCAAATGTTAAATAGAAAAGAAAAAAATTGGAAAAGAAAAAAAAAAACAAAAAAAAAAACCCCCCAAAAAAAAGTAATCGCGTAGTGGAATTTTGTCGATTTGCCGCCCTCACATCATTTTCCAACAAACTTCTTGGCACTGTACTCGGTAAGTACTTTTTGAATTTTTTTTTGTCTTATTACCTTTTTACAAAAAAGCCTTTAAATTTTTAAGAAAAAATAATTTTTTTTTTTTTTAAAATTTCTTTTGGGACACTGGACACCACTCAATTTTTGGCCCTTTGGGCCCTAAGGGGTTAAGGTGAAATTTTTCCTCCCAAAACCACCCCTCCTGCAGCCCCCTGGGGCCACAGGGCATTTTTCCACTTCAAAAAACTGTACAAAAAAGCTATTTTGAAAGGTGCTTTGTAGTGACCTCAAAACTCAACTGATCTAAGAGAGTTTTTAAAAAATCATTTTTCCATCCTCAAATTTTGGGAAACTTATAGTAAGGCTTGGATAAAAGACTAAAAGGACCTTGAACTCTGCTTCGAAAAAACGGGCCAAATGGTAGAAAAAGGGATTTTTAAGGGTTTGAGGCAACCCTAGAAACCATCCATTGAGGGAACCATTGTGGCATTGGGAAGTCCTGGGGGGTTGGGGGTTTGTGGGGAATGTTTAAAGCGGGGGAGGAGGGCAATGATAACAACCACTGATAGTGCTAGATCATCTTGAACAGCAAGAGGGCAGACCTAGGGAAAATGCTTCGGAGGAAGGGAGAGGAAAATTTAAGAACTTGTCACTTCTAAATTAAGGAAATGTGTGTAAATGGCTTGATGCAAACCTTTTTTGATGAAAATCACCCTGACACAGCTACTGCAAGCCGTGTGGCAACCTTAAAAAACAATGTTTAACCACTTTCGGAAAATCATAAAAGGGAAAGAGAGGTACAGGGATCTATGACAATATGTTGTGCGACAGAAGTCCAGCACTCTAAGCTGGCCTAGTGGCATTTAAAAAAACTAGGAATAACCCCAGAAAAAGACTTGCTACCTCAAGTGCTAATGGAAGGGGATTCCCCTTCTAAACACTAAGAAGATCAACAGTTTCCCCTCCTCCCATCCCATCAATCATCACCAGATCTTCAATAAAGGTAAGTGTCATGTAACTGTGCATGTCTTCTTCAGTTTGTGAGTATTAAAATTAATATTTCATGTGGTAAATTTTTTTTTTTTCAATACTTTGGGGTGTCTTACACGGATTAATTTGATTTCCATTATTTCTTATGGGGAAAATTAACTTGACTAGCGATTATTTCGATTAACGATGAGCTCTCAGGAACGGATTAATATCGCTGGTTGAGGGTCTACTGTACAACTGTACCTCTGTTAACAAGTGTGGCCTCTTGTGTCTCCTGTACATGAAAGAGGCAAGAAATTTATGTAATTTTCAAGATTATCAACTGTACTGTATATAGTTGGTGTGTAAGCCAACAGTGTTTATAGGATGACCCCTAACTTTTGTTTCGTAAAAAAATACTTACATTTTATTATGAATACGACTGCAATTTTTGAGAGACTATGAAATGGGTCAAATGGAAATGATTAAAAAGAAATTTAACACCTTACAATATTTTGACAAACATAGAGAAATAAACAGCTCAAACAAATTATAAACAAAGGAATAAAGTTTAGACAAATCATGACTGAATTTCGATATCTGAAAGTCATTAGCCACTAGGTGACAGAATAAAGGAAGCAACTGCTTCAGTCACTACTTCCTGGAGACCTAACCTGCTCATGCTAGGCAGGCCTTACTCACACCCAAACATTATATAACAAAAATTAACAAAAAGACTAGATAATGAAAGATTGGATATCAGATTGGATGGAGTATGGAAGAAGAGAATGCTTTCAGATACAGTGGTCCCTCGATAATCATCGGGCTCGATATCGTCGTCCTTTTTGGAAATCGTCGTGTTATTTTCATCCAAACATTGGCTTGCAAATAGTCGGTTCACTCGCTAATCGTCGTTCATCCTGGACATGAACTCACGGCTCTGAGCCGCCTCGGCCTCTCTTCCGGGCCAGTGTGCCATTGTTTACCAGTGAGTGACGGTCCCCTCACTTGTTCATACTAAATATTTCATAATATTCCATTCATTTTAGTGGTTGCAAGTGCTAAATAAGCTACCATGGCTCCAAGGAAAGCTCCTAGTGCCAAGCTTTTGGTAAAGGTGAGAAATAAGACTGAATTTAAGAAAAACATGATAGAACAATATGAAAGTGGCGTACGTGTGTGCCGAACTGGCCAGGATGTATAACAAATCCAGTACAACCATATTTTCCATCGTCGCCAAGAAAAAGGAAATCAAGGAAGCTGTTGTTGCAAAGGGGGTAAATATGCTGACAAAAATGAGATCACCAGTACTTGAAGATGTTGAGAAGTTATTATTGGTGTGGATAAACGAGAAACAACCAGCAGGAGATTATTCGTGAAAAGGCTAGGCAGTTGCATGATGTTCTCATAAAGAAATTGCCTGCAACGAGTACTGATATTGGTGAATTTAAGGCCAGCAAAGGTTGGTTTGAGAGAATTAAGAACCGTAGTGGCATAACACAGTGTGATAAGGCATGGTGAGGCTGCCATTTTTGGACAAAATTGCAGCTACAAAATTCATAAGTGAATTCAAGGAGTACATAGAGGCTGAAGGACTAGAAACCTGAACAGTGTTCAATGTGACGAAACAGGCCTCTTTTGGAAGAAAATGCCAAAGAGACCTACATTACTCAAGAGGAAAAGGGACTGTCAGGACACAAGCTTATGAAAGACAGGCTGACACTCATGTTCTGTGCTAATGCTAAGTGGGGATTTCAAAGTGAAGCCGTTACTAGTGTACCATTCTGAAAATCCCAGAGTGTTCAGGAAAAACATTGTTATGAAGAGTAAATTGTGTGTGTTTTGGAGATCTAATAATAAGGCATGGGTCACGAGGGAAACTTTCGTTGAGTGGTTCAATGAAGTGTTTGGCTCTAGTGTGAAGAATTATCTCCTGGAAAAGAAATTGTATCTCAAGTGCCTCCTACTAATGGACAATGCATCTGCTCATCCTCCAAACTTGGATGACTTAATTCTGCAGGAGTTTGGATTCATCACAATAAAGTTCTTGCCCCCGAATACCACTCCTCTCCTCCAGCCCATGGACCAGCAAGTCATTTAAAACTTTAAAAAACTCTACACCAAAGCAATGTTTCAAAGGTGCTTTAATATGACCTCAGACGCTCACATGACCCTAAGAGATTTTTGGAAAGAACACTTCAGTATCCTCCATTGCATAAGCCTTATGGTAAGGCTTGGGAGGGAGTGACTACCAGGACTTTGAACTCTGCTTGGAAAAAATTGTGGCCAGATTGTGTCCACAAGAGGGATTTTGAAGGGTTTGTGGCTGACCCTGATGAGCCTATGTCAGTTGCGAACTCTATTGTGGCATTGGGGTGTTCCATGGGGTTGGATGTGAGTTTGGAGGATGTGGAAGAGTTGGTGGAGGACCACAACAAAGAGCTAACCGCTGAGGAGCTGCAAGAGCTTCAGCAGGAACAGCAACAGATCGCAGCTCAGAATTTTGCTGCAGAGGAGGAGGAAGAGAGATGGAAGAAGGTACCTTCTTCAGAAATTAAGGAGATTTTTGAAATGTGGGGTAGGATGGAAAGATTTATGGAGAAACATCACCCTCAGAAGAATGTTGCAAGCCATTTCGGCAATTTGTACAGTGGCAGAGTCTTGGCCCATTTTAGGGAAGTTTTAAAGAGACGCCAGAAACAGAGCTCTATGGATACTTTTTTTGCGAGACAGGACTCCAGTGACTCTCAAGCTGGTCCTAGTGCCCCCATTAAGAAACAAAGAAGAGAAGTAACCCCAGAAAAGCACTTGGTACCTGAGGTGTTGATGGAAGGGGATTCCCCTTCCAAACAGTAACTAATCCAATCTCTCTCCTCCTCCAGTCTTCCATACACTAAGAAGAATCACCAATAAAGGTAAGTGTTATGCTGTTAATGTTTCATTCATCATGTCCCATTTTATTGTTTATGTACTACATCATATATTTCACGTAAAATTTTTTTTGTTTTAATACTTTTGGGTGTCAGTAATGGATTATTGTATTTACTTATTTCTGGGAATAATTTTCCTTTGCAGGTGCAGCAACCTCCATTTTTTCTGCCAGGACTTTCTTATTGTGTGCAATCCTGTTTAAAATGAGGGAGTCACATGACAACTCTTGTGAATATACTACTTCAGTATATGTGCTTTGCTGTGTGCTTTATTATTTTATATCAGTAAGTTCTGTGGCTGGAAGCAAGATCTGGTGCTATTATTTCCCAAAATGGCTGACACTGGTGAAAATTCTGGGGATGACATGCATTTGGAAGGTGACATTGAATCAAATTTCCATGTTAGGGACCTGGATAAGGAAGTAGTAATTTTACAAATGAAATTAGCCCTAGTTGCAGAAGAAAAGGAACGGTTAAGGATTGAGCGTACAAAGATCCAGGAACAGAGAGCCTTAGAGGAGCTTAGGGCTCAAGAAAGAGCTAAAGAGAGGCAGCTTGCTTCTCACCCAGACACAGACACAAGAGTAGATGTTTTTCATTTGGATAAAGCCATAAAATTTGTGCCCAAATTCCTAGAGAAAGACCAAGACCAGTTTTTTCTGTTATTTGAAAGTACGGCCAAATCCCAAGTTTGGCCGGAAAAGGAATGGGCGACATTAGCAAGAACCCAATTAGTTGGTAAAGGGTTACAGGCCATTAGTTCTTTAGAAGGATCGGCCTTTTCTGATTATCATAAACTAAAAGAGGTAGTTTTACTGGCTTATCAAATGTTGCCGGGAGGGTACTGGCAGAAGTTTAGAGGACTAAAGTTTCAAGCAGGGCAGTCTTTGGTGGAATATGGTATGGAGAAGATGTCACTTTTAAATAGGTGGTATCGCCAAAAGGGGGTGGTAGGCAATTATGAGGGTGTAATTACCTTAATTTTGTTAGAGGATCTTTTGAGAAATGTTCCTCCTGACCTTAAGGCATATATTGAGGAGAAGGATCTTGATGATTTTAATAATGCTTTAGAGCTGGGTGACAGATTTTTAGCTAACCAAAAATTTGGTAGTAGTTACCACCCCCCACATACTAATAATGGTAAGTTTTCTCCACCCACCAATAGGAATAGGAAATTTCAGAAGTTTAAGCCACCCATTTACCAGCCTAATAACCACCAGAGTTTTAATAAGCCTAATTTTCCAGTACCTACCCGAGAAGGTTTTAAGTCAGTTGTCACAGGTCCAGGACTACCGGGGACAGGTAGAAAGAGTCCAGTTCCCCAAGACCATAGGCCCCAGCCTATGTCAAGTGTGCAGGGGGCTTTTAAACCTTATCACTGTACATACTGCAATAAACAGGGCCACCTGCAGCCATATTGTCGAAAGATGCTTAGGACAGGCTGCAGCAGATGCTTCTCCAGTAAATACACCAGTTACACATGATGTTGCTTGCATTGCAGTCTTGCCCCAAGGTATCCAAAGAAGACCAGCTGTCTTAGACCCTCGGATGAAGGTATATTCAAGTAAGTCTACTGTGGCCTTACACCAAAATGAAGGTAGGGTCACGGGTGTTATGTCTATGAGGGACATTTGTAGCACATACACCTTGCTTCGCAGGGGTGTATTGCCAGTGTCGGATGGCACCTACACCGAATTGGACATTTTTCTTAAAGGGATAACTGGAGTCCCTGTCAGGACTCAAGTGCACAGGTTATGGGTAGAGTCTGCGTACCAGTCTGGGTACCTACCTGTAGGTATTGCAGAAGATGCACCTTTTGCAGGAGTTGACCTTCTACTAGGCAACAACGTTGTGGGACTCCTCGAAAGTGAGGAATGTTTGGTTTTGCAGGATCCTGCTTTACAAGGTGGTAATGACCTAATTGGAGCAACGGTGCCTGAAAATTTTTCAGTGTGCTCTAGGACTAAATAGGGGAACAAGGCAGGAGCTGTGCCTCCCTGTGACCCTTCTGCACACTGTGGTGATGGTTTGGGCCTGGGGAGCCTGTTCATTGAGTCTGACCTGCAGGAGAGACTGAGCAGTGATGAACCGGCTCAACCGGAACTCGGCTGGAGAAGTGGTCTTGGTGCTGATGTGGGAAAAAATCTCCTGACTCTGCAGCAGCTGAGTGAAGCCCAGGAAGGTTGTAACCTCCAGAACACTATTCATTTATCAGCTGGTGTGGAGGATGTGGTTCCCAAATTTACCAAGTGTTTATTTTGCAGAGTTGATCAAATGAGCAAGACTCTTTTTAAGAGGACCTGTGCTTACGTGGCCGCAGCAGAACTATTAAAGTGTCTTTGTCAGTATTTTTTACAGATTCTGAAGGAACGGCATTTCAGTGTTAAGACGGGAGAGCTAAATAATCAGTGTTTATTAATAAATTCCTTTTCTAACAGGTTACCAGAGTCTATACCCTTTCTGAATAATTGTGTGTGTGTGAGATTTTGAGATTTCTGGTGAAACATTTTTTGTCCTCTTAGGCTTTGCACAAATCACCCAGAAGTCATATTTTATGAAATGTCATGTAGTTTTGAGAGGCGTACTTGAGGTTAAATTTACCAATGTATATCATCCTAGGAGTCAAAGAAAAGCACCATGGGCTTCCCAGTCTCTCAGGGCAATGCATGTTTGTTTTACCCAGTACCAGAAGGACTGGGAGGGAATTTCCCTCCTTTTCATTACCGTGTGGGGAAGCACTCTGGAATCATTAAGTCATGTGCTATGTGAGGATGGTGATGTTTTCCCCGCGGTGTTTTTTCTCAGTTTCAGAAACTGCTTGGCTAAGATGAGGTCGATGGCACTAGTGCACCAGCCTGCAAGTCCGCTGGGATGACCTGGGACCATGAGGTGGTGTCTTATTCATATTCTGGAAGCTAGAGAGATGTGGGATTGGCATTGGAGCTGGGTCCTGGGAAGGCTATGATGGAACTGTGTGGTGGCTTCAAAATGATGGTGGATAAGGTCCCTGAGAAAGATAATGTAAGCAGGAAAATTGTAAGAGATTGTGGAAGATTTGGATCTTCTGAAAGACGGGTTGTAGTGTTGGCTCAGCCATGGTGCACCTTAGTGAAGGAGTTTTGGGATGCTGAAAAACAGGGCCATGTTAACCCCCATGAGGTAGAGGTTTCGGAATTTGTGCAACATCAGCAGGCCTGGCATGATGTAAGCCGGGATGAAATAGGTTCCTTGAAGGAAGTGAAGTGTTTATTTCTAGAGACTGTGTTTGTATCCAGCAAGAGTCGGTGGGAGTTGTCTTTACTGTCTCACACTAGGTGATACTTGAAAACGTGCCTGACTGCCGAGGTACATTAAGAATAAGGTTTTGGTCTCCTCTTTATGAACACATGCAATGGTGGACATGAACAGTGGGGGGTCACCTGATTCCCATGCCATGTGTGCCAGGACACCCATATGTTGTAATTTAATATCTCTGTAAGATGACTTTTGTATGCCTTAACCCGTCAAGATCTTTTATGTGTAATCCTGGTTACACCACCCTGGGTTTTGAAAATGATACAGAGGTTGGGTCAGCTTGTTGCGGGTAGAGCAGGAGAAGTATATTGCCACTCCTGGCTCTTATCAGCAGAAAAGTGAATCAGGCACTGAAAGAGTTATACTCCATAGAACAGTGAGGTCTTGCTTTAGTGATTGGCAGTTGCAACATTTTGAGTGCATATATCTTATCATTATACCTTAACTGTACATGAACCATAATCCTTTGTTTCCTCATAATGAGAACCACATCAGAGACTTATGGGGGGGCTTGTTCTCAACCTTTTAATCTTGGATTCATTATGTGAAGGGAGTCGATCAGATGTGGTTGCTGATGCTTGTCTCATATTTAGCAGTGCACGATGTAGTATAGATCACTACATTCTATTTTGCTGTGATTCTGCGGTAGAAGAGTAGATGAACGGACCACCCAAAGGAGAAGGCAAGTTGAGCTGGAGTAGTATCAGGATGCCTTAGTTTGTGTGTTTTGGGTTGTCAATCAAGTGCCATCTAGGTATATGTGCTTATATTTTTTTAACGGTGTTGGCTGGAATCCTATCCTCTGTTTTATGCTTGGAATAAGGACGTTGGACCTAACATTTAGTGAATGTGGGGTTGGCCTGTTAATGCCCTCCAACTGTTTTGGTCATGTCTCTTGATGGAGGGTTTTGGTTGCTCGATGCTTTTCAATTTTTTATTTTGATCACGCTGGGTGTATCAGGGACCTTGGAATGCATGCAGGTGTCCTGGAAGGTCCACCTTTTGGGGGTCTTCATGTGATGACTCCAGCTTTTAATGGCCAACCCACCACAAGATTTGATGTGACTATCCACCGTTGTTTTTGGGCTGAGTATTTTTCCAATCCCTCTGTGCTCTCTGTTTTCGCAGAGGGGTTGGGAACCAGTTTTGTTTACAAAAGATTTTGTGTGATTTGGATTGATAATCGATGTTGTTGTCTAAGTAAGAATTAAATGTAAATCTGTTTTCTTTTCTTGTGAATACTGCTGGAAAATGTATTTACTGTTAACCCTTTGACTGTTTCCGACTATAAATACGCTAGAGCCAATGTTTCTGACGTATTTATACGCATAAATTCTGCAGCTTCAAATAAGCAGGAGAAGCTGGTAGGCCCACATGAGAAATGGGTTCTGGGTCAGTGTGCACCTAATAAAAAATCGGGAGCCAGTGTGCTTGTGGGAATGCCAATTCAGTTGTCATTTTTCAGCTGTTAGCGGTAGAAATATGTGATTCCCCTGCAATTGGGATTTCTTTCCCAAGTGGAGCTCTACCAGAATGAAAGTGTCAGTGAAGATCGCATTCTGATT
The DNA here is from genome assembly GCF_026875155.1 of Cherax quadricarinatus. Taxonomy (NCBI): domain Eukaryota; kingdom Metazoa; phylum Arthropoda; class Malacostraca; order Decapoda; family Parastacidae; genus Cherax; species Cherax quadricarinatus. The sequence continues at coordinate 49,216,771 of NC_069415.1, forward strand.
TGGAGGATTTGAGACCAAAAGCAATGGGGTTAGGGGGGTGGATAGTCGAGAGTGGAGTGAATGAGGTTAGGAGGAGGAAAGAAGGAACGAGGGTGGAGGGGGAAAAAATTTTTTTGTTCCTTTATCCGCAGAAGGGAACCATTTGGTTTTCAAAAGAATCTTGAAAGAGTGATTATGCGATGTTTCTAAGAAATTAAAATGAAAATTGTTTTTTTTTTTTTTAACTTGAAAATTATTTCTGTTTCCCTTTTTCTGTTTCCCAAATCCTTTTGGCCAAATTTTTTTCCTTTTAAGCAAAATTTACACCCAAAAAAAAAAGCGGGGGCCCCCTTGGGATTTCCCCGGAGTGTGAAAATTAAAAAAAATCGGGGGGGAAGTGTCATGTGGGGCCCTTGTTTTTTCCCCCAGGTTAGGAAAATAAAGATAAAAATTGGGAT
>NC_069415.1:49217707-49240775 GCF_026875155.1 Cherax quadricarinatus
TTTGTGAAAACCAATAAAAATCTCTAAATTTCGTAAAAAATTTTCCATTCTAAAAATGGACCAAAAAAAATAGAATCCAACCATAAAAGCATACAAAAATTACGAAAAGTCGCTTTTTTAAAAAGCAAAAAAAGGTCAAATTTTTTTTTTTCGCATTAGCACTGTTGCGGGCGGGATTTTTTTTACGTGCACAATGACCACTAGACCCATTCTTTCATATGGGGCCTTCCACTGTCTCTCGCTAGTTTGAAGGTGCTAAAAATTTATGCATACTAGTAGGCACCAACCCTGGCATGAAAGCCATACTAGTAAGCACGAACCCTAAAAGGGTTAAGTGTCAAGTTAGAGGAGAGGTGTGTATTCAAATTTTTTTTCAAAAAACACCCTGCCACTCACCCCCTCACACTTTTAATTTTAATATTTTAAGGTAAAATAAGTGTACTTGCGTGTATCTTACCTTTTATTGTTTTTTTAATCCCTATTTCTATTGCAAAATTTAAAAAATTTTGTGTAACTTGTTGTCTGGCATTTTTTGCATTTTTTTTAATGTGCCTGATAATAATACTTGTGGCCCTTTGGTGGTAGGGGGGAGGAGGAAACTTACGTCTTCTTGGTCGGGCACCATAGAAAACGTGATGAATCTGCATTTGGCCCACCCACCCCCCACCCGCTTTTGTTTACAATTTTCGGCATAAATTATTTATTACTTCTCTCTTCGTTTATGTGGATCTAAGGTAGTTCTTAGAAATATTAAATTCATGAAAAAGGTATGTCGATGCAAATAATAGGGCTCGGGGCCACAGTGAAGTACCCGGTGGGTGTCAAAGGGGGGCTACCCCACCGGCTACCTCACTGACTTCCACAAATAAATACTACTCACTCTCTTCCACATAAGACACCATTTTTAAAAAGGCAAAATAATGAGTGTACTGTATGTGTTTTTTAACTCCCTGGGTGTTTTAAAAATCGTATATTAAGTATGAGATGGGGAGCCAGGGGTACCTACACCGCTTCCCACAAATAAGTACTACATGGACCCTTGCCTAACGCTATTTAATCTGTTCCTGAAGCTCAACGTAAGGTGAAATTACGTTAGCCAAATTTAAATTTTCCCCTAAAAAAAATGGAAATAAAAATTAATCCGTTTCGTGACCCCCCAAAGCAGGACAAAAAAAAATTTTTACCAATGAAATTTTAAATTTTTTAATACACACAAACTGAAAAAGACTGCAATTACATGCCCTTTTACCTTTATTGAATACGGGTGATGATTGAGGGGAGGGAGGGGGGGAACTGTGGATGGTTTAATTTTTAGAAGGGGAACCCCCTTCCATTAGGACTTGAGGTGGCAAGTCCTTTCTGGGTTTTTACTTCCCTTCTTTTTTAAACCCTTTTGACTGTCGCAACCCCCAATCCTGGGGTGTCTCCTGGGGGAAAAAAATTTTAAAAAAAAAAAAATTATTTTTTCTTACGAAATGATAGAAATCTTTTCCCCCGATTGTAATACCCCAAAAAAAAAAAAAAACGAAATTTGAGGGAAAACTGATGGAATTAGCCTCGCGAAGTTAGCGACCTTGGCGCTTTTTACAATCGGGATTTCGCCCACTTTGAGCCCTATTTTTGGCTAATTCCTTTTTCCAGTCGCCCAAACTCATGCTATTTCTTTAAAACTCCCATTTTTTCTTCGATTGATCAAAAAAACTGCCCATTTACCGATTTCAACTCCTAAAAAATGTGGTCAGAATTTTGAAATTTGGCCAATTTCACGAAAATAAAAAATATGACAATTTAAAAATAAGGTCCAGAATAAAACAATGCAGACTTCCTGGCTCTAAAAAAAACATTTTTTTTGTTCACAGTCATGTCCCAGGCCCCTTGTATTACTTTGCTTTCTATTTTGAATTTTTTTTTCAAAAAAAAAAACAAATTTACTGTTATGCAGACTACGCAACTGTAATAATTGTATAAATAACATCAACCCATTTATGACTGTATTAAAGGCTAGTTGGACATTTATTGGACAATGGCACTTTTGTTTACTTTTGAACATTGGTAAAAATCAACTTTTCCCCCTACTTTGAGTCCATTTCTAGGTTTTTTTTATAGAAAATCATAAAAACACCTCTTTTCTATAATATTTTTCCATTCTATAAAAGAGACCAAGAAAACGAAATACAACAAAAAATACATACAAAATAGCCCACAAATTGGGCTTTTTAATTAAAAAAAAAAACGGTGGAGTTTTTTTTTTCTCATTTTGCACGCGTGCTCCACGTTTTTTTTATAGGTCACACTGCCCACACAGACCCATTCTCTCGCATGGGGGCCCTACCAGCTTTCTCCTACTTGATTTGAAGCTCTAGAAATTATGAGTATATATACGAAAACACGGTACCTCGTAAAACATAAAACATAAAAAGGGGGAAAGCTAGGAGGCCCTGCGGGCCCCTACTAGGCAATCCTTTACAATTCACCCACTAACAAAACATTTGCCCCCCCCAAATTTTCAAGCCCCCAAGAAATAAGCCTGATGTGAAAGTCCCACTCAAATCCAACCCCTCCCACTCATGTACTTACCCAAACCTATTTTTTAAATTCCCCCAAAATCCCAGCCTCAATAACCCAACAAGACGTTTTATAGGGCCCGCGAAGTCAAAGGGTTAATCCCACTAGGACCAGCTTCGGGAGTCCTGGCCTCTGTCGCACAACAATCTGTCCATAGAGGCCTGTACCCCCCGTTCCTTTATGACATCCTGAAGGGGTTTTCAAAACATTTTCATTGAATAGTCACCACCCACGGGGTTGCAATGGGTGTGTGAGGGGATTTTCATCCATAAAGGGTTTTCACTCAAGCCACTTTTCCCACATTTCCTTTAAACTTTTTAAGTAGGGAACTTTTTCAATTTCCCAATCCTCTCCCCGAAGCAGTTTTCTCAGGTCGGCCCTCTTGCTGAAGATGATCTAGCAGCTCTCAGGGGTTTAGTTCTTCATTGTCCCCCTCCCCCAAAATTTTCCCATCCCCCCCACTAACCCCCAACCCCCAAAAGGATTTCCCCAAGCCAAAATGGTTCCTCAACGGGCATAGGTTTCCCCAGGGTTTAGCCTCAAACCCTTAAAAACCCCTTTTGTCTACACATTCTGGCCACGTTTTTTCCAACAGATTTCAAGGCCCCTTAGTCACTTCCCCCCAAGCCTTACCATAATGTTTACAAATTGGGATGCAAAAGTGATCTCTCCAACTCTCTTAGAGTAAATTTGAGTTTCTGATGTCACTAAAAAGCGCCTTTCAATCATGGGTTTTTGTGTACATTTTCTTGAATTGGAAAGGGCCGCTGTCCAGGGGAAAAAACTTGCCCTTTAAACCCCTTTTCGGGGTCCATCCGTAACTACGGTTTTAAATGTTCAGGGTCCAAACCATAGATCACCCCAAAAATTTCTGCACCGTCAAATTTACCGAGAAGGCTGGTGGCCCTACATCAAAGAAAAAGGGCCCCGGGGTCAGTGTGCACCCCCATAAAAAAAAACTAACACCCACAGCTTTGGGAACCCGGAAAGTAGTTTTTGTTCATAGTCCCTGGCGGGAAGGAAGTCTCACCCCCACTCACTCCGGGGCAATTCTACTCTCCTCTTCACAACTTACAGTTTTAAAGATGATGGAGTGGGAAAAAGACGAATTCTGGGGTTTTCAACCATATGGTACCATTGTGCCATATGGTAAAAGGGTACCAAAAAGATACAATGGGTCATGTCATAAAGGGTAATAGGGTACAATGGTCCATAAGAAAACATTGTACCGTTAGTACCAATATAAATATGACCATATAAATTGTACCATATAGAAAAAAATTGTACCACATTACATTGTACCATTAACAGGGTACAGGGATCCTAATGGGAAAAAATCTGTCGGCTTTTTTGGGGTTATCCTAGGGTTTTCCCAAAAATATGGCTAAGTATGATATTCTATGAATTTTTTTGTGTATAACTAAATAAACTTTCTTTGATGCCACATGCACTTGAGAATTTATTCAGGGGTACAGAAATACAATTTCATAGATTATCATAAATACACATATTATAAAATCCGTGGATAACCCAAAAAATCAGGGGGACTTATTTCCTATTATCCCTGTATCTGTACCATATGGGTCCCTTTCTGTAGGTACCCCGTACATATGGGACCCTGTACCATATGGTACCCTGTTATATGGACCTTGTACCATATGGTACCTTGCCATATGGTACCTGTACCAATGGTACCTTGTAAAATGGGGTACCCTGTCCCAATGGTACCCTGTACCAAGGGTACCCTGCACCATATGTTACCTGTATTTTGCATGGTCCCCTTAACCATATGTAAATGTCCCATGCCTGGGAAAACCTGGGTAGCACACCCACTAAAAGAGGAGAGGTTTTTTAGTGCCAGGGAAGGAAAAAAAAACTGGCGGGAAAAATGGCAGAAATCAAAACCCCAAATCCTCTTTCCCGGGGAGGGGAAAACCACGTCGAGGGCCTCCACTCCAAACCAACAGATACGATACTAATGCCGAAAAAAAACCCCCCCCCCAGCCCAACAATACCACCGTCCGAAACTTTCTTTTTTGCAAAATACGGGAAAAAAGCCAAAACAAACAACAAAATCCCTTTCCCGTGGCTGCTTTGCAGAGGCAAAGGCAAGTTCGCGGTTTCACTGAGCCCACTAAGGTCACTTGGAAAACAAATAGGGATCCCAGGTTACAACCTTACGTGTGAAGAGTGAACAGAAAAAGGGGGGGGGTTGCCTTCTTGCGAGTCATTGTTTGCACAAATGCTAAATCCCCAAAATGTTAGGGAAGTTTTAGCGAAAGGTCAAAAACCAAACCCTTTCATTGTGATAGTCTACAAGCCCCCGGGACCCAACACCCCAGCAATTCCGGGAACAGCTTTTAAAAATTGACCACTGTCGGGAAAAAACCTTTCCCAGCTCCTGCCCCCAACATCTTGCCTGGGGATTTCAACTTAAGGCCCCTAAAAGGAGGAATTAGCAAATAATATTGTTGCAGTAATAAACCAGGGGGCAGCTCTTGAAAACTCACACTCCGCGAGTTTTTAAAAAAAAATCTCTGCAAAAAATTTTAAATTTTTAAACAGCAAATAATAGAGCCTTTTGACTGGGAATACACAGACCCATCTTCACTAACAATGAGATCTGATAAAAATACCCATACAAAAAAAAATATACCAGACCAACATAATTGGGGTTTCGTCATGTATGCGCGGAGCCCCACCCCGACTAAGAATTAGTCACGAGGGAGCATTCACCAAATTAAACTTAAATAACAAAAAAAAAATTTGGGGACCAAGTAAACCAAGCCCCAACCGATAAAAGGGCGGGGGAAGATATACTAAAAACACAGACCCCAACTTAGCCTAGAACAGTTAATCGGTACACCATGTATCAAAAGGTTTATTCCTCTAAAAAAAAGGGGGATAGATGAAAAAAGAAAGAGACAGGCGCTCCCTTTACAGGCGAGGGAAAAAGAATAACAAGCGGCAAAAAGGGTCTTTTAATCTAAAATGGTGGGGAACAGGGGTCAAGAAATGCAAGCATCGAACTTAAGCAAAAGAACCCTTTTAGGAGTCAGAATCGGGGGAAGAACAAAAAGCCTAAATGAAACGAAAAAAACCAAAGTTTTTTCTTTCCTATGCCAAATAAAAATCGAGAACAACGCCAGTTTTGGGGGCCCCTACAAAACAAGAGGTCCTACACAGATGACAACAAGGAAATGATGAGCTACTCAAAATCCCCTAGACCAGTTTTAGCAAGCCCCTAAACCCGACTGAAGTCGAAGATCAAAATGAATTTTTTTTTGAGAGGCCACAAAATTTTATTCACAAAAACCTATCCATGTTATCCTGACGCCAAATACTTTGAACAGGCATAAATGACATCCCCCGCACTCTGCCCCAGGGGCCCGAAACCCTGGGAATTGTGTTTATCAAGAACTCAAGAAGCCCCTATCACAGCCTTTTTCCATCCCATGGAGAGGGGCATGGACACGGGGGGCTCCCACGTTACAAAAACAACAGACTAGCCCCACTCCACAAAGGGGGGGTAAAGCAAAAGCAAAAAACTACAGACCAAAACACTAACATCCCATATCAAAAAATCTTTGAAAGGGGCCAAGAACAGATCACCAGCATCTGAAACCCCTCATTACACAACCCAGGGAACAGGGTTTAGAACAGTCGCTCCTGTCTTCTCAACTATTGGACCACTACGACAAGGTTTCCAAAAAGCACTAAAAAAAAAAGAAGCAGATGTAATATATAAAAAGACTTTGCAAAAGCCTTCGACAAGTGGACCAGGCGTAATAGCGCACAAAATCGTGCTAAAGGAAAACAGGAAAAGTCGGTCGATGGGCAAATTTCCCATAACAAAAAAAGAAGTAGTCGTCAACAATAAAGTCCGAGGCGTTTCGGAAAGCTCTGTTCACAAGGGACAGACTCGCTCCCATCTTGTTCCCCATCCTTTACCCACATAGACAAGGGGTGTCAGCCACGCACCGTGTCTTTCCCTTTTCAGATGACACCCAATTGCATGACAGGTCTTCCCTTGAGACACTGCAAAACCTCCCGCAGACATAACCAAACTTTCAGTGGCTGCAGAAAACAAATGAAGTTTAACGTGAGAAATTTCAATTACTCGATATGGGAAACTGAGGAAATTAAATCTTTATAGAACAAAAAAAATTCTGGCCACAAAAAGAGCGAAACACCAACGTCAAAAAACCTGGGGGTGATCATGTCGGAGGATCTCACCTTCAAGGCCCTAACATTGTATCAATCCCTCTGCTAGAAAAATGAAGATGGATAATGGAACCTTCAAAACTAGGGAGGCCAAGCCCAGATGAAACCCCCTTCAGGTCACTTGTTCTATTAGGGTGGAATTTGCTGCCCCACAACAGCACCTTTTAAGGCAGGTGAAATTGCCCACCTAGAAAAAGTACAGAGAACTTTTTTACGGCGGCTAACGGAGAAAAACACCTCAATTTTTGGGAGCGCTTGAGGTTCCTAACCTGATTCCCTGGAACCAGGAGGGGGAGATACATGATTTTAACACCGGAAAATCCTAGAGGGCTAGTACCGAACTTGCACACGAAAATCACCCCCTACGAAAACAAAAACTTGGGAGACGATGCACCATCCCCCCCAATGAACAGCAGGGGTGTCACTAGCACGTTAAAAGACCATACAATAAGTGTCAGGGGCCCAGACTGTTCACTGCCTCCAGCACACATAAGGGGATTCCCAAACAGACCCCTGGCAGCTTCAAGTGGCACTGGACAAGCCCTAAAGTCAGTTCCGGATCACCGGGCTGGGGCTCGTTTTGGTTTGCGTGCAGCCAGACAACAGCCTGGTTGATCAGGCTCTGATCCACCAGGGGGCCCCTGTCTCAGCCCGGGGCCGGGGGCGTTGACCCCCGGGAACTCTCTCCAGGTAAACCCGGTCCCCCGAAACAATCCGTGTCCCATTTGGCCAATAGGTTTGGGGGCATGAACACCAGCCAAAGACTGAGTGAGGGGCGACACAAGCTAGCACTGACTCCACAGTTTCCGAGACAAAGTGTTTGTCATCCCCCTAAAGGGAACATGTAAATTCCCTGTACACTTGTAAAATATAATAGAAAATTTACTATAAATTTTTTTGCATATTTTTGTTGTAAACAACTATTGAAACAAAAAATAAAAAAAAATATTAGTGTGTTTGTGTTGAATACAACAGTACCATAGGTACAATAAAATATTATATTGTGCTGATGGGACAAATTCCCTAGGTACCATTGATCAAGGTACCCCTGCATCATTGGTACCCTATGGGACCATTGCATCATATAGTACCTAAGGGCCATTTTCACCAATTTACCATAAAGGGACCATTGCACCCTATGGTAACCATTGTATCATTGGTACCCCTTTAACAAAAGGTGCCATTTACCCTTTGGGAAAATTTTATCCATGGTACCATTGTACATGTACCATTTTGCCATATTTTACCATATGGACCATTTTTCGTATGTCAGGCCCCCATGGTACCATTGCCCCCTATGGTACCTTGCAACCCTATGGCACCATTGTCCATATGGTACCATTTTATCATGTGCCATTGTACCCCAAATGTACCTATGGGACCCTTGTATCATATGTGCCATTGTACCAATGGTACCATTGCACCCTATGGCACCATTGTCCATATGGCACTATAGGGTACCATTGTTTTCAACACAAAAACCACACTAATATTTTCATCATTTTGTTTAAAAATAAACTTGTAAACAAGTTTTGTAAGCAATATAATGATAAAGAAATTAGTGCAGTTATTGTTTTTGAATACAATGAGTGTACACTTATACAATATACATTATATGGTCTCACAGGCCACAAATGTTATTAGAAAGAAAAAAAAAATAGAAAAAAAGAAAAAAGTATAAAAAACATAAAATAAAAAAATGGGATTTTGCGGAAGTCACTGATGTTGCCGCCACCCGGTCATTTAGGTCAACTTCCCCTGCTGTATCTCGGTAAGTACTGATCAGAAAAAACTTTTTTTTGTCTTATTACCTTCACAAAAATATACTCTTTAATTCTGTAAGAAAAAATAATTTTTTTTTTTCAAAAATTTCTGGACACTGGAGCATCACATCAGATTTTGGACTTGGACCCCTGAAGGGATTAATGAAGCTCATTTCTGCAGAAAGGTCGCCCCTGCCATGTCTGAAGGATGACCAGGAGCATTGTCTAATACCAGGAGGCACTTAAGGTCTAATTCTTTCAATTAAGTAATTTTTCACATTGGGGGCAAATACATGGTGTAACCAGTCATAGAAAAAGTCCCTAGTGACCCAATCCTTACTGTTTGTCCTCCACAGCACACACAGATTAGCCTTGAGGACATTTTTTTCCTTAACACTCTGGGAGTTTTCAGAGTGATACACCAATAAAGGCTTCCTTTGCAATTTCCCCCTAGCATTAGCACACATCAACAGAGTAAGCCTGTCTTTCATAGGCTTATGTCCTGGGAGTGCCTTTTCCTCCTGAGTAATGTAGGTCCTGCTTGGGATTTTCCTTCCAAAACAGGCCTGTTTCGTCACAAATTAAACACTTGCTTAGGGTTTTAGTCCTTTACTGTCTAAAGTACTCCTTGAATTTTCCCGCACATATTTTTTCAGCCGCTTTGTGGTCCGAACTGGGAGCCTCACCATGCCCTTTTCACACTGTTTTATGCCACTACGATTCTTAAATCTCTCAAACCAACCTTTGCTGGCCTTAAATTCACTCACATCACCACTAGTTGCAGGGATTTTTCTAATTAAATCGTCATGCAACTTCCCAGCCTTTTCACATATGATCACTTGAGAGATGCTATCTCCTGCTATCTGTTTTTCGTTTATTTCCCCACCAATAACAGTCTCTCAAACATCTTCTATCACTTGCGATCTCAGTTTCGAAAACAAAGTTGCACCTTTGGCAAGAACAGCTTCCTTGATTGCCGTTTTCTTGGCCACAATAGTAGTGATGGTTGATTGGGTTTTGTGTACAACCTGGCCAGCTGGGAGACACGCACTCCGCTTTCATACTTAGCATATCTCTTTCTTCATACCCCATATAATTTCACCCCCTTTTGCTGTAGGGTTGGCACTAGAAGCTTTCTTGGGGCCCATGGTGACTTACTTTCAGGTGCAATCACAAAAAAAGGCTGTGATAAATGAAATGTTCCGTTGATGCTTGGAAGCGACCGCATGGCTGGTTTGTAAACACGGGGACCCAGGGAACAAGTAGGCGGCCGGGCGCATGTGGAGCTTTTCGAACGAATCGCTTTGAGTATTTTTTTTAGGTAGCCAAGGGAAAAATTTTTTTGTGTTAAAATGTATCGCTAGGCGAATTAAACGTTATGCGATGCGTTCGTTAGGCGAGGGTCCACTGTATCACCTCTCCCCCTACATTAAGAATAAAAAAAGTACTTTAAGATAATAATTTGTACTGTGTGTATTATTTTTTTGTTTTTTTTAATCCCTATTTTTCTTTTATTAACTTAATAAAATTTAGTGTAAATTTTTTTGTTTGGCATTTTATGCATTTATAAAAGGAAAAAAAAAGGGGTTATGCTTTCTGGGATAGCCCGGAGCCCAACCCGCCGTGTAAGTGGGGGGCCCACGTATGTGCAGCCCTTATAAATCCTTTTTTCTTGCTTTTATAAGCTATCATGTTGTAAAAAAAACTAAAAGCTGGGAGCAAGGGGGGGAATACACTTTCTCCCCGTATAAATTCTAAATGCAAAAAGAAAACCTTTCATTTTTCTCATTAGGTCACTCTAAAACCCAAAGTTAAAAAAAAATTTCTTCCTGATTTTTTTTTTTGAGTTTATTTGGGGAATCACCACCGGGGATAATACCCCGATAGATATTATAACTTGGGTAACTACAAAAACAAAACATGATGGGTGTCTATCTTCAATGAGATCTGTCACATAACAATTTGAAGAGTAAAGCAGTTTAAGAAGCAATTACCTCCTCATGGATGTCAATACAGAAAGCTAACATTCTATTTATGACGATACACTTTCTAGTAACCTCAGTACAGTGGACCCTCAACCAGCGATGGCATCGATTAACGATAAATCTGACTAGCGATATATTTTAATGCAAAAATTTTGCCTTGACTAGCGCTTAAAAACCCGACCAGCGCTATTCGTTCCGTACGAGACGCATCCACTTTGGCCTGAGCGCGCCTCACTTGTCCCGTGGGTGCCAGTGTTTACAAGCCAGCCACCGTTGTCGCTTCCAAACATACAACTGGAACATTTCATATTATCACAACCTTTGTAGTGATTGCACCTGCAAAATAAGTCACCATGGGCCCCAAGAAAGCTTCTAGTGCCAATCCTACAGCAAAAAGGGTGAGAATTACTATGGAGATGAAGAAAGAGATCATTGCTAAGAAAGTGGAGTGCGTGTCTCTGAGCTGGTCAGTTTGTATAATAAACCACAATCAACCATCGCTACTATTGTGGGCAAGAAAACGGCAATCAAAGAAGCTGTTCTTGCCAAAAGTGCAACTAGTTTTCGAAACTGAGATCGCAAGGTGGTAGAAGATGTTGAGAGACTCTTACTGGTGTGGATAAATGAGAAACAGATAGCAGGAGATAGCATCTCTCAAGTGATCATATGTGAAAAGGCTAGGAAGTTGCATGACGATTTAATTAAAAAAATGCCAGCAACTAGTGATGTGAGTGAATTTAAGGCAGCAAAGGTTGGTTTGAGAGATTTAAAAAAGCGTAGTGGCATTCATAGTGTGATAAGGCATGGTGAGGCTGCAAGTTTCAGACCACAAAGCGGCTGAAAAAAAATGTGCGGAAAATTAAAGGGAGTACATAGACAGTGAAGGAATAAAACCCTGAACAGTGTTTAATTGTGACAAAACAGGCCTGTTCGGGAAAAGAAAATCCCAAGCAGGACCTACATTACTCAGGAGGAAAAGGCACTCCCAGGACATAAGCCTATGAAAGACAGGTTTACTGTGTTGATGTGTGCCAATGCTAGTGGTGATTGCAAAGTGAAGCCTTTATTGGTGTATCACTCTGAAACTCTCAGAGTGTTCAGGAAAAACAATGTCCTCAAGGCTAATTTGTGTGTGCTGTGGAGGGCAAACAGTAAGGATTGGGTCACTAGGGACTTTTTCTATGACTGGTTACACCATGCATTTGCCCCCAATGTGAAAAATTACCTAATTGAAAAGAAATTAGACCTTAAGTGCCTCCTGGTATTAGACAATGCTCCTGGTCATCCTTCAGACTTGGCAGAGCGACTTTCTAGGGACATGAGCTTCATTAACCCTTTCGGGTCCGTCCCGTAGATCAACGGCTTTACGTTGAGTGTCCAAATCGTAGATCTACGCCAAAATTCTAGCGCCGTCAAATTTAGCACGAAAACGCTCATAGCCCTACATGTGAGAGAACGGGTCTGCGCCGTGGGTGTGCGCCATAAACAAAAAATCTAGGCACCCGCATAGCATTGTGGGAACGCCGGCTCAGTTACCCTTGTTCACCATGCCTCGTCGCAAGTCAGCTCTCACTCCCCGGAAAATTGGGACTCTCTTCTTCCTATCTGATAGTTCTGACACTGATGGAAGAGGAAATGAAGACGAATTCTACGACTTTGATCAGTTAGTGACCGAAAAGAATGACCAGGATATCGATAATAGTGCAGAAAACCCTGACGATCCTCAACCTTCTACCTCTGGTGTGGGCACTCGTGACTCATGGTCGGTTGTTCCTCATCGCAAGAGAAAACTAATATTTTCACGTGGCCAGGCCTCTGACTTCAGTAATGATGATGATAGTGACGTGGACTGTGATTTTATTGCGCTCGACGATCATTCGAGTAGTGATAGTGAGGAATCATATTCACCAGTGAAGCGTCGGTATGTTCGCCACCGCATGCACTCGGGTAGTGTACCCTATGCTGTGCCCAGGGGACGGAGTACATCCCATAGCACATCCCGGAGTACATCCCGGAGTACATCCCGTGGCCCAACACCAGTTTTAGGTAGTGATAGTGAGGATGATGTGGCTACACTTGGCATGGATAGACCACAGGCATCAGGGGGATGGTGTTATGGTGATGGTAGTGGCACCGCCATGCGTGACTCACCAGGCCACGCTGGGACCCACGCTGCTGACTTGTCAGTTCAAGAACAAAGCGGAGCGCCAGCCACCAGCCCACCACAACCACAACCACCCGCACAACCAGCCTATGATGTCCAGTATCCACCAGCAAACCGTATGTGGGATTGGCAGCAAAATCCCCAATTTTGTTCCCAAGCCTCACCACTTTGATGACTCTCAAAGTGGAATTCTACCTACTTGTCCCCTTGGAACCACGGCCAATGAACTGGAATTCTTTGAATTATTCTTTGACCAGCCATTGATGGAAATTATTGTCAGGGAAAGTAATAAGTATTTTGAGTACACCATGGCAAATACGATCTTTTTCACCACAGTCAGATACACAGGTGGAAAGAGACGACTGTTGCAGAAATGTATTTGCTTTTTGCAACAATAATGCTTATGCCTCACTTTTTATAAGCATAATATAAAAGCATACTGGTCCACATATCGGCTAATTTCTACCCCGGTCTTCAGTGAAATCATACCAGTGAACAGGTTCATTTTACTCTTATGTATGTTTGCACTTCTCTGAAAAAACCGGGCCCTGCCCAGAAGTGACAGGTTATACAAGATTAGAAATGTTTTCATGTATCTCAAACAAAAGTTCAGCATATTACTTTTATCCATTCAGAACCCTTGTAATTGCCCGAGTCTTTGATTTTGTTCAAAGGTAGACTGTCATTCAAGCAGTATATACCGAGCAAGAGGAAACGCTTTGGTAAAAAAATTTTGTACTCTGTGATTGTGACAGTGGCCTGGGTTGGATATTGTTGTATACACAGGTAGTAAAACATTAAAAGATACCAAGAGTTATTGGGTATCTCAGGTGACATAGGGGAGAAACATGATGGCACCTTATCTTGGTAAGGGGCATACATTATATACCGATAACTGGTACACAAGCCCATTACTCAGTGATTTCATGCGAGTGAACAAGACAGATGTGTGTGGCACAGTGCGTTCTAATCGAAAAACATATGCCCAGGCTCAACGCAGGTGCTCGTGGTGATGACATGCAGGTGTTTTACTGCCAATGACATCATGGCATTACGGTGGCATGACAAACGAGATGTCACATTGTTGACAACCATTTCACCATAATTAAATGCAAGACAGTGGCAAAGTTGATCGAGTGACTAATGAACGTATTCGAAAACCAGTGACAGTGATTGATTATACACAAAACATGCGCTTGGTTGACAAATGTGACATGCAGATTGGTTTTGTTGACTGTGTTCATAAGAGTTAAAGTGGTACATGAAACTTTTCTTCTAATCTCATGGATATTTCAATGCTCAATGCATATAATATGTACCAAATAAAGACTGGCAACAGACCACCGTATGGTGAATTTTGTTTGTCTGTTTCAGACAACTCATATGAAGTACCAGGTAACAACACCTGCTATAAACACGGTCCTCGAATTCCTCAGATATACCCAAGCATTTGAGGAGGGAAGGTGATCATTTCATAATACAACTTCCTTCAACTCAGAAAAAAATTTGCTCAGAAGAGATGCATCGTCTGTGCACAAACAAAACGACGGCAACAAAGACGCAAAGACACTCGGTTTATGTGTGAGGAATGTAAGGTACCTCTGTCCCTGGTGCCTTGTTTCAAGGAGTTCCACAAGCTCCAGCAGTTCTAAAACCATGTCCAGTGATTGTAAATATGTAAATAATGATAGAACTTAGTATTATACAAGATTTGTGCATGTTTATTGAAATTTAAACAACAGTGGTAAACAATAATATGATAATAACTTTAGTGGGGTTATTGTGTTCAATACAGTGAGTTTATATAAAATACATTATATACAGTATTGGTCTCTCAGGCCCCAAATGTTAGTAGGAAATAAAAAAAAATTGGGGAAAAGAAAAGAAAAAAAACAAAAACCGCAAAATAATGTAATGCGCGTATGTGGAATTCGTCGATGTTGCCCCCCATCACACCCATTTCCAACAAACTTCTTGGCACTGTATCTGGGTAAGTACTTTCAGAATTTTTTTTTTGTCTTATTACCTTCACAAAAATATGCTCTTTAAAATTTTGTAAGAAAAAATAATTTTTTTTTTTTTCAAATTTCTTGGACACTGGAGCACCACTTCAGATTTTGGCCTTGGACCCTGAAGGGGTTAAGGTGAAGTTTTTGCCTCCTAATACCACTCCTCTCCTGCAGCCCATGGACCAGCAGGTTTTCCAACTTCAAGAAACTGTACACAAAAGCTATGTTTGAAAGGTGCTTTGTAGTGACCTCAGAACTCAACTGACTCTAAGAGAGTTTTTGGGAAAAATCATTTTGCCATCCTCAA
Organism: Cherax quadricarinatus; assembly: GCF_026875155.1. Classification (NCBI taxonomy): domain Eukaryota; kingdom Metazoa; phylum Arthropoda; class Malacostraca; order Decapoda; family Parastacidae; genus Cherax; species Cherax quadricarinatus. The sequence goes on from NC_069415.1 coordinate 49,232,725, forward strand.
TTGTGTAAACATTATAGGTTTAAAGGGTTGGGATGAAGTGACTAAGAGGACCTTGAACTCTGCTTCGAAAAAACTGTGGCCAGAATGTGTAGACAAAAGGGATTTTTAAAGGGTTTGAGGCTAACCCCGAGAATCCTAAAGCCAGTTGAGGAATCCATTGTGGCATTGGGAAGTTTCCCTTGGGGTTGGAGGTTAGTGGGGAGGGTGTGGAAGAGCTGGTGGAGGAGGACAATGATGAACTAACCACTGATGAGTGCTAGATCATCTTGAACAGCAAGAGGGCAGACCTGAGGAAACTGCTTCGGAGGAAGGGAGAGAGAAATTGAAGAACTTGTCTACTTCTAAGATTAAGGAAATGTGTGTAAAGTGGCTTGAAGTGCAAACCTTTTTTGATGAAAATCACCCTGACACAGCTACTGCAAGCCGTGTTGGGGAACCTGTACACTGACAATGTTTTTGAACCACTTTCGGAAAGTCATAAAGGAACGAGAGGTACAGGTATCTATGGACAGATATGTTGTGCGACAGAAGTCCAGCGACTCTGAAAACTGGTCCTAGTGGGATTAAAAGAACTAGGGAAGTACCCCAGAAAAAGACTTGCTACCTCAAGTGCTAATGGAAGGGGATTCCCCCTTTTAAACACTAAGAAGATCAACAGTTTCCCCTCCTCCCATCCCATCAATCATCACCAGATCTTCAATAAAGGTAAGTGTCATGTAACGTGCATGTCTTCTTCAGTTTGTGAGTATTAAAATTAATTTTCATGTGGGAAATTTTTTTTTTTTCAATACTTTGGGGTGTCTTACACGGATTAATTTGATTTCCATTATTTTTTATGGGGAAAAATTTAAAATTGACTAGCGATTATTTCGATTAACGATGAGCTCTCAGGAACGGATTAATATCGTGGTTGAGGGTCTACTGTACAACTGTACCTCTGTTAAAAATGTGGCCTCTTGTGTCTCCTGTACATGAAAGAGGCAAGAAATTTATGTAATTTTCAAGATTAATCAACTGTACTGTATATAGTTGGTGTGTAAGCCCAAAAGTGTTTATAGGATGACCCCTAACTTTTGTTTCGTAAAAAAATACTTACATTTTATTATGAATACGACTGCAATTTTTGGAGGGCTATTTAAATGGGTCAAATTGGGAAAAGATTAAAAAGAAAAATTTTAAAACCTTACAATATTTTGACAAACATAGAGAAATAAACAGCTCAAACAAAAATTTTAAACAAAGGAATAAAGTTTAGACAAATCATGACTGAATTTCGATATTCTGAAAGTCATTAGCCACTAGGTGACAGAATAAAGGGAAGCAACTGCTTCAGTCACTAAATTCCTGGAGACCCACCTGCTCATGCTAGGCAGGCCTTACTCACACCCCCAAAAATTATATAACAAAAATTAACAAAAAGACTAGATAATGAAAGATTGGATATCAGATTGGAATGGAGTATGGAAAAAGAGAATGCTTTCAGATACAGTGGTCCCTCGATAATCATCGGGCTCGATAGTCGTCCTTTTTGGAAATGTCGTGTTATTTTCATCCAAACATTGGCTTGCAAATATCGGTTCACTCGCTAATCGTCGTTCATCCTGGACATGAACTCACGGCTCTGAGCCGCCCCGGCCTCTCTTCCGGGCCAGTGTGCCCTTGTTTTTCCAGTGAGTGACGGTCCCCCCCCACTTGTTCATACTAAATATTTCATAATATTCCATTCTTTTAGTGGTTGCAAGTGCTAAATAAGCTACCATGGCTCCAAGGAAAGCTCCTGTGCCAAGCTTTTGGTAAAGGTGAGAAATAAGACTGAATTTAAGAAAAACATGATAGAACAATATGAAAGTGGCGTACGTGTGGCCGAACTGGCCAGGATGTATAACAAATCCAGTACAACCATATTTTCCATCGTCGCCAAGAAAAAGGAAATCAAGGAAGCTGTTGTTGCAAAGGGGGTAAATATGCTGACAAAAAAGAGATCACCAGTACTTGAAGATGTTGAGAAATTATTATTGGTGTGGATAAACGAGAAACAACCAGCAGGAGATTATTCGTGAAAAGGCTAAAGGGAGTTGCATGATGTTCTCATAAAGGAAATTGCCTGCAACGAGTACTGATATTGGTGAATTTAAGGCCAGCAAAGGTTGGTTTGAGAGAATTAAGAACCGTAGTGGCATACACAGTGTGATAAGGCATGGTGGGGGCTGCCATTTTGGACAAAATTGCAGCTACAAAATTCATAAGTGAATTCAAGGAGGTACATAGAGGCTGAAGGACTGAAACCTGAACAAGTGTTCAATTGTGACGAAAAAGGCCTCTTTTGGAAGAAAATGCCAAAGAGGACCCACATTACTCAAGAGGAAAAAGGGACTGTCAGGACACAAGCTTATGAAAGACAGGCTGACACTCATGTTCTGTGCTAATGCTAGTGGGGATTTCAAAGTGAAACCGTTACTAGTGTACCATTCTGAAAATCCCAGAGTGTTCAGGAAAAACATTGTTATGAAGAGTAAATTGTGTGTGTTTTGGAGATCTAATAATAAGGCATGGGTCACGAGGGAAACTTTCGTTGGGGTGGTTCAATGAAGTGTTTGGGTCTTAGTGTGAAGAATTATCTCCTGGAAAAGAATTGTATCTCAAGTGCCTCCTACTAATGGACAATGCATCTGCTCATCCTCCAAACTTGGATGACTTAATTCTGCAGGAGTTTGGATCATCACAATAAAGTTTTGCCCCCGAATACCACTCCTCTCCTCCAGCCCCTGGACCAGCAAGTCATTTAAAAAATTAAAAAACTCTACACCAAAGCAATGTTTCAAAGGTGCTTTAAAAATGACCTCAGACGCTCACATGACCCTAAGAGATTTTTGGAAAGAACACTTCAGTATCCTCCATTGCATAAGCCTTATGGTAAGGCTTGGGAGGGAGTGACTACCAGGACTTTGAACTCTGCTTGGAAAAAATTGTGGCCAGATTGTGTCCACAAGAGGGATTTTGAAGGGTTTGTGGCTGACCCTGATGAGCCTATGTCAGTTGCGAACTCTATTGTGGCATTGGGGTGTTCCATGGGGTTGGATGTGAGTTTGGGGGGATGTGGAAGAGTTGGTGGAGGACCACAACAAAGAGCTAACCGCTGAGGAGCTGCAAGAGCTTCAGCAGGAACAGCAACAGATCGCAGCTCAGAATTTTGCTGCAGAGGAGGAGGAAGAGAGATGGAAGAAGGTACCTTCTTCAGAAATTAAGGAGATTTTTGAAATGTGGGGTAGGATGGAAAGATTTATGGAGAAACATCACCCTCAGAAGAATGTTGCAAGCCATTTCGGCAATTTGTACAGTGGCAGAGTCTTGGCCCATTTTAGGGAAGTTTTAAAGAGACGCCAGAAACAGAGCTCTATGGATACTTTTTTTGCGAGACAGGACTCCAGTGACTCTCAAGCTGGTCCTAGTGCCATTAAGAAACAAAGAAGAGAAGTAACCCCAGAAAAGCACTTGGTACCTGAGGTGTTGATGGAAGGGGATTCCCCTTCCAAACAGAAAACTAATCCAATCTCTCTCCTCCTCCAGTCTTCCATACACTAAGAAGAATCACCAATAAAGGTAAGTGTTATGCTGTTAATGTTTCATTCATCATGTCCCATTTTATTGTTTATGTACTACATCTATATTTCACGTAAAATTTTTTTTTGTTTTAATACTTTTGGGTGTCAGTAATGGATTAATTGTATTTACATTATTTCTGGGAATAATTTTCCTTTGCAGGTGCAGCAACTCCATTTTTTCTGCCAGGACTTTCTTATTGTGTGCAATCCTGTTAAAATGAGGGGGCAAAATGACAACTCCTTGTGAATATACTACTTCAGTATATGTGCTTTGTTGTGTGCATTATTATTTTATATCATAAGTTCTGTGGCTGGAAAGCAAGATCTTGTGCTAATAATTCCCAAAAAGGCTGACACAGGTGAAAATTCTGGATGCATGCCATTTGAAGGTGACATTGAATCAATTTTCATGTTAGGGACCTGGATAAGGAAGTAGTAATTTTACAAATGAAATTAAGCCCTAGTTGCAGAAGAAAAGGAACGGTTAAGGATTGAGCGTTAACAAAATCCAGGAACAGAGAGCCTTAGAGGAGCTTAGGGCTCCAGAAAGAGCGTAAAAAGAGAGGCAGCTTGCTTCTCCACCCAGACACAGCCACAAGGATAGATGTTTTGTCATTTGGATAAAGCCATTAAAATTTGTGCCAAATTCCTAGAGAAAAATACCAAGACTCAGTTTTTTCTGTAATTTGAAAAGTCAGCGGCCAAAAATCCCAAGTTTGGCCGGAAAAAGAAGGGGCGAATAGCAAGAACGCCGAAACAATAGTTGGTACAGTGTTAGCAGCCATTAGTTCTTTAGAAGGATCGGCCTTTCTGATTTCATAAACTAACCAAGAGGTAGTTTTACTGCTTATCAAATGTTCCGGAGGTACTGGCAGAAGTTTAGAGGACTAAAGTTCAAATCAGGGCGATCTTTGTGGAATATGGTATGGAGAAGAGAATGTCACTTTTAAAATAGGTGGTATCAGCCAAAAGGGGGTGGTAGCAATTATGAGGGTGGTAATTACCTAATTTTGTTAAAGGAATCTTTTGAGAAATTCCTCCTGACCTTAAGGCATATTTGAGGAGAAGGGATCTTGATGATTTTAATAAGTGCCATTAGAGCTGGGTGACAGATTTTTAGCAAACACAAAACTTGGTAGTAATTACCACCCCCCACAAACTAATAATGGTAAGTTTTCTCACCACCAATAAGGAATAGGAAATGTCAGAAAGTTTAAGCCACCATTAACCATCCTAATAACCACCATAGTTTTAATAAGCCTAAATTTTCCAGTACATACCCAGAAGGTTTTTAAGTCAGTTTGTCACAGGTCCAGACTATAACCGGGGACACAGGTAGAAAGAGTCCAGTTCCCCAAGACCATAGGGCCCCAGCCTATGTCAGTGTGCAGGGGGGGGCTTTTAAACCTTTCTCTGTACATACTGGCCAATAAACATTGCCACCTGCAGCCATATTGTCGAAAGATGCTTAGGGACCAGGCGCAGCAGATGCTTCTCCAGTAAATACACCAGCTCTACATGAAGTTGCTTGCATAGCAGTCTTGCCCAAGGAATCCAAAGAAGACCACTGTCTTAGACCCTCGATAAGGTATATTCATTCAAGAAGTCTACTGTGCCTTACAACACCAAAATGAAGGTAGGGGTCACGGGTGTTATGTCTAGAGGCATTTGTAAGCACATACACCTTTCCTTCGTCCTGGTGTATTGGCCATGTCTGATGGCACCTACACCGAATTGGACATTATTCTTAAGGGATAACTGGAGTCCCTGTCAGGACTCAATTGCAAGGTTATGGTTAGAGTCCTGCGTACCAGTCTGGGTACCTACCTGTAGGTATTGCAGAAGATGCACCTTTTGCAGGAGTTGACCTTCTACTAGGCAACAACGTTGTGGGACTCCTCGAAAGTGAGGAATGTTTGGTTTTGCAGGATCCTGCTTTACAAGGTGGTAATGACCTAATTGGAGCAACGGTGCCTGAAAATTTTTCAGTGTGCTCTAGGACTAAATAGGGGAACAAGGCAGGAGCTGTGCCTCCCTGTGACCCTTCTGCACACTGTGGTGATGGTTTGGGCCTGGGGAGCCTGTTCATTGAGTCTGACCTGCAGGAGAGACTGAGCAGTGATGAACCGGCTCAACCGGAACTCGGCTGGAGAAGTGGTCTTGGTGCTGATGTGGGAAAAAATCTCCTGACTCTGCAGCAGCTGAGTGAAGCCCAGGAAGGTTGTAACCTCCAGAACACTATTCATTTATCAGCTGGTGTGGAGGATGTGGTTCCCAAATTTACCAAGTGTTTATTTTGCAGAGTTGATCAAATGAGCAAGACTCTTTTTAAGAGGACCTGTGCTTACGTGGCCGCAGCAGAACTATTAAAGTGTCTTTGTCAGTATTTTTTACAGATTCTGAAGGAACGGCATTTCAGTGTTAAGACGGGAGAGCTAAATAATCAGTGTTTATTAATAAATTCCTTTTCTAACAGGTTACCAGAGTCTATACCCTTTCTGAATAATTGTGTGTGTGTGAGATTTTGAGATTTCTGGTGAAACATTTTTGTCTCTTAGGCTTTGCACAAATCACCCAGAAGTCATATTTTATGAAATGTCATGTAGTTTTGAGAGGCGTACTTGAGGTTAAATTTACCAATGTATATCATCCTAGGAGTCAAAGAAAAGCACCATGGGCTTCCCAGTCTCTCAGGGCAATGCATGTTTGTTTTACCCAGTACCAGAAGGACTGGGAGGGAATTTCCCTCCTTTTCATTACCGTGTGGGGAAGCACTCTGGAATCATTAAGTCATGTGCATGTGAAGGATGGTGATGTTTTCCCCGCGGTGTTTTTTCTCAGTTTCAGAAACTGCTTGGCTAAGATGAGGTCGATGGCACTAGTGCACCAGCCTGCAAGTCCGCCTGGGATGACGTGGGACCATGAGGTGGTGCTACATATTCTGGAAGCTAGAGAGATGGGATTGGCATTGGAGCTGGGTCCTGGGAAGGCTATGATGGAACGGTGTGGTGCTTCAAAATGATGGTGGATAAGGTCCCCTGAGAAAGATAATGTAAGCAGGAAAATTGTAAGAGATTTGTGGAAGATTTGGATCTCTGAAAGACGGGTTGTAGTGTTGGCTCAGCATGGTGCACCTTAGTGAAGGAGTTTTGGGATGCTGAAAAACAGGGCCATGTTAACCCCCATGAGGTAGAGGTTTCGGAATTTGTGCAACATCAGCAGGCCTGGCATGATGTAAGCCGGGATGAAATAGGTTCCTTGAAGGAAGTGAAGTGTTTATTTCTAGAGACGTGTTTGTATCCAGCAGAGTCGGTGGACGTTGTCTTTTACTGGTCTCACACTAGGTGATACCTTGAAAACGTGCACTGACTGCCGCCAGGTACATTCAAGAAATAAGGTTTTGTCTCCTCTTTATGAACTACATGCAAATTGTGTGAATGAACAGTGGGGGGTCACCTGATTCCCATGACCATGTGTGCCAAGGACACACCCATATTTGTAATTTTAATATCTCTGTACATGAACCTTTTGTATGCCATTAACCCTCAAGATCTTTTATGTGTAATCCTGAGTTACCCACCCTGGGTTTTGCAAAATGATACAGAGGTTGGGTCAGTCTTGTTGCAGGGTAGAGCAGGAGAAGTAATGCCACTCGGCTGCTTCTCAGCAGAAAGTAAAGGCACGAAAGAAGTTATACCTCCATAGAAAAGGAGGCTCTTGCTTTAGTGTTGGCAGTGCAACATTTTGAGGTGCATATATCTTCATCAGTTCACCCTATAACTGTGTATAGTGACCATAATCCTTTGTTTCCTTCACTTAATGAGGAACCACAATCAGAGACTTATGAGGGGGGCCTTGTTTCTCCAACCTTTTAATCTTGTGATTCATTATGTGAAGGGAGCGCAGAATGTGGTTGCTGATGCCTTGTCTCATATTTAGAGTGCACGATGTAGTGTATAGATCACTTATCTATTCTTATTTTGCAGTGATTTGCGGTAGACGAGTAGATGGAACCCTGGACCACCCAAAGGAGAAGGGCAAGTTGAGCTGGAGCTGGAGGTATCAGGATTCCATAGTGTGTGTGTGTTTTGGGGGTTGTCACATCAAGTGCCATGCCTAGGTAAGGTATGCTGCTTTTTTTTTTTAGGTGTTGGCTGGAATGCCTCACCTCTGTTTTATGTTGGAATAAGGACTGTTGGACCTAACATTTTAGTGAATGTGGGGTTGGCGGTAATGCCCTCCACTGTTTGGGTCATGTCTCTTGATCCGAGGTGTTTTGGTTCTCCAGGACTCTTTTCAATTTTTCCTTTTTGGATCACTGCTGGGGTGACTCCAGGGACCTTGGAATGACATGCAGGTGTCGGCCTGGAAGGTCCACCTTTTGGGGGTCTTCAGTGATGACTCCAGCGTTTTACGGCCACAGTCCCCCCCAACAAGATTTATGTGACT
>NC_069415.1:49241275-49258960 GCF_026875155.1 Cherax quadricarinatus
ATTAAACTCACGTCGTTCTTGAAATTCATTACGTGGTAAGGTAGAAGTCACCCTCATGAACTTCACGAAGCCCCTTGACATTCCATTCAATCCCACACCTACAGCTTTCATTGGGGAGCCAAAACCGCCCCTGAAATGCTTGCAGGAGAATTTCTCGTGTCGTTGCTTAAAATCCTCAAACCACTGAAATGCAGACATATTTATGCGCCGGTACGTCGGTCCCATCTTGGTGCAAATACTATGTTTTCCTCACCGGGTCGGCAAGGAACCATAGAAGCTCCTCTCTCCCCGCGGGTCGAGAGAAATGGGTAAGCGAATGCTAATTACACAAAGACTCTTTATAATGCTATTATGGACAAATTTAAAAAAATGTGGGAAGGTAATATGAACGAAGGAATTTCCACTTTGCTGTCAAAAAGAATTCTGACAACTTTACTGATAAAAAAGAGAAAATTCGTGTGAGGGAAAAGTCAACAGATAAGTACGAGCGGTATATGGAACGATATTTGTTTCCCGGGTGCTTTTTAAAGAAGGTCAGTCTAGCTCCGCTACCCCTCCCCTTTTCCCCCCCCAAAAAAGGGTGACGTGGGGGTCCCCGAACGTAATCACTCACTCCCCGCCCCCAGCAAAACTGTAAGTAAAACCCTTTGCTCCTACCTCGGGGATATTTTTTGAAAAGCTTCCTTTTGACCAATAATGAAGTTAGCCCTTTTTCAGTTTTCAGCCCCACATGAACTTTTAGAAAAACCCCACCTTTTTTAAGTATCTTGCACTTATCTGGAGAGTGATTTCTTAAGCGTGGGTAATTTTTCTCTCTTTCCAGTTTGGAATGACAGATGGGATCACCTCCAACCCAAACGAGAAGTGTTGAAGGAGCGACTGAAACGGTTTGAGACGTCACTTTATGATACCTACCTGATTAATTGTAAGGACATCCCCCCTCATCTTTGTAGGGGAAAAAAACCTGCGTTCCTGTCATCTAACGGACTTTTAAAGGGCAAAAGACTTTGAAGAACAGTCCTTGGTTGTCCCAACACCGGACCCCCCCCCCACACACATCACAGAAGGGCTACAATTTCTACAAGGGGTGCAACCTAAACCAGAACCCCAGTATAACTGTATTTTTTGGGCGTTGAATTCAAATGTTTTTTTTAATTCATTTTTCATTTTTTTTCAAGTGATCCCTTCATTTTCAACTTTTTATCTTGCATTACTAAATAATAAAGTGTTTATCTTTGTAAATTATTTTTTTTCATTCTTAATTTTCCTGAGGAGACCCACCCTTGGTAAACTGTCTGAAGTTTGTTACGGGCTGAGTAACCCCTTCACAATTCAAAAAATGTATGACAGTATCGCTAATTTTACGGAATCGGTAAAAAAAATTTGCCGATACCAGCTATACCGAATTAACACTCTAAGGCACCTTTGAGGTTATTTAAACTCCCCCCCCCTCACACTCACGCACGTGCCACACAAGACACACACACACTCTCTCTCCCTCCCCCCTCTTCCTCCCCCTCTCCCCCCTCAAGGAAGGGTTTTCCTGATTTGGGGGGGGGGCTCTTGTTTTAAAAAATTTGGGAAATCGTGCTCCGTTCCCCGAATTAAGCCTGAATCCTCCCCATTCCCCCCCGGCGCTGTATAATCCTCCGAGTTTAGCGCCCCCCCTTTTTTTATAAAAATACCCTTCTCTCTCTCTCCTCTCTCTCTCTCCTCCTTCCCCTCCCTACAACACCCACTATCACAAACACCCACTCGAAAGCTCACAGGCTTTTCGGGGGATCAAGGGGTTACCCAAAAAAGGTAGACCCAGGGGTTGGGGGAACCTGGGGGGAAGATTGGGGGCAGAGCCAAAAAGGGAGAAGAGTTGGAAGGGAAACTAAAAAATTTGGGCGGGAAAGGGAGGAGAGGATAGCTCGAGACACAAAATGGGAGAAACAAGCTATGGCAAAAAAAAAAAATACAATGCTTAAAGGGGAAAAACTAAAAAACCTGATACACCCTTAAAGAAAAAAATAACAGCTGACGTAACAGGAACTTCTGCATCAGGAAAGAAAGGGGGACGGAGGAGCATAGATGCTATACTGCATAAAGGGCCTATCAGACCCACACAGAGCCAGGAAAAGATGAGGAGCACACTGGAACAAATGAGAGTTCTGAAAAAAAATGAAGAGGCTAAAACACATGCAGAGCCCAAACAGGCACCTGAAAAAGCCAAGAACAGAAACCCGGAAAGACAGTCCACTGACCATAGGGGCCTCAGCCGGGGAAGGGCTTAAAGGGAAAGGGAATGCTCCCAGGGAAGGAACTAAAACACCTCGGAGGTTTCAATGGGAGCACAGGGGGAGGACAAAAGGGCAAGATAGTTTTTGTCAAATTGGCTCCGGGAAGTTGAAGGGAAATTTTAGAGAAAGGAAACAGGGAAAAACGATTGAAGTTCTGAAAGCAAAGGTGAGGGCGACATCCCCAGGTGGCAAATTTTCGAGGAATTGGGGTGGTCTGTAAGGGAGGAAAACGGCCTCTCAATGAATTTTAAAGGCAGAATCAACTCGAACCAGTTTTGGGGGAAAAGCACGACTGAGAGTCAAACAAAAGTCAAAGGTGTACCTCAAAGAGACAGAACACAAGAAAAAAGGTTATACGAAAGAGATAAAAAAAACGAAAGGGGAACGAGAGAAATGACAAAGATGAGCAGAAAAACCCCAATGCAGGTGAAGGGTAAACACACCCCCAGAACACCCCAAAGGGACCCAACTGGGAAAACCCCAAGGGCAATTGAGCAATCAAAACCAAAACCCTCACCACTAATCCCTTACTCCCTTTCTCCACCCCAAAACAAAACCCATAAAATAACCCTCTTGGGAACTCTGCCCCCCCCCCCACTGCAACCCCCCAAAAGGCGCATGCCAGGCTCTTGACCCCCCAACCCCAATTTCCCAGGATCACATATAAAAAAAGAATTGAAGGTTTGGTACACAAACAGGGATGGAATAACGAATTAATATGAGAAGGGCAGAAAAACAATAAAAAGTCCCCAGCATCATAGATCACGAAATGAAACCCCTGGGGACAATAGAAAAATGCAATTTTCCCCACCGGGGATATAAACCCCGGGGAAAAGATAGAAGGAGCGGAGGGGGAGGGGGGGTTGAAAGCTCATAAAAGCCCAAAAGGAATTTGAGGAAAGGGAAGGCATGGACGAATGGAGGAAGGGACTATACAGAGGTAACTTCAGTCGGGGGAACGTAAGGTATCTTCTGGATGTTAACCCACCATAAAAACTGCAGGAGGCCAAGAAGGGGAAATATGAAGAGAGCAACAATGCAAGGGGGCACACTGGCCGAGGTGGCAAGAAACCACCGAACAGAGCAAATTTACGGGTTAGGGGGTTTTTAACCACAGGGAGTTCGGGGGTAAATGGAGCCACACGGGGGCCCCTGAAACAGGGAGAGCCAAGATGAGGGGGTGGGGTACTGAAAAACCTTTAGCAAAAAACCCTTTAAAGGACACTACCAGAGAGAGAGGGGGGGATGAGCCAGCAAGACGGCCCCTTGTGTTCACCCCTGGCTTCAGACTTGAAACTACATATAGAGGCCCCTTGGATAGTGATCACATGGTTCTGTGTTTTGAATACATATAAAATTACAAGTAGAGGGGGAAAACAGGATTTGGATGGGCAAAGCCAAACAAAAAAAAGGGGACTACGGGTATAGGAATTTCCCTGCGGGAAGTTCAGTGGGACAAGAATTGGGCGGGAAAAGAAAGTAAATGAAATGAGGAATATATAAAAACAAAATCAGGAGGCAGTGGAAATTTTTTCCCCCAAAAGGAAATAGAATAAGGGAAGCCCAAAGCGAACCCTTTGGTTTCCCAAGGTGTGGGAGGCAAAAACTAAGGAAAACGAGAAGGGAAAAATATCAGGAGGCAAAGGACCCGGGAAAACAGGAGACTCCCCGAAAAAGCGAAACGATATGCACAGATAAGGAGGGGGGCCCAGCGACGTATAAAAAACGCTTACATCGAAACCCAAATCGACCCAAAATGCTGTAAGCCACATAGGGGGAAACAACAGTCAAAGCCCAAGTGATCGGGCTGAAAAAAGAAGGTGGGAAACCCCCAGAAGTGATCAAGAGTTACGTGGGGGGCTCAAAAAGGGAGATTAAGGAAGTATTTATGGTGGAGACGGGAAGGCTCGGGGTGAACAGAGCAGAGGGAGACCCCAACAAGAATATGCCAACAAGGTTAGTGACATACACACAACTGAGGAGGGGGGTGAAGGGGCTGCTAAGGACCTTGATACCTCAAAGGGCAATGGGACCAACAACATCCCCCCTTCTTAAGGGAGGGAGCAGAAATGCCCTTTTCCACAATCTCAAAACCCCCCTGAGGGTTTAACAATTAAAAAGGTATAAAAAAAGCAGGTTGTTAGGGAAGACACATATGCAACAGTTGGTATCTTTATTTGAAAAGTTTCCCTCACAGAGGCGAAACGTTTCGAAAAAAGATACCTAACTGTTATAGTGTTTAACCCAACAACCGTTTGGGATTTTATCCTTTTAATGTTCAATCGCAGACACTGAACACAAGGGTATCTTGGGACGACCCACAATCAACTTCGACAACCTTACTAGTGAGAGCGGCTGATTTGAAGGGACTTTACCTCCCAACATCTGAGTTTTTTCCTTTCTAGTGACCACGTTCCCTGTTGGGGGTTTAAAAAAGCTCCCCTCCTGTCATTTTATCTCCCCTATGTTTTTTCTATGGAACAAAGCTCTCTCCAGACTGAGGGGCTGACCACCCCAAAACTTTAAGGGGGGATGGATGATTACAACGTCTTCAATATCCTGCTTTTATCAAATTTTTTTGCACTCGATGAAAAAGCCTACTGTGTAGGCGAAACGTTCGAAAAAAGATACCTAACGTTGCAATGTGTCTTACCCAACAACCTCCCCGAGTGTGGGGAAGCGGCAAATGTAGAAACCCCTATTTAAAAAGGGACAGAAAAGAAGCCAAACTATAGCCAGGTCACTGACGTGCATAGAAAGCAAAAATAAAAATAGAAGTTTTTCAGGGGGAGAGTGGCCAAACGTCTGGAACTGAGCAAAAGTATAAACGCCAACCAGCAGGATTTATGGAAGGCAAATCCTGGTCACAAAACCCACTGAGTTTTTAAAGATAAAGTTCAGAATAGGACAGAGAGGAGGGGGGGGTTGATTGCTCTTCTTGGGCTGCAAAAGGCCTTTAACACAGTTTCCCCACAGGAATGGTGCAGAAGCTAGAGGTCAGGGGTGTATAAAAGGGAAAGGGGGCGCAATGGTCAGAGACTACCTAAGAGAGGCAACAACGAGCATCTACGGTGAGGTTCACAGTGGGCACCTATGACGGTGGAGTCCCCCAGGGGTCATCCAGGGGCCCTGCATTTCTGGCATATGTAATGACATAATGGGAAGGGGATAGATCAGAAGTGTCCTTTTTTGCAGAAATGTGAAATAAGAGGGGGGTTAAATCAGTGAAATCAGGAGGACTTTAAAAAAACCGGGCAGGGGGTACCCCGGTCCAGCAAAGGTTTTTTTATTTTAACCCCCCAAAAGCAAAGTCAAGTCGGGAAAGGGCAAAGAAGACCGTAGACGGAGTAAGGTGGGGCCAAAGACTGAAACCCCCGTCAAGGAGAAAGTCTGGGGTGAAACACCTAAAAACCCGATCGCAGCAGATATGGGTGCCTGGCAAAACCCGAGAATAGCATTAGCAAAGAATCGCTCAAAACACTGTACACTGTGTAGTCTGGGGCCCCTATTGGAGTATGCGCAGCTGTTTGGAACCCCCCTTGAAGAAACACGTCAGGGAAAAAAAAAAAAAGTGCAAGGTTTCCAAGAGGGTTAGTTCCCGAGCTAAGGGGGAAGTCTACGAAAAAATGTTAAGGGAAATCGGGCTGAAGACATGGAGGACAGGGGGTTGGCGAGACAGATAACAATTCAAAATAGGTGGAATGACAAGGGGACCCCAGACAGGATGTTTCCCAAAAGGGGACACAGAAACAAGGGGTCACAATTGGAAATTGAAGACCCAGATGAGCCAAAAGGGTTTTAGAAGTATTTTTTTCAGTCATAGAGTAGTGAGGAAATGGACTAGCCTGGTAGGTGAGGTAGTGGGCAGGAACCTACATATAGCTTTAAGATAGGATGAAAACTCATGGAGAAGGTGAGGGGACCTGACACCGGGGAAGAGGCCCAGCAGGAGCGAGTTTTGACCCTTTCAACCACAATTAGTGAGTAAATTTGGTACTCACCAACACAGACCACCAACGGGGGTCCCTGGGTGCGACGTGGGGACCAAAGGGTCCGAAATCCTAGTTTTTTAAGGGTGCAGTGACTGCTAAAAAAACAGGGGAGTGCACGTCAGTGAGCAAAAAATACGAGTGATACTAAAGTTATTAGTTTGAAAAAGTCTGAGAAAGCCCGAATTATCCATTTCCAAATTATCCCAAAGTTTTTTGGGCTACTAGGGAGCGGTAGGCCTGAAGCAGTGACGTCACACAAGTTGTGTGCCATTATACATATAAATGAAGTGTATATAATGTGAAGGAAAATTCATAAGTGAAAATGAAATCGCGTGAGGAACGGGGACGTATGAGCACATTTGGTTATAATCATCCGGATGAGGATCTCCCAAAAAAGGGGTTTGGCTAGACAAGACTTACTCATCAGCATCTGGCAAATTTCCGACCGTTGCCAGCGCAAAATATCACCCAATTGTGGTTTGCATGTCGCATTTTTTTCCTGGGTTTGGGCTTGCTCGTGTTAGATCGGTCACTCACTCCTGCAATATTTTTTATTTTTTTTTTTATACACACCGGCCGTTCCCCCAAGGCAGGGTGGCCCGAAAAAGAAAAAATTTCACCATTTCCTCCATCACTGTCTTTTCCAGAAGGGGGCTTTACACTACAGTTTTTTAAACTGCAACATTAACACCCCCCTTCAGAGTGCAGACGTACTTCCCATCTCCGGACCAAGTCCCGGCCCGCCCGGGTTTCCCCGAATCCCCCATAAATGTTACTTTGCTCACATCCACACATCAAGTTTTAAAAACCATTTGTCTCCATTTACTCCTACAAACCGCTATGCATGCCCGCTGGGAAGTCCCCAAACCCTCGCAACAAAACCTCCTTTACCCCCCCCCTCCAAAACCCCTTCTGGCCCACCCCTACCCCGCCTTCCTTCCCCTACAGACTGGTACACCTTGAAGTCATTTTGTTTGCTCCATTCCTCTACATGTCCGAACCCCCTCAACAACCCTTTCCCCAGCCCCCCGGAAACATTTTTTTGGGAATCCGCACCTCTCCTAACTTCCAAAATACAATTCCTGCATTTATTTCCCCCACACATTGCCCTCAGACTGAAAAACTCCACTGCCTCCAGCCTTCTCCCCGCTGCAACATTCAACCCCGCTTTACCCCCCATTAAGAGCGTTGGTAAAATATACTCTCATACATTCCCCTCTTTGCCTCCAAGGGGGAAAGTTCTTTTTCCCACAGGACTCTAAGTGCACCACTCATTTTTTCCCTCATCAATTCTTGATTTCACCCATCTTTCATAACCCATCCGCTGACACGTACTCCCAAATATCTGAATACTCACCCCCTCCATACTCTTCCCTCCCAACGATATTCAAACTTCATCACCTAATCTTTTTTTTTTATCCTCATAAACCTTTCTCTTTCCTGTATTCACCTTTAATTTTCCCTTTTTTGCACACCCACCAAATTTATCCACCAATCTCTGCAACTTCTTTCAGAAAACTCCAAGAGCACAGTGTCATCGCAAAACAGCTGTGACAACTCCCACTTTTGTGTATTTTTTTATTTTTTAACTCCACGCCTTTTGAAAAACCCCGCATTACTTCTCTACAACCCCACTATAATAATTAAACAACCACGGCATCACACATCCTTGTCTAAGGCCTACTTTTACGGGGAAAAAATTTCCCTCTTTCCTACATACTCTAATTTGAGCCTCACTATCCTCTAAAAACTCTTCACTGCTTTCAGTAACCTACCTCCCTACACCATACACTTGCAACATCTGCCACATTGCCCTCCTATCCACCCTGTCATACGCCTTTTCCAAATCCAAAAATGCCACAAAGACCTCTTTAGCCTTATCTAAATACGTTCACTTATATGTTTCACTGTAAACACCTGGTCCACACACCCCTACCTTTCCTAAAGCCCCTTGTTCATCTGCTATCCTATTCTCCGTCTTACTCTTAATTCTTTCAATTATAACTCTACCATACACTTTACCAGGTACACTCAACAGACTTACCCCCTATAATTTTTGCACCCCTCTTTTATCCCCTTTGCCTTTATACAAAGGAACTATGCATGCTCTCTGCCAATCCCTAGGTACCTTACCCTCTTCCATACATTTATTAAATAATTGCACCAACCACTCCAAAACTATACCCCCACCTGCTTTTACATTTCTATCTTTATCCCACCCAATCCGGCTGCCTTACCCCCTTTCATTTTACCTACTGCCTCACGAACTTCCCCACACTCACAACTGCTCTTCCTCACTCCTACAAGATGTTATTCCTCCTTGCCCTATACACGAAATCACAGCTTCCCTATCTTCATCAACATTTAACAATTCCTCAAAATATTCCTTCCATCTTCCCAATACCTCTAACTCTCCATTTAATAACTCCCTCTCCTATTTTTAACTGACAAAATCCATTTGTTCTCCTAGGCTTTCTTAACTTGTTAATCTCACTCCAAAAATTTTTCTTATTTTTAACAAAATTTTTTGATAACATCTAACCCACTCTCTCAATTTTCTCTCTTTTTACATTGCTTCATCACTCTCTTAACTTCTCTCTTTTTCTCTATATACTCTTCCCTCCTTGCATCACTTCTACTTTGTAAAAACTTCTCATATGCTAACTTTTTCTCCTTACTACTCTCTTTACATCAATCATTCCACCAATCGCTCCTCTTCCCTCCTGCACCCACTTTCCTGTAACCACAAACTTCTGCTGAACACTCTAACACTACATTTTTAAACCTACCCCATACCTCTTCGACCCCATTGCCTATGCTCTCATTAGCCCATCTATCCTCCAATAGCTGTTTATATCTTACCCTAACTGCCTCCTCTTTTAGTTTATAAACCTTCACCTCTCTCTTCCCTGATGCTTCTATTCTCCTTGTATCCCATCTACCTTTTACTCTCAGTGTAGCTACAACTAGAAAGTGATCTGATATATCTGTGGCCCCTGTGCAAGCTATTACAGTAGTTATTAGTAGTAAGAACACTTAGGAAGCTAGGAAGTCCTCTCTAAACGTGAACAAGGAATAGGATAATAACAGCAATAATTGATACTTAAATCCAGGAAGGACAATAAGTGAAGAGTAGCATTTCTAGGAAAGACAGAACAGAGAGGTATAACGGATCTACCCCCCCCCTAGCCATGCCTCCCTCACACACACACACAAGGGCAGACACTTATTGAAGCTTTAGACCCTAGTAGCAATTATCGCTTTTTATAACCCAGAATTACTGGTATGTATTAACAGTATCTCCCTGCATACCTCCCCCCCCACACACACATATACACACACACGCACACACACACACACACACACACACACACACTGTAAGTACGTGCCGGTCAAGCCCCAGGAGGTTGGGGGTCAGGTCACAAGAAGTTGTGGGCAGAAAGGACCACTGAGACTACACTACAACCCACAAGCCACCTACCTTTCAGTACATAATAAACCCACACATAATTCCACACAAGATTACACACACGCACACACACACACACATATCCAGACTCACACACACACACACACACACACACATACACTCCCCCCCCCTCACCACCGAACAACTCACTTCTTCCCCTGATCCCTCCCCTCCCTCGTTCACCCTCCCCTCCCCCGGTCACCCAGACCCTCCTGACCCCTCCCCACTCCTCTCCCACATAGCCACAGTTCCTCCTCTACCTCCCCCCCCCACACTCTGACATACACACTACTAACCTAACATACAGAACTACATAGGTTTCCCCACTCTGAGGCAATCAGGATAAAACAAAAAATGGGTTGTCAGAGAGCAACAAGAAAAACCAAGGGACAGGAGGAGGAAGCTGCAAAGGAAGATTGGGCAGCAGAGCTCATAAAAAGAGATCATGAATGGGAAAAGAAACTAGAAGAACTTAGCTTGAGAATGGAAGAGAGGATAGATATGGAAAGCAGGAAGTGGGAGCTGCATATCAAAGCAGCAGAGGCTAGGATACAGAGTTTAGAAGAGGAACTAAAAAATCTGAAACAGCCTAAAGAACTAAAGAATATTTTGGGATTGACAACAGAGACTGCTACCTCAGCCACAAATAAGGGGACTGTAGGGAAAGAAGGGGCACAACTGCATGGGGAGGCTCTATCACAGGAGACTGTAGTAATGAAAGAGCTAAGCTTTATGTGGAGGCCCTAACAGACAACAACAGAGCCCAAGGAAAGCCGAGAAGGGAAAATGACAGGCCACTGAGCCCAAGTACATTAGCCAGTGAAACTGAAGAAAGGAAAGCTGCAGTGCAGGAAACCAAATTAAATGAGGGGATACACAGGGATAAGCAGTGGGAGAATGAAAGGGTGAGGTCAGTCTTTGTGTATGGGCTCCAGGAAGCTGAAGGGGAAATATATGAAGCAAGAAAACAAGGGGAAAAAAAAGCAATTGAAAGCATCATGAAAGCAATAGGAGAAGACGACATGACCCAGCTGGAAAATTTTTGGAGAATAGGGGGTTTGTAAAAAAAAGAACCCGGCCAGTGAAAGTGACCTTCAAGGCAGAAGCGACTCGGACCAGGATCCTGCAGGAGAAAGCACGATTAAGGGACATGCCGGCATACAGGAAGGTGTATCTCGACCGCGACAGATCACAAGAAGAAAGGCAGAAACTGAGAGAGATGTTACAAGGCGAAAGGAGGAAAGAGAGGGGATGGAGAAGACAGACAGAGATCCCAGACCCAGGAAGAAGATCAAATAACAGCCTCCTCACAACTTCCTATAGAAGCCTCCCAACCAGGTCAACCCCAGTGCAACCAAACACTCTAAATCAAAACACCCATGCCACATCCAATGCCCCCACCCACTACATTACAAACTCCACCCCTACAGCAACAACCCATAGTTCCTTACCAGGTCTCCCACTTCCCCAACCCAATATACCTCCCAGACCACAGTCTTAGAAAAGAAGTTGAAGGTGTGGTATACAAATGCAGATGGAATAACAAACAAGTATGAGGAGTGGCACGAAAGAATCAAAGAGACATCCCCAGACATAATAGCACTCACAGAAACAAAACTCACCAGAATAAATAACAGATTCAATCTTTCCATCCGGATACCAAATCCATCAGGAAGACAGAGGGAGAGAGGGGGAGGAGGAGTTGCACTGCTCATTAAAAAACCAGTGGGATTTTGAGAAAATGGAAGGAATGGATGGCATGGGCGAAAGGGACTACTTAGTAGGAACAATCCAGTCTGAGGGACATAAGGTGATAATTGCAGTAATGTACAACCCACCACAGAACTGCAGGAGGCCAAGAGAAGAATATGATGAGAGCAACAGAGCAATGATCGACACACTAGCCGAGGTGGCCAGGAGAGCACACATGGGAGGAGCAAAGTTACTAGTTATGGGTGATTTCAATCACAAGGAGATTGACTGGGAAAACCTGGAGCCCCATGGGGGTCCCGAAACATGGAGAGCCAAGATGATGGATGTGGTACTGGAAAACCTCATGCATCAACATGTTAGAGACACTACCAGAGAGAGAGGAGAGGATGAACCAGCAAGACTGGACCTTGTATTCACCATGAGTAGTTCGGACATCGAGGGATCATGTATGAAAGGCCTCTGGGAGCTAGTGATCATGTGGTTCTGTGCTTCAACTACATAGTTGAGCTCCAAGTGGAGAGAGTAGCAGGAATAGGCTGGGAAAAACCAAACTGCAAAAGGGGGAATTACTCAGGCATGAGGAACTTCCTTCAAGACATTCAGTGGGAGAGGGAACTGACAGGAAAACCAGTACAAGAAATGATGGACTATGTAGCAACAAAATGCAAGGAGGCAGAGGAGAGGTTTGTTCCCAAGGGAAACAGAAATAATGGGAAGAACAGAACGAGTCCTTGGTTCACCCAAAGGTGTAGGGAGGCAAAAACTAGGTGTACTAGAGAATGGAAAAAGGTACAGAAGACAGAGAACTCAGGAAAATAAAGAAATCAGCCGAAGAGCCAGGAACGAATATGCACAGATAAGAAGGGAGGCTCAGAGACAATATGAAAATGACATAGCATCAAAAATAAAGACTGACCCGAAGCTGTTGTACAGCCACATCAGGAGGAAAACAACAGTCAAGGACCAGGTAATCAGACTGAGGAAGGGTGATGGGGAATTCACAAGAAACGACCAAGAGGTATGTCAGGAGCTCAACACAAGATTTAAAGAGGTATTTACAGTGGAACCTAGTAGGACTCCAGGAAATCAGAACAGGGGGGCACACCCGAAAGTGCTGGATGAGGTACATATAACCAAGGAGGAGGTGAAGAAGCTGCTATGCGAACTTGACACCTCAAAGGCGGTGGGACCAAACAACATCTCTCCATGGGTCCTTAAAGAGGGAGCAGAGATATTGTGTGAGCCATTAACAAAGATCTTCAACACATCACTTGAAACTGGGCAACTCCCTGAGGTATGGAAAATGGCAAATGTAGTCCCAATTTTTAAAAAGGGAGACAGACATGAGGCACTAAACTACAGACCTGTATCACTAACGTGTATAGTATGCAAGGTCATGGAGAAGATCATCAGGAGGAGAGTGGTGGGGCACCTGGAAAGAAACAAGTGTATAATTGACAACCAGCACGGTTTCAGGGAAGGAAAATCCTGTGTCACAACCTACTAGAGTTTTATGACAAGGTGACAGAAGTAAGACAAGAGAGAGAGGGGTGGATCGACTGCATATTTTTGGACTGCAAGAAGGCCTTCGACACAGTTCCTCACAAGAGGTTACTGCAAAAGCTAGAGGATCAGGCACACATAACAGGAAAGGCACTGCCAATGGATCAGAGAATACCTGTCAGGGAGGCAACAACGAGTCATGGTACGCGACGAGGTGTCAGAGTGGGCGCCTGTGACAAGCGGGGTTCCACAGGGGTCAGTTCTAGGACCTGTGCTGTTCTTGGTATATGTGAACGACATAACTGAAGGGATAGACTCAGAAGTGTCCTTGTTTGCAGATGATGCGAAGTTAATGAGAAGAATCAAATCGGATGAGGATCAGCAGGACTACAAAGAGACTGGACAGGCTACAAGCCTGGTCCAGCAACTGGCTCCTTGAATTTAACCCTGCCAAATGCAAAGTCATGAAGATTGGGGAAGGGCAAAGAAGACCGCAGACACAATATAGTTTAGATGGCCAAAGACTGCAAACCTCACTCAAGGAAAAAGACCTGGGGGTGAGTATAACACCGAGCATATCTCCCGAGGCGCACATCAATCAGATACTGCTGCAGCATACGGGCGCCTGGCAAACCTACGGATAGCGTTCCGATACCTCAGTAAGGATTCGTTTAAGACTCTGTATACCATTTATGTCAGGCCCATACTGGAGTATGCAGCACCAGTTTGGAATCCACACCTAGTCAAGCACGTCAAGAAATTAGAGAAAGTGCAAAGGTTTGCAACAAGACTAGTCCCAGAGCTACGGGGATTGTCCTACGAAGAAAGGTTGAGGGAAATCGGCCTGACGACACTGGAGGACAGGAGGGTCAGGGGAGACATGATAACGACATATAAAATACTGCGCGGAATTGACAAGGTGGACAAAGACGGGATGTTCCAGAGAAGGGACACAGACACAAGAGGTCACAATTGGAAGTTGAAGACTCAGATGAATCAAAGGGATGTTAGGAAGTATTTCTTCAGTCATAGAGTAGTCAGGCCGTGGAATAGCCTAGAAAGTGACGTAGTGGAGGCGGGAACCATACATAGTTTTAAGGCGAGGTATGATAGAGCTCATGGAGCAGGGAGAAAGAGGACCTAGTAGCGATCAGCGAAGAGGCGGGGCCAGGAGCTGTGACTCGACCCCTGCAACCACAAATAGGTGAGTACAAATAGGTGAGTACACACACAGACACACACACACGCACACACACACACACACACACACACACACACACACACACACACACACACACACACACACACACACACACACACACACACACAGGAGAGAGGATGAACCAGCAAGATTGGACCTAGTATTCACCTTGAGTAGTGCAGATATTGAAGACATCACATATGAAAAGCCCCTCGGAACTAGTGATCACGTGGTTCTAAGCTTCGAATACATAGTAGAGTTACAAATGGAGAGGGAAGCAGGAAGGTCAGGACGAATGATGCCAAACTACAAGAGAGGGAACTACAGAGGGATGAAAAATTTCCTGCACGAGGTTAAGTGGGACAGAGCAATGGCAAGGAAATAAGTAAATGAGATAATGGAATATGTAAAAACAATATACAATAAAGCGCAGAAGAGGTTTCTACCCAAGGGCAACAGACATGACGAAAACACCATGACGAGCCCTTAGTTCATTCTGATTCATTCTAATGAGGACACTAAAGCACTCTAGGATGATTTGAATAGACTGATGCAATGGTCGGAGAAGTGGCAGATGCAGTTTAATATAGACAAATGCAAAGTTCTAAATGTTGGACAGGAAAATAACCATGCCACATATAAACTAAATAATGTAGATCTTAATACTACTGATTGCGAGAAGGATTTAGGAGTTCTGGTTAGCAGTAACCTAAAGCCAAGACAACAGTGCATTAGTGTTCGCAATAAAGCTAACAGAATCCTTGGCTTCATATCAAGAAGCATAAATAACAGGAGTCCTCAGGTTGTTCTTCAACTCTATACATCCTTGGTTAAGCCTCATTTAGACTATGTTGCACAGTTCTGGTCACCGTATTACAGAATGGATATAAATGCACTGGAAAACGTACAGAGGAGGATGACAAAGTTGATCCCATGTATCAGAAATCTTCCCTATGAGGACAGACTGAAGGCCCGGAATCAGCACTCTCCGACCCTAAGCAATTGTACAGTCACATCATGAATTAAACAGCAGTCAAAGACCAGGTAATCAGGCTGATGAAGGAAGGAGGGGAGTTTACAAGAAACCACCTTTAAGTATGTGAAGAGCTCAGCATGAGAATCAAAGAAGTATTCACAGTGGAGACAAAAAGGACTCCAAAAAGAAGGAAAGGTGGGGTACACCATCAAGGGCATACAACCGAGGAGGAAGTGAAGAGGCTGCTATGCGAACTAGATATCTCAAAGGATATGGGGCTGGATAAGGGGTCCTGAGAGGCGCTCTGTGTACTATTAACAACAATCTTCAACACATCTATTGAAAAAGGGCGACTACTGGAAGACACAAAATGTAGCCCCAAATTTTAAAAAAGAAGACAGACACGCAGCTATAAACTACAGATCAGTATCGCTGACATATATTATATGCAAAGTCATGGAGATTATCAGAGGAGTGGCGGGGCACCTAGAAAGGAATGATCGTATCAACCTAAACCAGCACGGATACATAGACGGGAAGTCCTGTGCCACATACCTACAAGAGTTCTATGACAAGGTGACAGCAGTAAAACAAGAGAGAAAGGTTGGGTAGATTGCTTTTTCTTAGAATAAGAAGGCTTCTGACTCAGTTTCATATAAGAGATTAGTGCAAAATGCTGGAACCAGGCAGGTATAACAAAAAAGGCACTGAAGGGAAGGCATCAGCGAGTCATGGTACGTGACGAGGTGTCAGAGTGGACGCGTGTGACGAGCGGGGCTCAGAAGAATTCTGAAGTGTCCCTGTTTGCAGATGATGTGAGGCTAATTGCTTGAATAGGATGTTCGCTGTAAGCAGGCTACAATAATAGATGCATGTCCACGGTAAACAGATAGCTGTTGCTGGAGTATGGTCGTTGTACCGAGATTGTTGTTGTTACTACAGCTATATACCCGCTCTAAGCTGGTTACTGACGTCGATAGACGTTCCCTGAAACAAGGCTGTTATTGAAATATGATAATAGTAGCATAAAAGGGGCTGTTATAGGTGTATGTTTACAGCAGGGATATAAACATACACGTGTATGTTACTTGCAGGATGTCATAAGTGCAAACATCAAGACAACATTTAAATGAAACACTAATAACATAAAACAGAGATATCCAGTTCTTGGGTTTAACAACATCCTGGAGCAAACTTTGCTCGACTTACATTCCCCAGCAACAGATGATATCTAGACCTGCTGGGCCACCTCGTGACACAGTCAATTTACAGTAAATGGTGGAGCTCGCCTCAGCTGAGCTCTGTAAAATGTTTATCACAGAGTCTAACTTGCATGTTCCAGGGGATTTCACTGAGACTTTTATTCGTATTCCGGAATTCAAACTGCATCAAGATAACCGAGATTACATGATTTATACTCTAATTCTTTTCCATGCGTTTCGCTTTGGATATTATATTTGTTTTTTAATTCAAAATAAGAAGACGAAGATACCAACGTAACGCCTTTGAGCTTTATATATTTCATACGAACTTACATGAAAAACACATGAAAAACACACCTCAGCGACTTACAGTGAACAATTTTTACTGTCCATTTCGTGTCAGTGAAGATCAGCATTAACTTCCTTCATAATGTTGTATTTTGTGATCACGTGTCTTCTTTCTATACATTTCCATTTATTAATTTTTTTTCACTTCGTTCCATCTTCCATCAGAGCCTAATATATTTTAGACAAATTCTGCTAATGACATCGTAGCTCAGACAAATATAAATATATATATATATATATATATTATAATATATATTATATATATATATGTATATATATATATATATATATATATATATATATATATATATATATATATTATATATATATATATATATATGCAAAACAACCACTCTGAAAGAATAGAGAAATTCCAAGCGCTTTCGTGACTACTCACATTATCAATGTGAGTAGTCACGAAAGCGCTTGGAATTTCTCTATTCTTTCAGAGTGGTTGTTTTGCATATATATATATATATATATATATATATATATATATATATATATATATATATATATATATATATATATATATATATATATATATATACATATTTATTATTTTCACACTGGCCGATTCCCACCAAGGCAGGTGGCCCGAAAAAGAAAAACTTTCACCATCATTCACTCCATCACTGTCTTGCCAGAAGGGTGCTTTACACTACAGTTTTTAAACTGCAACATTAACACCCCTCCTTCAGAGTGCAGGCACTGTACTTCCATCTCCAGGACTCAAGTCCGGCCTGCCGGTTTCCCTGAACCCCTTCATAAATGTTACTTGCTCACACTCCAACAGCACGTCAAGTATTAAAAACCATTTGTCTCCATTCACTCCTATCAAACACGCTCACGCATGCCTGCTGGAAGTCCAAGCCCCTCGCACACAAAACCTCCTTTACCCCCTCCCTCCAACCTTTTCTAGACCGACCCCTACCCCGCCTTCCTTCCACTACAGATTGATACACTCTTGAAGTCACTCTGTTTCCCCATTCTCCC
>NC_069415.1:49259460-49284119 GCF_026875155.1 Cherax quadricarinatus
TGGTGTCTGGAACGAATTAATTGGATTTACATTATTTCTTATGGGGAAAATTGATTCGAAAATCATCCATTTCGATAATAGTCCCATTTCCAGGAATGGATTATGAACGATTATTGAGGGACCACTGTATATATACACACACACATTGGTTTAGAAAGACATGTAAGCAAACACTATAACATATTTATTAGAAAACGTTTCGGTCCTGGGACCTTGATCACTTCTAACATACAGAGGTAGAAAGACATTATATATATAGGCGGAGAGTGAGATGTGATGCACGTGACCTGAGGAATGTCATAAGAACATAAGAATGGAGGAACACTGTAGAAGGCCTACTGGCCCATGCGAGGCAGGTCCTTATCAAAACAACCTCTACCTATGATGAGGACGGGTAGACGATGAAATCATGTGACTCCTGCATTGTTGGGTTGGTGCTGCTTAAGTATCATGTATGCCAATGTTTTTGAAATTTTGTAGTTTCCAGTGTTGCGTTCTATAGTGTCGGTGACGGCGATTAGTGATGCTTCTAGGCACCGTCGGCGTCTGAGGTCTGGTTCGGTGAGAACGAGTTGTGCCTCGTTCCAGTTCATCAAATGCCTCGTGGAGTCTCTGTGGAGGACACAGGCATACCTTACATCGTCTCTGTTAGAGGCATTTCGATGCTCATTCAGGCGGACTGCAAGATCTCTGCCTGTCTCGCCTACATATTTCTTGGGACAGAACCCACAGGGAATAGTGTAGACGCCTGCTGTAGAAGTTAGAGGTGTGGGGCTGCATTTCATAGTGAGGTCTTTGATAGATGTGTTTATGGTGGAAACGTTGATGTTACTCATAGCAAGTGCCCGGCGAGTATTCGTGGCAACATCGCCACATGGGAGTACTATGAACTGTTTAGGGGGCTGTTCCATGGGCGGTTTGTTGAGGATAGCTTGTGCCTTGAGTCTGCAATCTCGGATGAAGAAAGATAGGAACTGAAGACGTGTAAAGGCTTGTGTTATGTAAGTGCATTCTTCTTCTAGAAAACAGGGGCTGGAGATGCGAAGAGCTCTCAAGAAGAAGCCAATGAGGACTCCTCTCGTAGTGCGGGTGTCTTGGTGTGAATAAAAGTGTATAAGATCGTCCTTGTTGGTAGGTTTTCTATACACAAAAAACTTCTCTTCAAAGTGTATAGAAAACCTACCAACAAGGACGATCTTATACACTTTTATTCACACCAAGACACCCGCACTAAGAGAGGAGTCCTCATTGGCTTCTTCTTGAGAGCTCTTTGCATCTCCAGCCCTTGTTTTCTAGAAGAAGAATGCACTTACATAACACAAGCCTTTACACGTCTTCAGTTCCCATCTTTCTTCATCCGAGATTGCAGACTCAAGGCACAAGCTATCCTCAACAAACCGCCCATGGAACAGCCCCCTAAACAGTTCATAGTACTCCCATGTGGCGATGTTGCCACGAATACTCGCTGGGCACTTGCTATGAGTAACATCAACGTTTCCACCATAAACACATCATCTATCAAAGACCTCACTACGAAACACAGCCCCACACCTCTAACTTCTACAGCAGGCGTCTACACTATCCCCTGTGGGTTCTGTCCCAAGAAATATGTAGGCGAGACAGGCAGAGATCTTGCAGTCCGCCTGAATGAGCATCGAAATGCCTCTAACA
Organism: Cherax quadricarinatus; assembly: GCF_026875155.1. Classification (NCBI taxonomy): domain Eukaryota; kingdom Metazoa; phylum Arthropoda; class Malacostraca; order Decapoda; family Parastacidae; genus Cherax; species Cherax quadricarinatus. The sequence continues at coordinate 49,261,132 of NC_069415.1, forward strand.
GAGACGATGTAAGGTACGCCTGTGTCCTCCACAGAGACTCCACGGGGCATTTGATGAACTGGAACGAGGCACAACTCGTTCTCACCGAACCAGACCTCAGATGCCGATGGTGCCTAGAAGCCTCACTAATCGCCATCACCGACACTATAGAACGCAACACTGGAAACTACAAAATTTCAAAAACATTGGCATACATGATACTTAAGCAGCACCAACCCAACAACACAGGAGTCACATGATTTCATCGTCTACCCGTCCTCATCATAGGTAGAGGTTGTTTTGATAAGGACCTGCCTCGCATGGGCCAGTAAGCCTTCTACAGTGTTCCTCCATTCTTATGTTCTTATGACATTCCTCAGGTCACGTGCGTCACATCTCACTCTCCGCCTATATATATAATGTCTTTCTACCTCTGTATGTTAGAAGTGATCAAGGTCCCAGGACCAAAACGTTTTCTAATAAATATGTTATAGTGTTTGCTTATGTGTCTTTCTAAACCAACTTGTCGGTATTTATTACCAAGGTTTATACCACACACACACATACATAGTCACTGGACATGTTCCTAGAACTGCTAGAGCTTCTTGAAGCTTGCTGTTGTGTGTGGGTGGACTTGTAAATGTGCTGAGTCAGGGCATGGCTGGTGTCACAACGACGCATTATACCATCACTCACTCTTCTCACTGCCTTTGCCAAGCCCCATGGGGATCCATGCCTTCTTCTCCACCACCCACATGGAAATAAGTCACTTTGACTTTTTTGGGTTATCCTAGGTTTATGGTCATCTGGGTCATCCTTCCTTCCTTCATTCCTTCCTACCTTCCTTCCTATATTCCTTCCTCTCTATATTCTTTCCTTCCTTCTGGTTTCCTGAGCATTGCTTTTGTAACAAACTCCTCAAAACCATGAAATTCATCTTCACTGGCACTTCCATCTGTCTTACAACAGTCACTTGGGAAAATAAGCATTCCAGTTTGCTGGGGAGTGAGATATTTCTTATGGCTAGGCATGGTAAACAAGGCATAGTGAAGTGGCAGTCCCACATTGCACCACTGGCTCCAAGATTTTTTTTTTATACTGTGCACACTGACCATGCAGACCCATTCTCTCACATGTAGGCCTACCAGCTTTCTCCCACTCAGTTGGAATATGCTGGTAGGCCTACATATGAAAGAATGGGTCTATGTGGTCAGTATGCGCAGTATAAAAAAATCCTGCAGCACACAGTGCGTAATAAGAAAAAAAAAACTTTGACAGTGTTTTTGGTTTAAAACAGCGACTTTGCACTGTATTTTCGTATGGTATTTATGATGGTATTCTAGTTTTCCTGGTCTCATTTTATAGAATGGAAGACATATTACAGAAAGTGAGACGATTTTTATTGGTTTTACAATGAAAAGTACCTTGAAATTGAGCTCAAATTAGCAGAAATCTTTGATTTTTGCCCAAGTTCAAAAGTAAACAAATCATGCTACGCGTTCAATACACGTCAACTGGTGAGTCTAATATTCTTTCACAAGTGCGCTGATATTATTTATACCATTTCTACACTAATGCAGTAGTCTGCATAACAGTAAATCTTTTATTTTTTGTGAGAATAAAAATTCAAGGTGGAAAGCAAAAGAATGTAAGAGGGGCGTGGGGACGTGACTAATGAACAGAAGAAATGTTATTTTAGTGTCAGGAATGTCTTTCTTGTTTATTCTGGACCCTATTTGGAAATTGGCATCTTTTGAAATTTGTGTGAAATTGGCAAAATTGCTAAATTCTGACCACTTTATTGGATAGCTGAAATCAGTAAATGGGTGGTTTCTTGTACTCACTCGATGGAAAAATTGGAGTTCTAGCGAAATAGTTATGATTTTTGTTGGCTAGTACACTGGAATTGGCCGAAAATAGGGCTCAAAGTGGGCAAAATGGCAGATGCGTAAACATCGTCGAGACCGCTAACTTTGTGAGAGCATGATTCCATAAGTTTTCCATCAAATTTCATACTTTTGGTGTTATTATGATCAGGAAAAGATTCTCTATCTTTTCATAAGTTTTTTTTTTTTTTTTTTTTTTAAATTTGTCGACCCTGAGAACAAGTCTGGGAGAGGGCCTGTCGACCCCGAATGGGTTACAAACATATATATACATTCACTCGCGCAGCGCCCCGAATATTTTGAAAAAAAAAAAATTATAGAAAAAAGAACACATTTTTTGACATGTTTTAGAATAAAAAAAATTAGGGTCAGTACTTACCAAGATATGAGGCCGAGAAGTTGGCACTGGATGCTCGTGTGACAGCAACATCGAGTCCTGTCGCTTGCAGAAGTGTTGCCGATATACCTCTTTTTCTATTGTTCATATTACAATGGTCCCTCAATTATCGTCCATAATCTGTTCCAGGAAGTGGGACTAGTATCGAAATAGACGATTTTCGAATCAATTTTCCCCATAAGAAATAATGTAAATACAATTAATCTGTTCCTGACACCCAGAAGTATTAAAACAAAAAAATTTTTTACCTGAAATATGGATGTAGTACAGACACAATACAATGGGACATGATGAATGAACCATTAACAGCATATCACTTACCTTTATTGGCGATTCTTCTTAGTGTATGGAAGACTGGAGGAGGAGAGACAATGAATTGCTGTTTGGAAGGGGAATCCCCTTCCTCAACACCTCAGGTACCAATTGCTTTTCTGGGGTTACTTCTATTCTCTGTTTCTTAATGCCACTAGGACCAACTTGTGAGTCACTGGAGTCCTGTCTCGCAAAATGTGTCCAGAGAGCTCTGTTTCTGGCATCTCTTTAAAACTTCCCTAAAATGGGCCAAGACTCTGTCACTGTACAAGTTGCTGATATGGCTTGCAACATCCTTCTCAGGGTGATGTTTCTCCATAAATCTTTCCATCCTACCCCACATTTCAAAAATCTCCTTAATTTCTGAAGAAGGCACCTTCTTCCATCTCTCTTCCTCCTCCTCTGCAGCAAGATTCTGAGCTGCGATCCATTGCTCTTCCTGCTGAAACTCTTGCTCCTTTCACATTGTTCAGTGATGTTTTTCTTAAATTCAATCGCATTTCTCACCTTCTTTACCAAAGGTTTGGCACTAGGAGCTTTCTTTGGAGCCATGGTAGCTTATTTAGCACTTGAAGCACTAAAATGAATGGAATATTATGAAATATTTCGTATGAACACGTGAGGGGACCGTCTCTCACTGGTAAACAATGGCACACTGGCTGGGAACGGCTCAGAGCCGTGAATACGTGTCCAGGACGAAAGAAGATTAGCGAGTTAACGGACCATTTGCGAGCCAATGTTTAGACGAAATAACGAGATAATTTCCGATATGGACGCCTTTCAGGCTGGATGATTTTTGAGGGACCACTGTATTTTATGTAATTTTTATGTAATGATAATTACAATTTTTAGTAGTTCTTGTCATTTTATAACCAGTCTTTGTTCTGACACTAGTATTAGGTACTGAAATTGTTCTCAAATTGTCACAAACACACTGACAGGTGGACATTTACACCTGCTTTAGCCATTTACTGTTATCTTGGAATATATACAAAGTATTTATATATCCCAGCAATGTTTTGGATATGTGGAAGTATATAATAACGATGAGGAGAAGGAGGAGGAGGAGGAGGAGAAGGAGGAGGAGGAGAAGAAGGAGGAGGAGGAGAAGAAAGATGAAGAGGAGGAGGAGAAGGAGGAGGGGGAGAAGGAGGAGGAAGAGGAGGAGAAGGAGGAGGAGGAGAAGGAGAAGGAGGAGGAGGAGAAGGAGGAGGAGGAGGAGGAGAAGAATAATACGTAGTAATAATAATAGGTAATAATAAGATCCCTTGAAGCATGAAAAGCAAAGTCCATCCCTGACAGTGACATGATGAGATGAGATAACATCTGATAAGAGCTGACGTTTGATGAGCATACACGAGGGTGGGGGAGGGTGCAGCAGATAAGAAAAGATTAGAAGTGATATTTGATGAGCATCGCCCTGGCTTTGTTTTTGCTGGTACACAAACATGCCTGTCTGTCTATTTGTCTGTCTGTCAAGCTCCCTGTCTAACTGTCTATCCATCTGGCTCTCTGTCTCAGAGCCACAAGACTGTGTCGTCATCATGTTTACTCACATCACATTGGGTTATCCTAGGTAATTTACACTATGTATACTTGTATTTATGTGTACCTGTGAGACAGAGATAGACAGACAGAAAGAGAGAGACAGATTGAAAGAGATACAGAGGCAAAGATAGAGACAGAGACAGATAGACAGAGATAGACAGAGGAAGACAGAGATAGATATACAGAGATAGACAGAGATAGACAGACCCTAAACTTGGGGTTAACATCACTTTCCTATTAAAAGAGGAGTGTTAATATGGCATTACATCAGTGAATCCTTGGTGTTTGCCGCACTGTTTGCTCTAGCTGGGGCTCAGTTTAACTGGCGCTCCCACAATGTACTAAGTGGTCCCAGATTTTTTTAATACCTCACACTCTGAGTCTTAGGATCCATTCTATGCTGACAAGGCATCTCAGGCCAATCGTGCCAGATTTGAAGGCAGGAAAAATAAAATGTATATATACGTTTGGGGCGCTACGTGTAAGAAAGTATATATACGTTTGGACCATTTAAACATAAATGAGACTCAATGATTATTACTGAGTAGTATTATCATTACTAATATGGCATCTCGAGACATAAGAGACTCTTACTGATTTTAATGTGTACCTGCATGCCAGCACAGTGTGTAAGTTTATTTAGGTACAGGTATACATAAGTATAATTATCAGAGTATATATAAAACATGAAATAACTTTTAAAAATACGTATTTGAAATTTTGGAGTTTCCAGACACAATTGAGAGACGTGGTGCTTACAGAGCTCATGGAGAATGTAAACAAGCAGGCTGGGGTGCAGTGACAGTATTAGAACGTCAGGTGGGGGAGCCATATAGAGTGTTTAGGTCATAATTTGAAATGACCATATTAGCGGAATGCCGTAAAGCGGAACGCTGTAAAGGAGGGCCCTACTGTATACAGTGGACCCCCGCATACCGTTGGCATCACATAACGATTAATCCGCATACCGCTTGCTTTAATCGCAAAAATTTTGCCTCGCATACCGCTTAAAAACCCGCTCACCGATTTTCATCCGAGACGCGTCCAATGTGCGCCCTCAGCCAGCCTCACATGTGCCGCCAGTGGCATTGTTTACCAGCCAGCCTCCGCGGTAACATCCAAGCATACAATCGGAATATTTCGTATTATTACAGCGTTTTCGGTGCTTTTTCTGGAAAATAAGTGACCATGGGCCCCAAGAAAGCTTCTAGTGCCAACCCTACAGCAATAAGGGTGAGAATTACAATAGAGATGAAGAAAAAGATCATTGATAAGTATGAAAGTGGAGTGCGTGTCTCCGAGCTGGCCAGGTTGTATAATAAACCCCAATCAACCATTGCTACTATTGGTGGTACAGCTGCTGCTGCTGCTGCACTGTCAGCTACTGCTGCTGCTGTAGCATCGTCTGCTGCTGCTGTAACATCTTCTGTTGCTGCTGTAGCATCGTCTGTGCTGCTGTAGCATGTCTGCTGCTGCTGTAACATCGTTTTGCTGCTGCTGTAGCATCGCCCTGCTGCTGCTGTAACATCGTTGTTGCTGCTGTAGCATCGTCTGTTGCTGCTTTTTAGCTTGTCTGCTGCCTGCTGTAGCATCGCCCTGCTGCGCTGCTGCTGTAGCATCGTCTGTGCTGCTGTTGCTGTAGATCGTCTGCTGCTGCTGCTGCTTGTAGCATCGTCTGCTGCTGCTGTAACATCGTCAGTTGCTGCTTTTTAGAAAATCGTCAGTTGCTGCTTAGCATCATCTGTTGTGCTGTTAGCATCGTCTGCTGCTGCTGTAGCATCGTCTGCTGCTGCTGCTGCTGTAGCATCGTCTGCTGCTGCTGCTGCTGTAGCATCGTCTGCTGCTGCTGCTGCTGTAGCATCGTCTGCTGCTGCTGTAACATCGTCAGTTGCTGCTGTAGCATCGTCTGCTGCTGCTGTAGCATCGTCTGTTGCTGCTGTAGCATCGTTGTTGCTGCTGTCCACCGTCAGCTGCTGCTGCTGCTGTAGCACGTTGTTGGTGTGGCTTATTGAAAATTTACCAAGAAACAATTAACCCCAGAGGATTTGCCACCCAGGATAACCCAAAAAAGTCAGTGTCATCGAAGACTGTCTAACTTATTTCCATTGGGGTCCTTAACCCTTTGACTGTTTCAGGCCCCTCTCTGAAACTGTCATTCTATGTCCCCAAAATATTCAAAAAAAAAAAAATATTTTTTCTTATGAAAATGTTAAGATTATTTTTCTGAGTGTTTTAGTCCAAAAAAAAAAATTTTTGCCATGGGTACTTACCGAGATATAGAGCCGTGAAGTTTGCAGAAAATGAGCCGCGTATGGCAACAGCAGCGACTGCCGCTCGCCCGGTAAACTTTAGTTTACTTGTAATTGAAGGTTTTTTGTTTTTTTCACTATTTTATTTTTTCACAAAACTTATGTGGCCTTGAGACCAAAGTAAGGTGCAATGTACATATATACACTCGTTGTATACAACACAATAAGCACACAAAATAATTATCAATTTTATTGTTTACAAAACTTGTTTACAAAAACAAACAAAACATCCATCATCATCATCCACATCTTTCATCATCATCATCATCCATCATCATCAATCATCATCATCATCATCAATAAATCATCATCATCTCTCATCCTCATCCTCATCCTCATCCTCCCCTCCCTCCCCCTCCTCCCTCCTCCTCTCCTTTCTCCTCCTTCCCCTTCCCCTTCCCCTCCTTCCCCCTTCTCCCCCCTTTCCTTCTACTCCTTCTCCTCCTCCTCCTTCTCCTCCTTCTCCTTCTCCTTCTCTTCCTTCTCCTTCTCCTCCTTCTCCTTCTCCCCCTTTCTCCTTCCCCTCCTTCTCCTTCTCCTCCTTCTCCTCCTTCTCCTTCTCCTCCTTCTCCTTTCCCCCTTCTCTCCTCCTTCTCCTCCTTCTCCTTCCCCTCCTTCTCCTTCTCCTCCTTCTCCTTCTCCTCCTTCTCCTTCTCCTCCTTCTCCTTCTCCTCTCCTCCTTCTCCTTCTCCTTTTTTCTCTTCTCCTTCTCCTTCCCCTTCTCCTTCTCCCCCTTCTTCCTTCTCCTCCTTCTCCTTCTCCTTCTCCTCCTTCTCCTTCCCTCCTTCTCCTTCTCCTTCTCCTCCTCCTCCTTCTCCTCCTCCTTGTCTTGTGTGCGAGTGTGTGGCTTATAATTGTTTTGAGTCAGAAGTCGGCAGCTGTCAAAGTGACATTTTTGTCTCATTAGTCACACCCTACCGCCTGTCAAAACAATGGGTCGGATGCTGCTTCCCCCCCTCCATTCTATCTAATTATCTTTCTCCCTCATTCTGTATCTTTCAATCTGTCTCTCTTTCTATCTGTCTGCCCATCTCTGTCTCACAGGTACACATAAATACAAGTATACATAGTGTAAATTACCTAGGATAACCCCAAAAATCCAGACAAAGTGCTATACTTGCTTGAAGATGTGAGTAAAACGTGATGACACAGTCTTGTGGCTCTCTCTGAGACAGAGAGGGTAGATGGACAGACAGGGAGCTTGACAGACAGACAAATAGACAGACAGACAAATGTTTGTGTACCAGCAAAAAACAAAGGGGGGGGCGATGGTCATGTAATATTACCCTCCTTTACGCTCATCAAAGTCAGCTCTTATCAGATGTTATCTCCCCTTATCTTGTCACTGTCATGGGGTGGGCTTTTTTTTTTCTTGCTTCAAGGGAACAATATTATTACATCATCTTCTTCCTCCTCCTCCCCCTCCTCCTCTTCTCCTCCCCCTCCTCCTTTCCCCCTCTCCCCCTCCTCCTCCTCCTCCTCCTCCTCCTCCTCCCCTCCTCTTTCCTTCCCTCCTTCCCTCTCCTTCCTCTCCCCCTCCTCCTCTCCTCCTTCCCTCCTCCTCTTCCTCCCTCCCTCCCCCTCCTCCTCCTCCATTGCTTTTGGTCTCAACTCCCCCAAAACATGAAATTGATCTTCACTGACACTTCCATCTGTGTTTTGAGCATCACTTGGGAAGAGAAGAGTCCCAGATTTGTGGGGAATCACATATTTCTTACCGCTAGACATGCTGAAAAAGGACAACTGAAATGGCATTCCCACAATGCACCACTGCTCCCCGATTTTTTTTATATGGTGCACACTGACCATGGAGACCCATTCTCTCACATGTGGGCCTACCCGCTTTCTCCTGCTTGATTTGAAGCTGCTAGAATTTTTTTCGTATAAATACGTCAGAAAACATTGGCTCGTAAGACGTATTTATACGTCGGAAACAGTCAAAGGGTTAATCTTGTCTCCCGGATGCAACCCACACAAGTCGACTAACACCCAGGTGAAAGGGGAAAAAAACCTGGAACTAGTGTCATATTTGGGGAATTTAAAGCCAGCAAAGGTTGGTTGAGAGATTTAAGAATCGTAGTGGCATACACAGTGTGATAAGGCCTGTTCTGGAAGAAAATGCCAAACAGGACCTACAGTACTCAGGAGGAAAAGGGCACTCCCCGGACACAGTGTCTCCATCAGTCATTGCTGCATCTTCAATAAAGGTAAGTGTCATTTATTCTTCATTTAGTAGACTAGTACATGCACAATATATACTGTGCATGTACTACTCTACTATTGTGCATGTATCCTTCTCTTTGTGTGTAGGAAAATGTATATTTCATGTGGTAAAATTTTTTTTTTCATACTTTTGGGTGTCTTGCACGGATTAATTTGATTTCCATTATTTGTTATGGGGAAAATTCATTCGCATACCGATTATTTCGCATAACAATGAGCCCTCTTGCACGGATTAAAATCGTTATGCGGGGGTCCACTGTATATAAAATAACTTTTAAGAACACTTGAAATTTTGGAATGTTTGCAGACATTATGGAGAGACACGGTGCTCATGGAGAATGTAAACAAACCGGGTGGGGCACAGTGACCGTATTACAAAAGTCAGGTGGGGGGAGCCGTATAGTGAGTTTTGGTCATAATTTGAAATGTCCGTATCAGCGGAATGCCATAAAATGAGGCCCTGCTGTACGTATATATATGGAAAGTACTTGAGGGTTTGGTCCCACATCTGCAAATTGCCATAACAACATACTGGAGTGAGAGATATAGAAAAAAGTATACCGTAAACCCAGTGCTGTCAGCATAACACGAGAACAGTGTATCAACATCCGTGGTACCAGATTGTTCAGCATCTTATCAGATAATATCAGAAATACTGCTGGGACAAGTGTAGAAATCTTGACGAGAACCCTGGACAAATATCTCCACTAAGTGCCAGATCAACCAGGCTGTGATGGAAATGTGGACCAATGGGCCACCAGCAGTAACAGCTTAGTTGACCAGGCAAGCACCAATTAAGCCCGGTTCAATGCCAGGCTCTAGGAATAGAAAAATTCAGGAAATTCATCAAAGATACACATTTCATAAGAGCATGTTCCCATCCTTTTCCTGCTTGCTTATGTATACTGGGTACCTCACTCTTTTCTGTTAGTGTGACTTTGTAAATGGTCCAAGTCTACTGAAACATTTTCGTAAGCTCCTCTCTCCTTAGTGCGGGATATTTGTGTACAGCCTCTCTTCACTTAACGACAGAGTTCCATTCCTAAGACCATGTCAGTAAACGAATTTATTGCTAAGCAAGGAGCATACTATAAATGTACAGTAGTGGGTTTGTGTCAACTATCCTTGATAATGTTTTAATGTCACCTTTGCTCCATTTATAACATTTTTAGTATATATTTAAATGTTTATACAGTAGTGTACTGTATATTGTAATAAACAGAATAGAGGAAATCAGCTGTAATATTCATTATTTATGTATGCATACTGGTCAGAGAGCCCGTTGTAAGTCCGAGTTGTCGGTAAATGAGTACGTTGCTAAGTGAGGAGAGGTTGTATTGTGTATTCATAAGAGCTTGTGGGTATTAGCAAACAGTTTTCATGTAATTCAGAGAGCATTCAAAACAGGTTCAGATGCCACTGGCTGGAAACTTTACATCCTCTTAAGGTCATTGTGGTGTAAGTCTTCCGCAAGGTTTAGACAATCACTTGTGTTTCCACTAAAGTATTGTCCCACTCTTTTGAAATAAGATGTCTCAGTAGCTGAGAGAGCTGTTGGGATTTGCAATACCCTACCTAGATGGGAGATGGCAGTTGAGTTTAGAGATGTGCCGAAGTTTTCGTATCTCTCTCTTTCCTCTCCCTCCCTCCCCATCCATGTATTGTGGTGTGCGAGATATAATACACCTTCTGGAAGCTATTAATGTAACTCGAGGGAGCACCATATGTAATTATTGCCCAGTTGCTATGAAGTATTGTGTGTTACAACATCACATCCCTTCAAGAAAGGAGAGTTATCTTGATGTTGGTAAATGGCTCTTGATCCAGGGAATTGTACCTTCCCATTCTTCACTTAATAATGATAATAATAATAACAGTGATAATAAAAATAATAGTCTTTATTTTTACAGGGTAAATGATACAACTGATACAGACCTAGTTGACATTATTGGTAAACTTTATAGGGAGTCCCTGGTTATGTAGAGCATTTCAGGCAGCCCAAGTTAATCCTGTCCCCCAGGATGCAACCCCACAACACTCGGCTAACATCCAGACAGACTGCTAGGTGAATAAAGATAACAGTTGTAAGGAAACATGCCCAATGTTTCACCCATACTAAGGATCAATCCCATACCCTCAGTGTGATTACCTTCAATTACCAAGATGCTGAATGACCAAGATGATTTCAACACTTTCTATGATGATAATAATAATAATAATAATAATAATAATAATAATAATAATAATAATAATAATAATAATAATAATAATTTCAGATTGATGCAGTGATGAATCACATCAGCCATGGCAGTGTCTTTGTAGGAGTCAAAAAACTGTTGGGTCTTCTTGATTCTTTGCGTGTTATGAAGGGTGTGGACTCACACAAGAGAGTGGCAGCCTTTGTTAACTTGCTAGAAGATGAAGGAGTGTTCACCCCTCAACTTTAATTCTGGAGTATGATATATTACTGTAACTCAGGTAGAGAGTGGCAAACGTTATTTTTATTTACTAAAGTATCTCTGAAAATTTGATGTTTAATAAAATAGAAGCAATGTAAGATTTTTAACATTACAATTTTAAATTATGTCATACAAATGTTAACAAATAAAAGATTGAAATTTTGTATCTAATTGTTGTCCTAGATTATAGCTAGTGAATTTGCATTTGCTTTTCATTCATGAAATTTAACATCTGTATTTACATTTTTCCTTCTAGAGAGTGTGAAGTGAATGTTGTCCTTCAGCTGACTTATGCTGGTATAATGGTCAACCTTTTTTTTTAAACACACTGGCCATATCCCACCATGGCAGGGTGACCTAAAAAGAAAAACAAAAGTTTTTCTATTTAAATTTAGTAATTTATACAGAAGGGGTTACTAGCCCCTTGCTCTTGGCATTTTAGTCACCTCTTATGACACACATGGCTTACGGAGGAATAATTCTTTTCCACTTTCTCATAGAGATAAGAGGAAATAATGAACAAGAACTATTAATCCTTTCACTGTTGAGACTCCTGCTCACAGACTTGCTCTCAGTGTCAGAGAATTTAAAAAAAAATTATTTTTTCTCGTGAAATGATGGAAAACCTTTTCTCGCAAAGTTAGCGGTCTCGGCAATATATACACAGCAGCGATTTCACACACGTTGAGCCCTATCTTTTGCCAGTTCCATTGTTCCAGTCAACCAAACTCATAGCTATTTCACTAGGACTCCATTTGTTCTATTGATTGCATAAAAGAAATCGCCCATTTACAGATTTCAACTACCCAATAAGGTAGTCAGAACTTGGCAATTTGGCCAATTTCACACAAATTTCAAAAGATGTCAGTTTCAAAATAGGGTTCAGAATAAACAAGACAGACATTCCTGGCACAAAAATAACATTTTCTTTGTTCATTAGTCATGTCTCCAGGCCCCTCTTATATTACTCTTGCTTTCCATTTCCAGTTTTTATTAACACAAAAAATTGAAGATTTACTGTTATACAGACTACTGCATTATTGTAATAATTGTATAAATAATGTCAACGCATTCATGACTGTGTATTAGACTGGCCAGTTGAACACGTATTGGACGGTGATGTCATTTGTTTACACTTGAACATTGGCAAAAATCGAACATTTCCGCTAATTTGAGCTCAATTTCAAAGTACTTTTCATCATGAAACCAATCAAAATCATCTCTGTTTCTGTAATATATCATCCATTCTATCAAATGAGACCAAGAAAATGAGAATACAACCATAAATACCATACGAAAATACACCTCAAAGTCAGCGTTTTACACCAAAAACACAGTTGGATTTTTTTTCTCACTATGGACTGCGTGCTGCAGGATTTTTTTATACTGCACACAGTGACCACACAGACCCATTCTCTCACATGTAGGTCTACCAGCTTTCTCCTGCTAGATTTGAAGCTGCTAGTATTTTGGGATATTAATATGGTACCAACACTGGCTTGTAAGCCACACTAATATGACACTGACAGTGAAAGGGTTAAGAAAATAGAAGAAAACTCAGATGGGTGTGTAAACAAATGAATGCACAGGAGACCAGTCCAAAGAAATAAAGTTGTGAAATTGTTCGCTCCACAAGTTTTATTTTGTTACACTGTTCCTAAGTAACATTCGGACCAATTTTCAGAATATTTCATTCAGTTTTAGGGGTCACGTGAAAAGGCATCTGTCGCCGACAGAAAAGCTGAAGCAATTTTAATTTTTGTTCCTCTTTCGTATAGCATAGCTCCAATTTTCTCTGAAAGCAGAATGATTGAATCAGTAACCAGTTTTTAGTGCTTTGTTGAGCGAGAAACGAGCGAGCAGATATATGTGCATTGAAGAGGAGGTACCACTCAATTTAACCCTTTTACTGTTGAGACCCTTACTCACAAACTTGCTCTCATTGTCGAAAAATATTCGAAAAAAAAAAAAATCTTACCAAATGTAAACATATTCCTACAATTGTTTCAAAAGAAAAAAAAATTGTGATCAGTACTTACCGAGATATAGAGGCATGAAGTTGACAGAAAGTGAACTGCTTATGGCAACATCAGTGACTGCCACTCACTTGGTAATGTTATTTTTACTTTTATTCTATTTTTTTCTTTTCTAATATTTTTTCAAGTAACTTTTGTAGTCTGTGAGATCAATATATAGTGGAACCTCAAAAATCGAACTGCTCCCAACACAACCAGTTATGTAAGTGTATTTTTGTAAGTGCTTTTATAAGTGTATTTTTGAGGGTCTGAAATGGACTAATCTAATTTACATTATTCCTGATGGGAATAAATTCATTCGGTAAAGGCACTCGAGCAGCCTTCTGGACCGAAGAACGTTCGATATTTGAGGTTCCACTGTAATGCATATTGTGTGTGTGTGTGTGTGTGTGTGTGTGTGTGTGTGTGTGTATATTATATATATATATATATATATATATATATATATAATTATATATATATATATATATTATATATATTATATATATATATATATATACATATATATATATATATAATATATAATATATATATATGTATATATATATATATATATATATTATATATATTATAAGATATATATAATAAATATATATCTATATATATATTATATAATATATATAATTTTTATTTAGTAGTAGGTTGGTAGACAGCAAACCACCCAGGGAAGTACTACCTTCCTGCCATATGAACTGTGAAACAAAAACCTGTACTGTTTTGCATGAATGGTAGGATTGCTGTTTCTTTTTCTGTCTCATAAACACGCTAAGATAACAGGATATCTTGCTACTCCTACTTACACTTTTGGGTCACACTTCACAGAACCACATGCATAATATATATACCATACATTCTTGAGGTTGTTTCTCCTTTTCTAAATAGCTTTGTTTCTTTTTTATTTCTTCTAATTGTCCTATGGGGAAGTGGAAAAGAATCTTTCCTCCGTAAGCCATGCGTGTTGTAAGAGGCAACATAAATGCCGGGAGCAAGGGCTAGTAACCTCTTCTCCTGTATATATTACTAAATGTAAAAGAAGAAATTCGTTTTTTCTTTGGGCCACCCCGCCTCGTGGGATACGACGGTGTGTTGAAAGAAGAAGAATAATAATAGTATATATAAATATATTATTATCTCTATTGTCCATGGGGAAGTGGAAAAGAATCTTTCTTCCGTAAGCATGCTGTCGAGAGGCGACTAAAATGCCGGGAGCAATGGCTAGTAACCCCTTTCACTGTTATCAATTACTAAAAAAGAGAAGAAGAAAAAACATTATGAAGAAGTTTTTGTTGCTTAAAATGTGCGTGGATGTAGTGCGGATGACAAGAAACAGATGATTGTTGATGTTATGAATGGAAAAGAAGTTGGGATGTCTGGCCCTAAACGAAACAAAGCTGAAGGGGGTAGAGTTTCAGTGGGGGGAATAAATGGGATTAAATCTGAGTATCTGAGAAAAAGGTTTTGAGCAAAGGAAGGGTAGCATAATGTTAAATGATCAGTTAGGGAAAGGGAAAAAGAGAATATGAATTGTAAATTCAAGAATTATGGGTTTAAAAAGAAAAGGTTGGATGCGAGAAGGGTCTAATAACGTGTATGCCCCGGGAAAAGAGAGGAATCAGGGGAGAGAGAGGATTTTGGGAGATTTTAAAAGGAATGATAGGACCTTTGAACCAAGTGAGAGAGTAAATTTTGGTAGGGGGGCTTGAATGTAAAGTGGAGAAACTTTTAGAGAGGGTGTGGAGGGAAATTTTGGGGGGCCAGGTTAAATGATAATGGAGCCCTTTTATTGAACTTTGTATAAAAAGGGGTTTAGTTAAAGGTAATCATATTTTAAGAAAAAGAGGTAAATAATTTACAAAATATGATTAGGGCGAAATGACAGTAGTTTGTTGGATTTTTGTATTGGTAGATAAAAACGTTAGAACTTCAGGATGTACATGTTTATAGAGGGGGCCACAGATATATCAATCACTTTCAGTTGTGCAACACTGAAAAAAGGTAGATGGGATACAAGGAATAAAACATAGGAAGAGAGAGGGAAGGTTTATAACTAAAAAGGAGGCAGTTAGGGTAAGATATAAACAGCTATTGGGATAGATGGGCTAATGAGAGCATAGGCAAGGGGTCGAAGAGGTATGGGGTGGGTTTTTAAAAAGTGGTTTAGAGTGTTCCAGCAGAAGTTTTTGGTTACAGGAAAAGGGGGTGCAGGGGGGAAAGAGGACGATTGGGAATATGATGTAAAGAGAGAGAAAGGGGAGAAAAATTTAGCATATGAGAATTTTTTTACAAAGTAGAATGAGCAAGGGGGGAAAGAGTATAGGGAGAAAAGAGAGAAGTTAAAGGGGTGAAGCAATTAAAAAGGGGAGAAAATGAAGAGGGGGTGAGATTTACAAAAAATTTTTGTTGAAAAAAAAAAAATTTTTTGGGAGTGAGATTAACAAGTTAAGAAAGCCTAGAGAAAAAAGGGGTTTGTCAGTTAAAAATGGGAAGAAGTTATTAAATGGAGAGTTGAGGTTTTGGGGAAATGGAGGGAAATTTTGAGGAATTGAAAATGTTGAGAAGATGGGGAAACTGTGTTTCGTGTATAGGGCAAGGAGGAATAACATCTTTGTGGGAGGAGGAAGAGCCATTGTGAGTGGGGGGAATTTCGTGAGGCGTAGTAAAATAAAAGGGGGGGTTTAAGGGAGCCGGGTTTGATGGGATAAAATAGAAATGTTAAAAGCAGTGGGGATATAGTTTTGGAGGGGTTGGTGCAATTTTTAATAAATGTATGGAAAGGGTAAGGTCCTGGGGATTGGCAGAGAGCATGCATAGTTCCCCTTTGTAAAAAAGGAAAAGGGGGAAAAAAAAGAGAGTGAAAAAATTATAGGGGGAAAAAGTCTGTTGAGTGTACCTGGTAAAGTTAGGTAGAGTTATAATTGAAAAATTTAAGAGTAAGACGGAGATAGGTAGCAGAGAACAAGGAGGCTTTTGGAAAGGGAGGGGTGTGTGGGCCAGTGTTTACAGTGAAACATATAAGTGAACATATTTGGGTAAGGCTAAAAAGGGGCTTGTGGGGATTTATGGATTTTGGAAAAGGCTAGACAGGGTGGATAGGGGGGAATGTGGCAGATTTGCAAGTGTATGGGGTTTGGGGTAGGTTTCTGAAAGCAGTGAAGAGTTTTTTTTCGAGGATAGTGAGGCCAAGTTAAGTATGTAGGAAAAGGGAAATTTTTTCCCATAAAAGTAGGGGTTTGACAAGGATGTGTGATGTCACCGTGGTTTTTTTAATTTTTATAGATGGGGTTGTAAGAGAAAAAAAATCAGGGTCTTGGGAAGAGGGGTGGAGTTTTAAAGATAAAGAATCACACACAAAAGGGGGGTTTTCACAGCTGCTCTTTGCTGATGACACGTGCTCTGGGGGATTCTGAAGAGAATTGCAGAGATTGGTGGGTGAATTTGGAGGGTGTCAAAAGAAAAAATTTAAAAGGGGAAACAGGGAAAGAGTAAGGTTATGAGGAAACAAAAAGATTAGGTGATAAAGATTGAAAACAGATTGGAGGGGGAGGTATGGAGGGGTGAATGTATTCGATATTTGGGGGTGGACTGTCGCGGGTGGGTCTATGAAAAATGAGTGAAACATAAATTTAGAGGGAAAAAGAGTGATGGGCACTTAGGGGTCTGTGGAGACAAAAAATTTGCCTTGGGGGCAAAGGGGGAATGTAGAGAGTATAGTTTTTCCAACGCTCTTTTTGGGGGTTTAAGCGTGGGTGATGAATGTTGCAGCGAGGGGAAGGCTGGGGGGCATGGAGAGTCAGTCGAGGGGGAATTTTTGTGTGAAAATAAGCAGAGAATTCGTAGTTTGGAAGTTAGGGGGGGGGCGGGATTTCCAAAAATTTGTCCAAGGGGTGAGAAGGGTTGTTGAGGGGTTCGGACATGCAAAAAATGGGCGAAACAGAATGACTTCAAAAAGTGTATCATCTGTATGGAAGGAAGGCGGGGTTTGGGGGCGGCCCAGGAAGGGGTTGGAGGGGGGGGGAAAGGAGGGTTTTTTTGCGAGGGGTTGGACTTTCCCCAGGCATGCGGACTGTTTGATAGGAGTGAATGGAACAAAAGGTTTTTATATTTACGGCGTTGGAGTGTGAGCAAAGTAACATTTATGAAGGGGTTCAGGAAACCGGCGGGCCCGGACTTGAGTCCTGGAGAAGGGAATACAGGCCTGCACTCTAAAGGGAGGGTTTAATGTTGCAGTTTAAAAACTGTAGTGTAAGCACCCTTCGGGCAAGACTGAGGGAGTAAATGAGGGTGAAATTTTTTTTTTTTGGGGCCCCCCCTGCCTTGGGGGAATGGGCCCGGTGGATAATAAAAAAAATAAAAAAAAAAATATATAAATATATAATATAACATGGACCCCGGGTTAACGATATTTTTTCACTCCAGAAGTATGTTCAGGTGCCAACGCCAATTTGTTCCCATAAAAATTTTGTGAATAGATTAGCCTTTTTAGACCCCCAAACAAACACTATAAAACCACTTACATAAATACACTTACGTATTGGTCCTTTCGGAGGTAACATTATGCGGGGGTCCACTGATATATGTTAAAAAAAATATATATAAATTATTATATATATAATATAATAATATAAATATATTATATTAAATATATATATAAAATATATATAATATTTTTTCAACAAGTCGGCCGTCTCCCACCCGAGGCAGGGGACCCAAAAAAGAAAAAAACCCCCAAAAAAAATACTTTCATCATCTTTCAACACTTTCACCACACTAAAACATTACACTGCTTTTGCAGAGGGGCCAGAATCAACGGTTAGAACATATCGTAAAAGATACACAAAAACCCTCCCAAAATGCCAAAATCCCCCAAAATTCCCCCTTTAAAGTGCAACATGTACTTTCCCATTTCCAGGGCTAAGTTCGACTATGTGAAAATTTCAGGTTTTCCCGAACCCTTCACTAAATATTACCCGCTCAACCCAACAGATCTTTTAGGCTCAAATATCATTCGCTCCATTCACTCCTATCTAACAGCTCATCACCTTTGCTGGAATCAAGCCCCTCGCCCACAAAACCCCTTTACCCCCTCTTTAACCCCCTTTTTGGACGAAACCCACCCCCTTTCCTTCCCCCATAGATTTTTAACTTTCCCTTCATTCTCTTTTTCCCTTTTTCTCTAAAAGACCAAACCACCCAACAACCCCCCTTCTGCCCCTGACTAATGCTTTTATTAACTTCACACCTTCTCCTTTAAATTTTCCCAAAACTCCAAATTTTCTGCATAATATTTACACCACACATTGCCCTTAGACAGGACATCTCCACTGCCTCCAACCGTCTCCTCGCTGCTGCATTTACCACCCAAGCTTCACATCCATATAAGAGTGTTGGTACTACTATACTTTCATACATTCCCTTCTTTGCCTCCATAGATAACGTTTTTTGACTCCACATATACCTCAACGCACCACTCACCTTTTTTCCCTCATCAATTCTATGATTAACCTCATCCTTCATAAATCCATCCGCCGACACGTCAACTCCCAAGTACAGTGGACCCCCGGTTAACGATATTTTTTCACTCCAGAAGTATGTTCAGGTGCCAGTACTGATCGAATTTGTTCCCATAAGAAATATTGTGAAGTAGATTAGTCCATTTCAGACCCCCAAACAAACACGTATGAACGCACTTACATAAATACACTTACATGATTGTCGCATTCGGAGGTAATCGTTATGCGGGGTTCCACTGTATATATGTATATATATATATACAGTGGACCCCCGCATAGCGACCTTAATCCGTGCAAGAGGGCTGGCTGTTATGCGAAATGTTCGCTATGTGAATTAATTTTCCCCATAAGAAATAATGGAAATCAAATTAATCCGTGCAAGACACCCAAAAGTTTGAAAAAAAAAATTTTACCACATGAAATATACATTTTCCTACACACAAAGAGAAGGATACATGCACAATAGTAGAGTAGTACATGCACAATATATATTGTGCATGTACTACTCTACTAAATGAAGAATAAATGACACTTACCTTTATTGAAGATGCAGCAATGACTGATGAGACACTGTGTCCTGGGAGTGCCTTTTCCTCCTGAGTACTGTAGGTCCTGTTTGGCATTTTATTCCAGAACAGGCCTTATCACACTGTGTATGTCACTACGATTCTTAAATCTCTCAAACCAACCTTTGCTGGCTCTAAATTCACCAATATGAGCACTAGTTCCAGGCATTTTCCCTGTTCACCTGGGTGTTAGTCGACTGGTGTGGGTTGCATCCTGGGAGACAAGATTAAGGACCCCAATGGAAATAAGTTAGACAGTCTTCGATGACACTGACTTTTTTGGGCTATCCTGGGTGGCAAATCCTCTGGGGTTAATTGTTTCTTGGTATTCTCAATAAGCCACACCAACAACGGTGCTACAGCAGCAGCAACAGACGATGCTACAGCAGCAACAGACGATGCTACAGCAGCAGCAGATGATGCTACAGCAGCAACTGACGATGTTACAGCAGCAGCAGACGATGCTACAGCAGCAGCAGCAGCTGACGGTGGTACAGCAGCAACAGACGGTGCTACAGCAGCAACAGACGATGCTACAGCAGCAGCAGACGATGCTACAGCAGCAGCAGATGATGCTACAGCAGCAGCAGACGGTACTACAGCAGCAGGAGCAGCTGACGGTGGTACAGCAGCAGCAGCTGACAGTGCAGCAGCAGCTGACGGTGATACAGCAGCAGCAGCAGCTGTACCACCAATAGTAGCGATGGTTGATTGGGGTTTATTATACAACCTGGCCAGCTCGGAGACACGAACTCCACTTTCATACTTATCAATGATCTTTTTCTTCATCTCCATAGTAATTCTCACCCTTATTGCTGTAGGGTTGGCACTAGAAGCTTTCTTGGGGCCCATGGTCACTTATTTTCCAGAAAAAAATCACCAAAAACACTGTAATAATACAAAATGTTCCGATTGTATGCTTGGATGTTACCGCGGAGGCTGGCTGGTAAACAATGCCACCCGCGGAACATGTGAGCGTGGCTCAGGCCGCACATTGGACGCGTCTCGGACGAAGGCCGCTGAGCGGGTTTTTGTCCACTATGCGGGGCAAAATTTTAGCGAACAAAGCGTCCGCTATGCGGATTGTCCGCTATGCAAGGCGTCCGTTATGCGGGGGTCCACTGTATATATATATATATTTTTTTTTTTTTTTCAACAAGTCGGCCGTCTCCCACCGAGGCATGGTGACCCAAAAAAGAAAGAAAATCCCCAAAAAGAAAATACTTTCATCATCATTCAACACTTTCACCACACTCACACATTATCACTGCTTTTGCAGAGGTGCTCAGAATACAACGGTTTAGAAGCATATACGTATAAAGATACACAACATATCCCTCCAAACTGCCAATATCCCAAACCCCTCCTTCCCATTTCCTGGACTCAAGTTCGACTATGTGAAAATAGCCGGTTTCCCTGAATCCCTTCACTAAATATTACCCTGCTCACACTCCAACAGATCTTCAGGCTCAAGTATCATTCGTATCCATTCACTCCTATCTAACATGCTCATGCACGCTTGCTGGAAGTCCAAGCCCCTCGCCCACAAAACCTCCTTTACCCCCTCTTTCCAACCCTTTCGAGGACGAACCCTACCCCTCTTTCCTTCCCCTATAGATTTATATGCTTTCCATGTCATTCTACTTTCATCCATTCTCTCTAAATGACCAAACCACCTCAACAACCCCTCTTCTGCCCTCTGACTAATGCTTTTATTAACTTCACACCTTCTCCTAATTTCCACACTCCAAATTTTCTGCATAATATTTACACCACACATTGCCCTTAGACAGGACATCTCCACTGCCTCCAACCGTCTCCTCGCTGCTGCATTTACCACCCAAGCTTCACATCCATATAAGAGTGTTGGTACTACTATACTTTCATACATTCCCTTCTTTGCCTCCATAGATAACGTTTTTTGACTCCACATATACCTCAACGCACCACTCACCTTTTTTCCCTCATCAATTCTATGATTAACCTCATCCTTCATAAATCCATCCGCCGACACGTCAACTCCCAAGTACAGTGGACCCCCGGTTAACGATATTTTTTCACTCCAGAAGTATGTTCAGGTGCCAGTACTGATCGAATTTGTTCCCATAAGAAATATTGTGAAGTAGATTAGTCCATTTCAGACCCCCAAACATACATGTACAAACGCACTTACGTAAATACACTTACATAATTGGTCACATTCGGAGGTAATCGTTATGCGGGGGTCCACTGTATCTGAAAACATTCACTTCTTCCATACTCCTCCTCCCCAATTTGATATCCAATTTTTCTTTATCTAAATCATTTGATACCCTCATCACTTGACTCTTTTCTATGTTCACTTTCAACTTTCTACCTTTACACACATTCTCAAACTCTTCCACTTACCTCTGCAATTTTTCTTTAGAATCTCCCATAAGCACAGTATCATCAGCAAAAAGTAACTGTGTCAATTCCCATTTTGTATTTGATTACCCATGATTTAATCCCACCCCTCTCCCGAACACCCTAGCATTTACTTCTTTTACAACCCCATCTACAAATATATTAAACAACCATGGTGACATTACACATCCCTGTCTAAGACCTACTTTTACTGGGAAGTATTCTCCCTCTCTTCTACACACCCTAACCTGAGCCTCACTATCCTCATAAAAGCTCTTTACAGCATTTAATAACTTACCACCTATTCCATATACTTGCAACATCTGCCACATTGCTCCTCTATCCACTCTATCATATGCCTTTTCTAAATCCATAAATGCAATAAAAACTTACCTACCTTTATCTAAATACTGTTCACATATATGCTTCAATGTAAACACTTGATCTACACATCCCCTACCCACTCTGAAGCCTCCCTGCTCATCTGCAATCCTGCATTCTGTCTTACCTCTAATTCTTTCAATTGTAATCCTACCGTATACTTTTCCTGGTATACTCATTAAACTTATTCCTCTATAATTTTTACAATCTCTTTTGTCCCCCTTCCCTTTATATAAAGGGACTATACATGCTCTCTGCCAATCCCTAGGTACCTTCCCCTCTTTCATACATTTATTAAACAAAAGTACCAACCACTCCAACACTATATCCCCCCCTGCTTTTAACATTTCTGTCATGATCCCATCAGTTCCAGCTGCTTTACCCCCTTTCATTCTACGTAATGCCTCACGTACCTCCACCACACTTACATTCTGCTCTTCTTCACTCCTAAAAGATGGTATACCTCCCTGGCCAGTGCATGAAATTACAGCCTCCCTTTCTTCCTCAACATTAAAAGTTCCTCAAAATATTCTCGCCATCTACCTAATACCTCCTCTCTCCCCATCTACTAACTCCCCTAACTCTGTTTTTAACTGACAAATCCATACTTTCCCTAGGCTTTCTTAACTTGTTTAACTCACTCCAAAATTTTTTCTTATTTTCATTAAACTTTCTTGACAGTGCCTCTCTCACTCTTTCATCTGCTCTCCTTTTGCACTCTCTCACCACTCTCTTCACCTTTCTTTTACTCTCCATATACTCTGCTCTTCTTATAACACTTCTGCTTTGTAAAAATCTCTCATAAGCTACTTTTTCTCTCTTATCACACCCTTTACTTCATCATTCCACCAATCACTCCTCTTTCCTCCTGCCCCCTACCCTCCTATAACCAAAACTTCGCCCCAATTTTAATACGATTTTTTTAAAAATATTCCAACCCCCTTCAAAAATCCCCCCCCCCTACTCATCTTGGACTAGCCCACCTTCTGCCAATAGT
>NC_069415.1:49284619-49359619 GCF_026875155.1 Cherax quadricarinatus
TAAATTGCTAGCGATATTTTTTAATGAAAAATTTTTTCCCTTGACTACCCTTTAAAAAAACCCGACCCGCTATTCGTTCCGTCGAGCGCTCCACTTTGGCCTGAGCGCGCCTCACTTGCCCCCGGGGGTGCCAGTGTTTACAAGCCACCCACCGGCGTTCCAAACATACAACGGAACATTTCATATTTCACAACCTTTGTAGTGATTGACCTGAAAAATAAGTCACCATGGGCCCCAAGAAACTTCATCCCAATCCTACAGCAAAAAGGGTGAGAATTACTATGGAATGAAGAAAGAGATCATTGCAAAAGAAAGGGAGTGCGTGTCTCTGAGCTGGTTTTTTGTTAATAAACCACAATAAACCATCGTACTATTGGGGGCAAGAAAAACGCAATAAAAGAACTGTTTTTTTCCCAAAAAGTCAACCATTTTTTTCGAAACTGAGATCGCAAGTGGTAGAAGATGTTGAGGACTTTACTGGTGTGGAAAATGAAAAACAGATGCAGGAGTAGCATCTCCCAAGTGATCATATGTGAAAAGGCTGGAAGTTGCATGACGATTTAATTAAAAAAATGCCGCAACTATGATGTGAGTGAATTTAAGGCCAGAAAAGGTTTGGTTTTGAGAGATTTAAGAAGCGTAGGGGCATTCATAGTGTGAAAGGCATGGTAGGCGCAAGTTCCCCCAAAAAAGCGGCTGAAAAAAAGTGCAGGAATTCAAGGAGTACATAGACAGTGAAGGAATAAAAACCTGAACAAGTTTTTAAAATTTGACAAAACAGCCCGTTCTGGAAGAAAAATGCCAAACAGGACCCACTTACTCGGAGGAAAAGGCCTCCCCGGACATAAGCCTATGAAAGACGGTTTACTGTGGAGTTGCCAATGCTAGTGGGGATTGCAAAGTGAAGCCTTTATTGGTGTATCACTCTGAAACTCTCAAATGTTCAGGAAAAAAATGCCTCAAAGGTAAATTTTTGTTGCGTGGAGGGCAAACAGTAAGGTTTTGGGCCCACAGGGACTTTTTTCTTTTACTGGTTACCCCATGCTTTTTTGCCCCCAAGTGAAAAATTTCCCTAATTAAAAAGGGAAATTTGACCTTAAGTGCCTCCGGGTTTTTAAAGAAAAGCTCCGGGTCATCCTTAATTTGGGAAAGAGCAAACTTTTTTTAGGGACATGACCCTTTCTTTAAAAACCCCTTTCGGGTCCTTTCCCGAAAGACCCAAGGGTTTTAAACTTTTTGAGGGTCCAAATCGAAAGACCCTACGCCCAAAAACCCTTTTAAGCGCCGTCAAATTTAGCCAAAAACGCTCACCCCCCCTCATGTGAAGAAGGGGCCCTGCCGCCCGGGGGTTTGTGCGCCAAAAACCAAAAAATTTCTAGGCACCCCCCCCCCCCAATAGCTTTGGGGGGGAAAAGGGGCCGGCCATTTTACCCTTTTTTCACCATGCCTCTTTCCGCCAAGCCGCTCTCACTCCCCCGGAAAAATTTGGGGAAACTCTCTTTTTTCCCTTTACCCCTGATAGTTTTCTGACACTGTTTGGAAGGGGAAAAGGGAAACGAATTCAAACGATTTTGATCAGTTAGTGACCGAAAAAAAAGACCAGGATATCGATTAATAGTGAAAAAACCCCTAAACCAAAACCCTCAACCTTCTAACTCTGGTGTGGGCACTCGTGACTCATGGTCGGTTGTTCCTCACCGCAAGAAAAAAATTTAAATTTTTTTCCCGTGGCCAGGCCCCCTGACCTTCCAGTAAATGATAAATGATAGTGAGTGGACTGTGTTTTTTAATTCCCGCCCCACATCTTTTTCGAGAAGTAAATTAGTGAGGAATCAAAATTTCCCATGAAGCGTGGGAAATTTTTCGCCACCGCATGCACTCGGGGAAATGTACCCTATCCCGGGGCCCCGGGGGAGGGAGTACACCCCATGGGCACATCCCCGGAGTAAAAACCCCGGAGTACTTTCCCCCGTGGCCCAAAAAAAACCCAGTTTTAGGGTAGTGATATGAGGATGATGTGGCTACACTTGGCATGGATAGCCCCAAAAGGGCATCATTGGATGTTTTAGTGGTGATGGTATGGAAACCCCCCTTTGGCGTACTCACCGGGCCCACCCCGGGGAAAAACCCCCCCGCTCTGACTTGTCAGTAAGGGAACAAAGCGGAGCGCCAGCCCCCAAAGCCCACCAAAAACCACAACCACCCCCCCCAAAAAAAAACCCATAGGGTTGGCCAGAAATCCACCAGCAAACCAAATTGGGTTTTGGAGAAAAAACCCCCCAATTTTTTTTCCCAAAAGCCTAAAACCACTTTGTTTGACTCCAAAGTGGAATTCTACCAAACTTTGTCCCCCCTTGAACCCCCCGGCCCAAAAACGGGAAATTTCCCCTTTGAATTATTCTTTAAACCACCATTGATGGAAATTTTTTTCGGGGAAAGAAAATAAGTTTTTTTGAGTACAAACACCCATGGCAAAACGATCTTAAACACCACAGTCAAGACTACAAAAGGGGGAAAAAAAGACGACTGTTTGCAGAAAAGTATTTGCTTTTTAACAATAATGCCCATGCCTCCCCTTCTATAAGCATAATATAAAAGCATACTG
The DNA here is from genome assembly GCF_026875155.1 of Cherax quadricarinatus. Lineage (NCBI taxonomy): Eukaryota > Metazoa > Arthropoda > Malacostraca > Decapoda > Parastacidae > Cherax > Cherax quadricarinatus. The sequence continues at coordinate 49,287,225 of NC_069415.1, forward strand.
GTCCACATATCGGCTAAAATTTTTTTTACCCCCCCGGGTTTTCCCGTGAAATCAACCAGTGAACAGGTTTTATCTTTTTTTCCCTTATGTATGTTTGCACCCCTTTTCCCGCAAAACCAAGGGCCCGACCCAAAATGACAGGTTATAAAAAATATTTGAAATGTTTTTTTAAAGTATCTCAAACAAAATTTTAGCATTACTTTTAAAACCTTCAAGAATCTTGTAATTTTACGATTTTTTGATTTTGGTTTTAAAGGTAACTGTCATTCAAGCAAATAATACCGAGCAAAGGAAAAAGCCCTTTTGGGATAAAAATGTTTTTTACTCTGTGATTGTGACAGGGGGGCCTGGTGTTTGGGTTTTTGTTTTTAACCAGGTAGTAAAAAAAATTGAAAGATACCAAGATGTTATTTTGGGGATCTCAGGTTTAAAATTTGTGAGAAAAAAGATGGCCCCCTTTTTCTTGGGAAGGGGCATTTCATTATATAAACCCATTAAAAGGTACACAAAAGGCCCCCTTACCACATGATTTCATGCGAGTGAAAAACAGATGTGTGTGGGACAGTGCGTTCTAATCGTAAACATATGCCCAGGCTCAACGCAAAGGGGCCCCCGTGGGGGGATGAAAAATGCAGGTGTTTACCCCGCCCAATTTACATCATTCATTTAAAAAAAAGGGGGCATGAACAAACGAGGGTGTTCCCCAAAATTGGGGGACAACCATTTTAAAACCCTAATGAAATGCAAGACAGTGGGAAAAATTGATCGGGGTGACTAAAAAAACGTATTCGAAAACCATGACAGTGATTGATTATACACAAAACACGCTTTTTGGTTTACAAATTGGGCATGAGTTTGGGTTTTGGGTTTACTTGTTCATAAAGGTTTTCAAGTGGGACATGAAACTTTTTTTCTATCTCATGATTTTTTTCAAAAGCTCAATGATATAATATGTACCAAAAAAAAAACTGGCAAAAAAGACCACCCCTATGGTGAATTTTTTTTGTTCCCGTTGTCCCGACAACTCATAATGAAGTACCAGGTAACAACACCTGCTATACAACACGGTCCTCGAATTCCTCAGGATATACCCAAGCATTTGAGGAGGGAAGGTGATCATTTCATAATACAACTTCCTTCAACTCAGAAGAAATTTGCTCAGAAGAGATGCATCGTCTGTGCACAAACAAAACGACGGCAACAAAGACGCAAAGACACTCGGTTTATGTGTGAGGAATGTAAGGAAACCTCTGTGCATGGTGCCTTGTTTCAAGGAGTTCCACAAGCTCCAGCAGTTCTAAAAACCATGTCCAGTGATTGTAAATATGTAAATATATGATAGAACATTAGTATTATACAAGATTTGTGCATGTTTATTGTAATAAACAACAGTGGTAAACAATAATATGATAATAACTTTAGTGCGGTTATTGTGTTCAATACAGTGAGTTTATATATATACATTATATACAGTATTGGTCTCTCAGGCCCCAAATGTTAGTAGGAATAGAAAAAAATTGGAAAAGAAAAGAAAAAACAACAAAAACCGCAAAATAATGTAATGCGCGTATGTGGAATTCGTCGATGTTGCCGCCATCACATCATTTCCAACAAACTTCTTGGCACTGTATCTCGGTAAGTACTTTTCAGAATTTTTTTTTTGTCTTATTACCTTCACAAAAATATGCTCTTTAATTCTGTAAGAAAAAATAATTTTTTTTTTTTTTCAAAATTTCTTGGACACTGGAGCACCACTTCAGATTTTGGCCTTGGACCCTGAAGGGGTTAAGGTGAAGTTTTTGCCTCCTAATACCACTCCTCTCCTGCAGCCCATGGACCAGCAGGTCATTTCCAACTTCAAGAAACTGTACACAAAAGCTATGTTTGAAAGGTGCTTTGTAGTGACCTCAGAAACTCAACTGACTCTAAGAGAGTTTTGGAAAGATCATTTTGCCATCCTCAATTGTGTAAACATTATAGGTAAGGCTTGGGATGAAGTGACTAAGAGGACCTTGAACTCTGCTTCGAAAAAACTGTGGCCAGAATGTGTAGACAAAAGGGATTTTTAAGGGTTTGAGGCTAACCCTGAGAATCCTATGCCAGTTGAGGAATCCATTGTGGCATTGGGGAAGTCCTTGGGGTTGGAGGTTAGTGGGGAGGATGTGGAAGAGCTGGTGGAGGAGGACAATGATGAACTAACCACTGATGAGCTGCTAGATCATCTTGAACAGCAAGAGGGCAGACCTGAGGAAACTGCTTCGGAGGAAGGGAGAGAGAAATTGAAGAACTTGTCTACTTCTAAGATTAAGGAAATGTGTGTAAAGTGGCTTGAAGTGCAAACCTTTTTTGATGAAAATCACCCTGACACAGCTACTGCAAGCCGTGTTGGCAACCTGTACACTGACAATGTTGTGAACCACTTTCGGAAAGTCATAAAGGAACGAGAGGTACAGGTATCTATGGACAGATATGTTGTGCGACAGAAGTCCAGCGACTCTGAAGCTGGTCCTAGTGGCATTAAAAGAACTAGGGAAGTAACCCCAGAAAAAGACTTGCTACCTCAAGTGCTAATGGAAGGGGATTCCCCTTCTAAACACTAAGAAGATCAACAGTTTCCCCTCCTCCCATCCCATCAATCATCACCAGATCTTCAATAAAGGTAAGTGTCATGTAACTGTGCATGTCTTCTTCAGTTTGTGAGTATTAAAATTAATATTTCATGTGGTAAATTTTTTTTTTTTCAATACTTTGGGGTGTCTTACACGGATTAATTTGATTTCCATTATTTCTTATGGGGAAAATTAACTTGACTAGCGATTATTTCGATTAACGATGAGCTCTCAGGAACGGATTAATATCGCTGGTTGAGGGTCTACTGTACAACTGTACCTCTGTTAACAAGTGTGGCCTCTTGTGTCTCCTGTACATGAAAGAGGCAAGAAATTTATGTAATTTTCAAGATTATCAACTGTACTGTATATAGTTGGTGTGTAAGCCAACAGTGTTTATAGGATGACCCCTAACTTTTGTTTCGTAAAAAAATACTTACATTTTATTATGAATACGACTGCAATTTTTGAGAGACTATGAAATGGGTCAAATGGAAATGATTAAAAAGAAATTTAACACCTTACAATATTTTGACAAACATAGAGAAATAAACAGCTCAAACAAATTATAAACAAAGGAATAAAGTTTAGACAAATCATGACTGAATTTCGATATTCTGAAAGTCATTAGCCACTAGGTGACAGAATAAAGGAAGCAACTGCTTCAGTCACTACTTCCTGGAGACCTACCTGCTCATGCTAGGCAGGCCTTACTCACACCCAAACATTATATAACAAAAATTAACAAAAAGACTAGATAATGAAAGATTGGATATCAGATTGGATGGAGTATGGAAGAAGAGAATGCTTTCAGATACAGTGGTCCCTCGATAATCATCGGGCTCGATAGTCGTCCTTTTTGGAAATCGTCGTGTTATTTTCATCCAAACATTGGCTTGCAAATAGTCGGTTCACTCGCTAATCGTCGTTCATCCTGGACATGAACTCACGGCTCTGAGCCGCCTCGGCCTCTCTTCCGGGCCAGTGTGCCATTGTTTACCAGTGAGTGACGGTCCCCTCACTTGTTCATACTAAATATTTCATAATATTCCTTTCATTTTAGGGGTTGCAAGTGCTAAATAAGCTACCTGGCTCCAAGGAAACTCCTAGGCCATTTTTGGGAAAAGGGTGAAAAATAAGACTAAATTTTAAGAAAAACAGATAGAACAATATGAAAGTGGCTACTGGGGCCCCGAACTGGCCGGGAGTATAAAAAACCATAAAACCCAAATTTTCCATCGTCCCAAGAAAAAAAAATCAAGGAAGCTTTTTGTTGAAAAAGGGGGGTAAAATATGCTGACAAAAATGAGTCACCATACTTAAAGAGTTGAGAAGTTATTATTGGTGGGGGATAAACAGAAACAACCACAGGAATTAGGAAAAAGGCAGGCGTTTGCATGATGTTCTCTAAAGAATTCCCCTGCAACGTACTGAATTGGTGAATTTAAGGCCAAAAAGGGTTTGGGTTTTTGAAGAATTAAGAACCGAAGTGGCAAACACAGTGGAAAAGGCAGGGTGAGGCTCCCTTTTTGGACAAAATTGCAGCACAAAATTTCATAAGGAATTCAAAGGGTACATAGAGGGTGAAGGACGAAACCTGAACAAGTTTTCAATTTTTACGAAACAGGCCCTTTTGGGAAGAAAAGCCAAAGAACCACATTACTCCAAGGAAAAGGGACTGTCAGGACACAAGCTTATGAAAGACAGGGGACACTCAGTTTTTGTGCTAAGCAGGGGGATTTCAAAGTGAACCCTTACTATGTACCATTTTGAAAAACCCCCGAGGTTCAGGAAAAACATTGTTTTTGAAGAAAATTGTGTGTGTTTTGGAATCTAAAATAAGGCATGGTCCGAGGGGAAAACTTTCGTTGAGTGGTTCAATGAAGTGTTTGGCTCTAGTGTGAGAATTATCTCCGGGAAAAGAAATTGTATCTCAAGTGCCTCCTACTAATGGACAATGCATGCTCACCTCCAATTTGGGATGACTTAATTCTGCAGGAGTTTGGATTCATACAATAAAGTTCTTGCCCCGAATACCACTCCTCTCCTCCAGCCCATGGACCAGCAAGTCATTTAAAACTTAAAAAACTCTACACCAAAGCAATGTTTAAAAGGTGCTTTAATATGACCTCAGACGCTCACATGACCCTAAGAGATTTTTGGAAAGAACACTTCAGTATCCTCCATTGCATAACCCTTTAAATGGTAAGGCTTGGAGGGAGTGCCCTACCAGGACTTTGAACTCTGCTTGGAAAAAATTGTGGCCAGATTGTGTCCACAAGAGGGATTTTGAAGGGTTTGTGGCTGACCCTGATGAGCCTATGTCAGTTGCGAACTCTATTGTGGCATTGGGGTGTTCCATGGGGTTGGATGTGAGTTTGGAGGAGTGAAGAGTTGGTGGAGGACCACAACAAGAGCTAACCGCTGAGGAGCTGCAAGAGCTTCAGCAGGAACAGCAACAGATCGCAGCTCAGAATTTTGCTGCAGAGGAGGAGGAAGAGAGATGGAAGAAGGTACCTTCTTCAGAAATTAAGGAGATTTTTGAAATGTGGGGTAGGATGGAAAGATTTATGGAGAAACATCACCCTCAGAAGAATGTTGCAAGCCATTTCGGCAATTTGTACAGTGGCAGAGTCTTGGCCCATTTTAGGGAAGTTTTAAAGAGACGCCAGAAACAGAGCTCTATGGATACTTTTTTTGCGAGACAGGACTCCAGTGACTCTCAAGCTGGTCCTAGTGCCATTAAGAAACAAAGAAGAGAAGTAACCCCAGAAAAGCACTTGGTACCTGAGGTGTTGATGGAAGGGGATTCCCCTTCCAAACAGTAACTAATCCAATCTCTCTCCTCCTCCAGTCTTCCATACACTAAGAAGAATCACCAATAAAGGTAAGTGTTATGCTGTTAATGTTTCATTCATCATGTCCCATTTTATTGTTTATGTACTACATCTATATTTCACGTAAAATTTTTTTTTGTTTTAATACTTTTGGGTGTCAGTAATGGATTAATTGTATTTACATTATTTCTGGGAATAATTTTCCTTTGCAGGTGCAGCAACTCCATTTTTTCTGCCAGGACTTTCTTATTGTGTGCAATCCTGTTTAAAATGAGGGAGTCACATGACAACTCCTTGTGAATATACTACTTCAGTATATGTGCTTTGCTGTGTGCTTTATTATTTTATATCAGTAAGTTCTGTGGCTGGAAGCAAGATCTGGTGCTATTATTTCCCAAAATGGCTGACACTGGTGAAAATTCTGGGGATGACATGCATTTGGAAGGTGACATTGAATCAAATTTCCATGTTAGGGACCTGGATAAGGAAGTAGTAATTTTACAAATGAAATTAGCCCTAGTTGCAGAAGAAAAGGAACGGTTAAGGATTGAGCGTACAAAGATCCAGGAACAGAGAGCCTTAGAGGAGCTTAGGGCTCAAGAAGAGCTAAAGAGAGGCAGCTTGCTTCTCACCCAGACACAGACACAAGAGTAGATGTTTTTCATTTGGATAAAGCCATAAAATTTGTGCCCAAATTCCTAGAGAAAGACCAAGACCAGTTTTTTCTGTTATTTGAAAGTACGGCCAAATCCCAAGTTTGGCCAAAAAAGGAAGGGGCATTAGCAAGCCCCAAATTAGTGGAAAAGGGGTTTACGGCCATATTCTTTAGAAAGGATGGGCCCTTTTTCTGTTATCAAAAACTAAAAGGGGTAGTTTTTACTGGCTTTCAAATTTTCCCCGGGAGGTACGGCAAAGTTTAGAGGACTAAAGTTTCAAGCGGGGCAGTTTTTTGGTGGAATAGGGTATGGAGAAGAGTCACTTTTAAATGGGGTGGTACGCCAAAAGGGGTGGAGGCAATTATGGGGGTTAATTACCTTAATTTTGTTAGGGGACTTTTGAAAAAGTTCCCCTGCCCTTAAGGCATATATTGGGGAGAAGGACTTGATTTTTTAAAAATGCTTTAGAGCTGGGTGCGATTTTTACTAACCAAAAATTTTGGTAGTAGTTACCCCCCCCCCACTACTAATAATGGTAAGTTTTCTCCACCCACCAATAGGAATGGAATTTTTCAGATTTTAAAGCCCCCCATTTCAACCTAATAACCACCGAGTTTTTAATAACCCAAAATTTTCCAGTACCTACCCGAGAAGGTTTTAAGTCGTTTTCAAGGTCCAGGACTACCGGGGACAGGTAGAAAGAGCCATTTCCCCCCGACCTAGGCCCCCCATGTCAAGTGTGCGGGGGTTTTTAAACCTTATCACTGTACATACTGCAATAAACAGGGCCACCTGCACCCAAAATTGTCGAAAGATGCTTAGGACGGCTGCAGCAGATGCTTCTCCAGTAAATACACCATTTTACACAGATGTTGTTTGCATTGCAGTCTTCCCCCAAGGTACCAAAGAAGCCCCCTTTCTTAGACCCTGGGATGAAGGTATTTTCAAGTAAGTCTACGTGCCTTACCCAAAATGAAGGTAGGGTCACGGGTTTTATGCATAAACTTTTGTAGCACATACACCTTGCTTCGCAGGGGTGTATTGCCAGTGGGGGAGGCACCTACCCGAATGGACATTTTTTTTAAAAGGGGATAACGGGAGTCCTGTCGGGACCAAGTGCACAGGTTATGGGTGATCGCGTCCCATCTGGGTCCCTACCTGTAGGTATTGCAAAAGAGCCCCTTTTGCAGGGTTGACCTTTACTACAAAAACGTTGGGGCTCCTCGAAAGTGAGGATGTTTGGGTTTTGCGGGACCTGTTTTACAAGGTGGTAATGCCCTAATTGGAGCAACGGTGCTGAAAATTTTCATGTGCCTGGGACTAAAAGGGGAAAAAGGCGGAGCGTGCCTCCCTTCCCCCTTTCGCCCTGGGGTGATGGTTTGGGCCGGGGGACCTGTTATTGAGTCTGACCTGCAGGAGAACTGGCAGTGTTGACCGGCTCAACCGAACCCGGGCTGGAGAATGGTCTTGGTGCTGATGGGGGAAAAAATCTCCTGACCTGCACAGCTGAGTGAAGCCCGGAGGTTGTAACCTCCAGAACCTATTCATTTATCAGCGGTGTGGGGATGGGGTTCCCAAATTTACCAAGGTTTTTTTTGCAGATTTGATAAAATGACAAATCTTTTAAGAGGCCCCTGTCTTACGTCCCCGCAGAGAACTTTTAAAAGTGTCTTTGTCAGTATTTTTTACAGATTCTGAAGGAAGGGCATTTCAGTTTAAGACGGGAGCAAATAATCGTGTTTTTTTAATTTTCCTTTTCTAACATTTTCCCAGAGTCTACCCCTTTCGAATAATTGTGTGTGTGTGGTTTTTTGAGTTTCTGGTGAAACTTTTTTGTCTCTTAGGCTTTCACAAATCACCAGAAGCATATTTTATAAAATGTATGTTTTGAGAGGCGTACTTGAGTTAAATTTCCCAAATTTATACATCCGGGAGTCAAAAAAAAGCCCAGGGGGTTTCCCCAGTTTTAAAGGCAATGATTTTTTGTTTTACCCAGTCCCGAAGGACTGGGGGGAATTTCCCTCCTTTATTACCGTTGGGGGAAAAGCACTCGGGAATCATTAATCATGTCATGTAAAGGATGGTGTTTTTTTCCCCCCGCGGTTTTTTTTTCTCAGTTTCAGAAATGTTTGGGCTAAGAGAGGTCGTGGCACTATGCCCAGCCTGCAATCCGCGGGGTGACGTGGGCCCAAAAGGTGGGTACAATTTGGAAGCTAGAGAAGGGGGATTGCATTGGCGGGTCGGGGAAAGGGCTAGATGAACTGGTGGTTTGGCTTCAAAATGAGGGTGGAAAAGGGCCCCCTGAGAAAGAAATTAAGCGGGAAATTGTAAGAGATTGTGGAAGATTTGGATTTCTGAAAGAGGGGTTTTAGGTTGGCTCAGCCATGGTGCCCCTTTAGTAAAGGGAGTTTTGGGCGAAAAAAGGGGCCATGTTAACCCCCATGAGGTAAGTTTCGAATTTGGAAAAACCAGCAGGCCTGGCATGATGTAAGCCGGGTGAAATGGGTTCTTGGGAAGTAAATGTTTTTTTCTAGAGACGTTTTTTCCAGCAAGAGTCGGTGGACGTTTTTTTACTGGTCTCACACAGGGATCCCGAAAACGTGCACGACTGCCGCCGGGTACATTCAAGAAATAAGGTTTTGTCTCCTTTTTATGAACTACTGCAAATTGTGTGAATAAACGGGGGGGTACTGTTTCCATGACCATGTGTGCCAAGGACACACCCATTTTTTAAATTTTTATACCCCTTGTACATGAACCTTTTGTATCCCAAATAACCCCAAGACTTTTAGTGTAATCCTGATTTACCCCCCCCGGGGTTTGCAAAATGATACAGAGGTTGGCAGTCTTGTTTCAGGGGAAGAGGAGAAGTAATGCCACTCGGCTCTTCTCAGCAGAAAGTAAAAGGGACGAAAGAAAATTAACCCCCATAGAAAAGGGCCTTTTTTTTAGTTTTTAGTGCAAATTTTAGTTCCCCATACTTTTATTACCCAAAATTTTTTTCCTAATTTGCCTCAAAAAATGGGGGCCCTCAAACTTTTTGGGGGGCCTTTTTCCCCCCCTTTTTCTTTTTGTTTTTTTATTTAAAAGGGGGCAGAAAGTGTTTTTTAGCCTTTCTATTTTAAGGGGACGATTTTGGTTTGACATTTTTTACTTTTTCAGGGGCGGGCAGTGAGGAACCCCGGACACCCAAAAGGGAAAACAATTTACTGGGGGGGTATCAGTCCATTGTGTTGTGTTTTTTTTTTTGTGCCCTGCCTTTTTCGTTTTTTTTTTTAGGGGTTGGGAACCTACCTTTTTTATTGGTGGGGGTTTTCCTAAAAATTTTGGATGTTTGGCGGTTTCCCCCACTTTTCATTTTCCTTTTGATTTTTTTGGGGGCTCCGACCTTTTAATTTTTTTTTTGGGTCCGCTGGGGTCCCGGGCCCTTTAAAGACTCAGGTTTTCGGCCAAACCACCGGGGGGGTTTATGTGACTCCCCGTTTTGGCCAATCCCCCCGTTTTTGAAACCCCCCGGGGTTTTTTTGGGGGAAAAAATTTTTTTTTCCCGTGGATTAGGGTGTTCAGGGGAACCATTTTTTTTTCTTTTTTTTGAATTGAAATGATTATTTTAAAATTAAAAATGTTTCCGTTTTTTTCTTTGAACATTGGAAAATTATTTTCTTTTACCCCTTAGTTTTGAGAAAAAAAACCTTGAGGGAAGTTTCGCTATTTTTAAAAAAAACGACTTCAAAAAAAGAGGGGAAAACGTTGCCCCAAAAAGATGGGCTCAGGAAAAAAGCCCCCAAAAAAAAAACGGGACCTTCGTGGGGTGCCTTTTCAGTTTAATTTTGCATGGGCATAAGAAATTGTTTCCCCCCAAAAAATGGAAAAAGAGAAAAGAGGGGGGAGGGGAAAAAAAGAGGAGGGTTTTGGGAAAAAAAGAGGAAAGGGGGAGGGGGAAGGGGGGGGAAAAGGGGGAGGAGAAAAGGGGAAGGGGGAAAGGGGAGGGGAGGGGGAAAAAAAAAGAAAAAGGGGTGTAATAAAGTTTCCCCTTAAAAAAAAAAAAAAGCCCCCCTTTTTGCGTAAAATTTTTTAAAAGGGGCTTGTAGCTAAACGGGGTAACAAAGGGAAAATTCAACTGCCCCCTTTTTTTTTCTTACAAAACATTTTGTCTGTTTTTGTTTCTGAATCCTTCTGTTTATTCTGTTAAAAAGAGCCACAAGAGGACATTTTTTTAAAATTAAAGAGAAAAAAATTTTTTTGGAGGGGGTCCCGGAAAACACATTTTGGGGAAGGGGTGGAAAAGAGAAAAGCAAAGGGGGGAAAAAATTTTAAAAAAAATAAGAAATAAAAAGAAGAGAGGGGGCAGACCGACCCCAGGAAGGGGAGGGGGAGGAGAAGAGCGATTTTTAAAGGGGGGGGGGGAAAAAAAAAAGAAAAAAAAAGAAAGAGAGAACCCAGAGAAAGGAGGAGGGGGAGGGGGGGGAGGGGGGGGAGGGGGAGGAGGGGAGGGGAGGAGGGGAGGAGGAGGAGGAGGAGGGGGAGGAGGGGAGGGGAGGAGGAGGGGGAAGGGGGGGAGGAGGGAAAAGGGGAGGAGGAGGAGGAGGGAGGAGGAGGGGGAGGAGGAGGAGAAGGGGAAGGGGAGGGGGGGGAGGAGGAGGGAAGGGGGGAGGAGAAGGAGGAGGAGGGGGGGGAGGAGGGGAAGGAGGAGGGGGGGAAAGGAGGAAAGGGGGAGAGGAGAAAGGGAAAAGGGGGGGAAGGAGGAAAAGGGGGGGGGGGGAGGAGGGGAGAAAGGGGGAGGGGGAAGGGAAAAGGGGAGGGGGAGGGGGAAGGGGGGGGGGGGGGGGGTTTTTTTTTTTTGGGGGGGGGGGGGGGGGGGTTTTTTTTTTTCCCCCCCCCCCGGGGGGGGGGGGGGGGGGGGGGGGGGGGGGGGGGGGGGGGGGGGTTTTTTTTTTTTTTTTTTTTTTTTTGGGGGGGGGGGGGGGGGGCCCCCCCCCTTTTTTTTTTTTGGGGGTTTTTTGGGGGGGGGGGGGGTTTTTTTTTTTAAAACCCCCCCCTTTTTTTTTTTTTTTTGGGGGGGGGGGGGTTTTTTTTTTTTTTTTTTTTTCCCTTTTTCTTTTTTTTTTTTCTTTTTTGTTTTTTTTTTTTTTTTTTCCCTTTGCCCCCCCCCCCTTTACCCTTTTTTCGCCCCACCCCTTTCCCCCCTCCCCTTCCCCTTCCCTTTTTTCCCCCCCCCCCCCCCTTCCCCCAAAATCTAATTTTTTTTTTTTTTTTTCCCCCCCCTTTCCCCCCAAAATTTTTTTTTTTTTTTTTTTTTTCCCCCCTTTTATTTTCTTTTTTTTTTTTTTTCCCCTAACTGCCCTTTTTTTTTTTCCCCCCCTTCCCTTTTTTTTTTCTTTTTTCTTCCTTTCCTTTTTTTTTTCTTCCCCTTTTTTCGGGTTTTTTTTTTTTTTTGTTCCCCCTTTTTTTTCCCCTTTTTTTGGTTTTTTTTTTTTTTGTTTTTTTTAACTTTTTCCTTTTGTTCCCTACCTCAGGGGGTTTGGGGGGGAAAGGAGTGAGGAGAGGAGGCGTGGGATGCGCGGAGGAGTGGTATGGTACTGATTGGACAGGAGAAGGAGGGGGAAGGAGGGGCAGAAGGGTAGGAGGAGTTTCGGGAGGAGTAGTGAGGCGAGGCAGAGGAAGGAATGGGTGGGAGGAGGAGGAGGTCGAGTGTGGACGTCAGGAGGAGGATGATTGTTTGTTTTGTTTTTGTAAACAAGTTTATGTAAACAATATACCGATAATTATGTTTGTGTGTTATAATGTGTTGTATACAACGAGTGTATATATGTACATTGCACCTTACTTGGGTCTCATAGGCCACATAAGTTATGTGAAAAAAACAAAAAACCTTCAATTACAAGTAAACTAAAGTTTACCGGGTGAGCGGCAGTCGCCGCTGTTGCCATACGCGGCTCATTTTCTGCAAACTTCACGGCTCTATATCTCGGTAAGTACCGATGGCAAAAAATTTTTTTTGGGACTAAAACACTCAGAAAAATAATCTTAACATTTTCATAAGAAAAAATAATTTTTTTTTTTTAATATTTGGCGACATAGAATGACAGTTTCAGAGAGGGGCCTGAAACAGTCAAAGGGTTAAAAGATTTTTTTTTGGTGGCACATACAGTTTGGTCTGCCTTGCAACATACTGAGCTTTAGTGTTACTTTATAAAACGGCATTCCTCAGGGACACTTTTGTACAAAGTTAACTTGCTCGTTTATAAGTTTGCTTGATGTAATTTAGGTAAAATGCATCAACGCCAGTTCCTGGCCAGCGCTGTGTTGTGATGGTGCCTTTTTCTTACACAATTGTCTAAGAGTGTGACTGTGGGCTCGTTTGGCATAGAACTTGATCACTTTTATGTTCCACGAGTTTCACATGTCTGCAATCTAGTACCTCAGTTTGTTAATATTGCATATTTGTAGTACCAAAAGACCATGATTGTATGGTGGTCATTCCCCAGTTATCATTTTTGCCTGTTGCCTCACACCTTAATGTGGGATTTATATTCTTTCTTTTTCCTTTTGCCTAGCGGTGTCCGTAGGGACCCCGCTAGCAGAGTGAGACCTATGGTCTGGGCTTGGGGGTGTTATGCAGGGTTCTGCATGACATTGTAATGTATATACAGTAGAGAAGAGTGTCATAATAGTATGAATGCTATAATTGTAAAGAATAATTTTATAATTCATAATGTGCATTTGGGGGCACTGTAAAGTACTCTAACTGTAATTATAAAGAAATCCTTCTAGGTAGTTATTTTCCAAGTGTGTTTGGGTACGCGGAGTAAGCGTGGCTGGGGTAGTCATGTGGGGTCAGCATGGTGTGGAGGCTGGCGTTGGAGATGCTGTGTATTTAAGCTAAGTTTGTAGTTGTGTACTCCTTTTGTTTAGCTAACCCAAGCCATAGGCTCTTCTATGGCTTACCTGTATGCCCACCTAGGCTCTGACATGGTCAGGGTGCTGTGGGATTGAGTGAGGAAATAAGAAATGGGGTTGGTAGTGGAGTAGTGACGGCCTGGCGCTGACTAGGCCTAGTGGTTATGGTGGCTGGACCTCCAGCCAGCTGTTTCTTGTGTACCCTCATTTGGGCATTTAGGATTAAGGTGTTTCTAGAGTGTGTATATAGTGTTATGTTGAATAAATAGATATATTTTCCTAACTGGGATTTTTGCCTAACCCTCTGTTAACCAACCCATTGAAGTAACACTTACTGGTTTAGCGCTTTCTGTTTTGACTGGGATAGCCCTGGGTGGCCTGTTTATGCTTGAGATGTGTGTAACTTTTACCTTTGCCCTTAAACAAGGCTCAAGCACCCAGCTATCCCACATTTCTGCGTAACATGGCACCAACGCTTATATGGGAGTGAGGAATAGGATTTAAACATCGAAGAAGGAAGAAAGCTGGATATAATGGAGATGTCACTTTGAGAGCAATGTGTGGTACGTTTATTATGCAGATAATTAGGAGTGTGGAGATTAGAAGTATAATTCAGGCAGCTCAAAAGGGGTTGTTGAGGTAGTTTGGGCATTTAGAGAGGATGACCAAAAAGGTGTATGAAATCTGGGGTGGAAGGGTGGGGGAGTGTGAATAAGGGTTGGAGGGAAGGGGTAAAGGTTTTGAACGATAGGGGCTAGAACATCCAACAAACTTATTTGAATATGCCAGATCAAAGTGAGTGGCTTAAAGAGTTGTTGCGTGAGCAAAGTAACATTAATGAAGGGATTCAGGGAAACTGGTTAGCTAGACTTGAGTCCTGGAGGTGGGAAGTATAGTGCCTGCACTCTGAATTAGGGGCAAGGCTCAGAGGGTCACTTGAACAGTGATGGCTGTGCACTTCTGGCAAGAAGCCTGCTGAATGAAAAACTGTGAATGCTTTTACATTTTTGGGTCATCCTATCTCGGTGGGAGACAGTTAATATCTTAAAAAATAAACAATACTGAGACTATTTGAAGCTTTGCTTGGCAGAAAAGAATAAGTGCCAAATTCAAACAATGGAGAAAAATGCAGGCATGGGGGAGGATCAGAGCTATAAATCTATGAAGTTTCCTGACAAAGGGTTCAGCTGAACCCCTTACCAGGAATCCTCATCATTATCATGCATATCAACAAACTTACTTGCCTATTCTGTATAAATCCTTTTCAACCTCTTCCCAACATTCCCCACTCTTCACATCACTGTGTGTCCTATATATACTCATGTACTCTCTGCTCAGGAAGATCTGTTTGGGACTTGATAAAGCCCACTGTGTGGGTGAAACATAGTTAATAAAAGGTTGCATTATACTGCATTTGTGCTTATTTTGTATTGTGTTGGTATTGTATAACATTTATTTCCAAGGGATCCATGTTGACTAACTTGGATTTTGGCCATGGTGGCACTTATTCATTTTTGCCACACAACATCTCATTTATCAAAAGAAAACAAATCCTGGAGGTTTCAACATAATGCACACAGTACATTACTAGTTACCTTGCAATTAAAAATTATGTCAAAGCATACCTGGTGGTCCAAAGAGAAGAAGTCCTTTCACGTGAGCAATACCCAGCTGCTCCGTCACCTCTGGTGGGAAAACTCGGGAAGCAAAAGCTCTCCGCAAGATGTGTACAAACTCTTCATCCAAACCACCAATACCCATTTTCTGGAAGTCCCAATCCGTGGAAAAGAGGTTGGTATTGGAGGAACGGGTCTGAAACAAAACAAAAATAGCTAGCAGTAGATTGTATAGTTGCTGCAGTGATGCACACAGATGCACATCAAACACAAACCAAGATATAGCAGTAACACAAGAAATTAAGGCCTCCCTTAACACGTATAACATTTTTTTTTCTCTCAAGATGGTGGCCATTACCCACCTAGAAAGGGTGACCCAAAATATAAACACTTTCACAATCATTTACATAATAATAATGCTATCTTTATTTCTACATGTACAAGGTATACAGGTCTAGCTGACATCAATGACACACTACTACAGTGGAACCCCAGTTTTTGTCCAGTCAGGTTATCGTACAATTCAGTTCTCAACCACTTCTTTTGGCAAAATTTTCCCCGTTTCTATACATCCACTTGGAAATCGCCAGTACCAGATGCATGTGCCTGCCTGTGGGACGCGGCTGCTCATACATTCGTGACTCAGCCTGCCTTTATTACTTGTACAGTGAGTATTACTCCGTGCGTTCACCCAAAACATTTCATAATAATCCATTTTTTTTGTGCTTGCAACTGCTAAATAAGCCACCATGGGGCTAAGAAAGTTCCTAGTGCCAGTCCTTTGGTAAAGAAGGTGAGAAGCTGACCCTGACGACCCTACACATGTTGTGGAATCTATTGTGTCTTTGGGAAAATCCATGGGGTTGGAGGTGAGTGACCAGGATGTGGAAGAGTTGGTGGACAACCACAGGGAAGAGCTAACCACTGAAGAGCTGCAAGACCTTCATCTGGAACAGCAACAGACCTTAGCTGAGAAAATTGCTTCAGAGGAGGAGGAAGAGAGAGGGGAGAATGTGCCTTCTTCAGCGATTAAGGACATTTGTGCAAAGTGGAGTGAGGTGCAAAGTTTTGTGGAGAAATATCACCCAAACAAAGCTGTTGCAAGCAGTGTCAGCAACATGTTCAATGACAATGCCGTGTTCCATTTTAGGCAAATCTTAAAGACACGCCAGAAACAGGCCTCTCTGGATAGATTTTTTGTGCGACAGGGGTCCAGTGACTCTCAAGCTGGCCCTAGTGCCAATAAAAGACAAAGAAGGGAAATAACCCAGGATAGGGCTTTGATACCTGAAGTTCTTATGTAGGGGGATTTCCCTTCCAAACAATAACCTCTCCTCCCTCTCCCCTCTTTACCATCTTCCATATGCCAACAACAACTTTCATAAAGGTAAAACTGATTTAAATGTGCATTTATTCATTAAAATTAGTGCTTTATATTTATTTCTCATTCTTTTGTGTATGTAAAACTATAGTTATTCTCTATAAAATTTATTTTTTGTTAATATTTTTGGGTGTGTGAAACGGATTAATTGAATTTACATTATTTCTTATGGGAAATGTTACTTCAGTTTCCGTACAAATCAGTTTTCGGCCGACCTTCTGGAACGGATTAAAGACGAAAACCGGGGTTCCACTTTATAAAGATGCTTGTTATGCAGAGCATTTCGGGTAAATTAGGTCAGTTTTGTCCCAGGATGCAACCCACACCAGTCGACTAACACCCGGGTACCCATTTTACTGAAGGGGAATACAGAAAACTGGTGTAAGGAAACACGCCCACTGTTTCTACCCTCACCAGGAATTGAACCCAGACCCTCATCTTTGCAGAGGTGCAGAGATACGGCAGTTCAGATGTCACTCCAAACAGCAAATATCCCACCTCTAGGACTCAAGTCCAGCTAACAGGTTTTCCTGAATCCATTCACAAAATATTACCCTGCTCACACATCAACGGTTAATAAAGTCCCAAAAACCATTCATCTCCACTCACTATCTAACATGCTCACACATGACTCACGAAATCGTAATGACACGATTGCAAACAAACCATACCACGGACGGGGATAGAACCCGCGATCAGTCTCTCAAAACTCCAGACCATCACGTTAGCCACTGGGCCAGATAGCCACAATAAGATTCATCCAACTAGGTATATTTCTACACCATAGGAAGGTTAGCATAGGCACCACTGTGACCACAAATGCAAGTTTTTACAGACGAATCTCCAGCTAGCGTGGCTGTGATGAACTCTAGCTCAAGTCCCCTCCAAGCCGTCAACATGACTCACGAAATCGTAATGAAACGATTGCATACAAACCATACCACGGACGGGGATAGAACTCGTGATCATAGAGTCTCAAAACTCCAGACCGTCGCGTTAGCCACTGGACCAGCTAGCCACAATAAGATTCGTCCAACTAGGTATATTTCTACATCATAGGAAGATTAGCATAGGCACCACTGTGACCACAAATGCAAGTTTTGATTGAGTTTTGAGACTCTCTGATCACGGGTTCTATCCCCGTCCGTGGTATGGTATGCTCACACATGCCTGCTGTATGTCCAAGCCACTTCTGTATAAAACCTCTTTTACCTCCTCCATCCATCATTTCCTAGGACAACCCCTACCCCTCTCCTCCACTACAGATTTATACACCCTCCAAGTCATCCTATTTTGCTCCATCCTCTCTAATGGCCAAACCACTCAACAACCCCTCCTCAGCCTCTTTTAGTAACTCCACACCTCCTCCTAATTTCCATACTACAAATTCTCTGCATGATATTTGCACTACACACTGCCCTTAGATACAACACCTCCACTGCCTCCAGTCTCCTTCTTGCTGGAACATTACAACCCAAGCTTCACACCCATATAAGAGTGTTGCTACCACTATACTCTTATACATTCCCTTCTTTGCCTCCATGAATAATGTTCCTTTTCTCCACAGATACAGTGGACCCCCGGTTATCGGCCATAATCCGTTCCTGAAGGTCAGCTGATAACCGAAATGGCTGATGACCAAATTAATATTTCCCATAAGAATTAATGAAAATAAAATTAATTCGTTCCCAACAAAAATATTCACAAAAAAAAAAATAATTTTTTACAATTATGTAAGTATTACATACCTTTATTGAAGGCTAATGCTGGCTTCTGGAAGATAGGGAGGAGGAAAGAGGGAGGAGTTAGTGTTTGGAAGGGGAATCCCCCTCCATGAAGACTTTAGGTAGTAATGCCTTCTCTGGGGTTACTTCCCTTCTCTGTCTTTTAATGCCACTAGAACCAGCTTGAGATCACTGGACCCCTGTCTCACAAAATAACTGTCCAGAGTGCTCTGTTTCTGGTGTTTCTAAGATTTCCCTTAAGTGGGACAGGGTTTTGTCACTAAACATGTTGCAGATATGGCTTGTTTCAGCTTTGTCAGGGCGGTATTTCTCTACAAAAGCTTGCACCCTGGTCCACATTGCACACTCCTCTTTAATCTCTGAAGAAGGCACCTCCTTCGCTCACTCTTCCTCCTCCTCTGAAGCAAGTTCCTCAGCTGCAGTCTGTTGCTGTTCAAGTTGAAGCTCTTGCAGCTCTTCAGTAATAAGCTCTTCCCTGTGGTCCTCCACCAACTCTTCCACATCCTCACCACTCACCTCCAACCCCAGGGACTTCCCCAAAGACACACTAGAGCCCACAGGGTCGGCAGGGTCAGGGTCACTGAGTCTCAAACCCTTCAAAATCCCTCTCTTGGACACAATCTGGCCACAGTTTTCTCCAAGCGGAGTTCAAAGTCCTGGAAGTCACTCCCTCCCAAGCCTTACCTATAAGGCTTATGCAATGGAGGATAGTGAAGTGATTCCTCCAGAACTGTCTTAAAGTCAACTGAGTGTCCGAGGTCACTTAAAAGCACTTTTGAAACACTGCTTTTGTGTAGAGTTTTTTGAAGTTAGAAACGACCTGCTGGTCCATGGGCTGGAGAGAGGATGGTGTTAGGAGGCAAGAACTTCACTTTTATAAAACTTAAGTCCCTAAACACTTGGTCTTCCAAGTCTGGAGGATGTGCAGGAGCATTGTCCAGTAACAGGAGGCACTTGAGTGGCAATTTCTTTTCTAGGAGGTATTTTTTCACACTTGGGCCAAACACATCATTAACCCACTCTTTGAAAATTTGCCTTGTGACCCATGCCTCATGATTAGTTTTCCACATCACACACAATCTATTCTTCATAACATTGTTTTTCTTAAACACTCTGGGATTTTCTGAGTGATACACAAGTAAAGGTTTCACTTTGAAATTCCCACTAGCATTACCACACAACAAAAGAGTAAGTCTGTCTTTCATAGGCTTGTGTCCTGGCAGTGCCTTTTCCTCCTGGGTAATGTAGGTCCTGTTTGGCATTTTCTTCCAAAACATGCCTGTTTCATCACAATTGAAAACTTGTTGGGGTTCGAAACCTTTACATAGTCCTGGAATTTGTGAACATACTTTTCAGCTGCACATTTGTCAGAACTTGCAGCCTCACCATGCCTTGCAACACTGTGTATGCCACTACGCTTCTTAAATCTATCACACCATCCTTTGCTGGCCCTAAACTCAGAAACTGCAGCACTTGTTCCAGGCATTTTCTTTGCAAGATTCTCATGCAACTGCTCTGCCTTCTCACAAATAATAGACTCCACTACACTGTCTCCCACTAATTCTTTTTCCATAATCCACGCTAATAATAACTCTTCCATCTCTTCTATTATCGGTGTCCTTTGTTTAGTTAGAAAAGTTACTCCTTTTGCAACATTAGTGTCTTTGATTTTTTCTTTCTTTGCCAGGATGGATGTAATTGTTGATTTATTCTTGCTGTACATCCTGGCAAGTTCCATCACCTTCATACCACTCTCAAACTTTTCGATCACTTCATGCTTAAATTCCATGGTGTTTCTCACTTTCTTTACCACAGGAACTTTACTAGGAACTTTCTTTGGAGCCATCTTTGCTTATTTCACAGTTGCACTGAAAGAAAAACCACTAAAAACAATGGTAAACAAGTGAAATGTTTGGATGTATGAGCAGAAGCCTCCTCAGCCACCGAGAGACAAAGCCAAACTGAAGCACAAGCTGCCCCAGCCAGTGGATGGACGCATCCAAAATGGTCGATAACCGAGCGAATGGCCGATAACCGGGCACCAAAAACCCCGCCGATAACCGAGTTGGCCGATAACCAAACCGGCCAATAACCAGGGGTCCACTGTACCTCAATGCACCACCCACCTTTTTTCCTTCATCAATTCTATGGCTTACCTTGTCCTTCATAAATCCATCTGCCTGCAAGTCTATTCCCAAATATTTGAACACATTCACTTCTTCCATACTCCCCTCCCTTCAAACTGATAAAGTAATCATAATGCTTATATATTACTTAAATCTAGACCTAGCATATAATTAATGTCACTGAGTATCAGTGTAATGCATTACAATCACAAGTACAGTCAGGCAGGTTGCAAATGATGAGGCTGTCAAGTGTGAATCTATTTGGGGCCTTTTGTCTGCGTCATACACACAAATGTCATAGAGATGCATGTTCCTTTTATAGTGTCTATGTGTTGTGTTGCAGCTCTCCAGATAGAATTTAAACTTTGGATTAATGTTTGAACTGAGTGTCCTGTAAACATAGCATGCACAACAAAAAATTTTAATATTTTGTATATTAACCCCTTGAGGGTCCGTGCCGTAGATCTACGGCATTAAGTTGAGGGTCCAAACTGTAGATCTATGCCAAAATTCTAGCAGCTTTAAATTTAGCGCGAGAAAGCTTGTAGGCCTACATGTGAGAGAATGGGTCTGCATGGTGGGTGTGCGCTGTGAAGAAACATGCGAGGTGCCTGCATAGCATTGTGGGAACGCTGGCTCAGTTACCTTTGTTCACAATGCCTCGTCGCAAGGCAGCTCTCACTCCAAGGAAAATTGGGACTCTCCTCTTCCTATCTGATAGCTCTGATTCTGATGGAAGTGGAAATGAAGACGAATTCTTTGGCTTTGATCAGTTAGTGATCGAAAGGAATGACCAGGATATCAATAATAGTGCAGAAAAGCCTGACGATCCTCAATCTTCTACCTCTGGTGTGGGCACGTCTCAATCACGTTCAGTTGTATCTCATCGCAAGAGAAGCTATTATTTTCGCGAGGCCAGGCCTCTGACTTCAGTAATGATGATGATAGTGACATGGATTGTGATTTTATTGCTCTTGACGATCATTCGAGTAGTGATAGTGAGGAAACATATTCACCAGTGAAGCGTCGGTATATACGCAACCGCATGCGCTCGGGTATTGTTCCCTATGCAGTGCCCAGGGGATGGAGTACATCCCGGAGTACATCCCATGGCCCTACACCAGGAATAGACAGTGACAGTGAGGATGATGTGGCTACACTTGGCATGGATAAACCACAGGCATCAGTAGGTGGTGGTAGTGGTGATGGTAGTGCCACGGCCATGCATGACTCACCAGCCCAGGCTGGGACCCACGCCGCTGACTCCTCAGCTCAAGGACAAAGCGGAGCATCAGCCACCAGCCCACCACAACCACAACTACCAGCACAACCAGCTTATGATGTCCAGTATCCACCAGCAAACCGTATCTGGGATTGGCAGCAAAATCCCAATTTTGTTCCCAAGCCCCACCAGTTTGATGATTCTCAAAGTGGAATTCTACCTACTTGTCCCCTTGGAAACACTGCAAATGAACTGGAATTTTCTGAACTATTTTTGACCAGCCCTTGATGGAAACTATTGTCACGGGAAAGTAACAAGTAGTTTGAGTACACCATGGCAAATACGATGATACCACCACAGTCAAGACTACACCGGTGGAAAGAGACAACTGTTGCAGAAATGTATTTGCTTTTTGCAACCATAATGCTTATGCCTCATACCTTTGATATACCTTTGAAGAGTTTCGAGAGTATATCTACTCTCTGAGCCCGGCCATGGGCCAGGCTCGTGTCTATAAGCAAAATATAAAATCATACTGGTCCACAGATCCGCTAATTTCTACCACGGCCTTAAGTGAAATCATCCCAGTGAACAGGTTAATCTTACTGTTACGTATGTTGCACTTCTCTGACAAAACAAGGCCTGACAGGAGCGACAGGTTATACAAGATTAGAAATGTTTTTATGTATCTGAAAAGTTCAACATGTACTTTTATCCATTCAAGAATCGACCAACGATGGCATCGATTAACGATAAATCCAACTAGCGATACATTTTAACACAAAATTTTTGCCTCGACTAGCGCTAAAAAAACTCGACCAACACTATTCATTCCGTCTGAATCGCATCCACTTCTGGCCAGTGTTTACAAACAAGCCAGCCACCGCGGTCGCTTCCAAGCATACAACCGGAACATTTCATATTATCACAGCTTTTTTGTGATTGCACCTGCAAAATAAGTCACTATGGGCCCCAAGAAAGCTTCTAGTGCCAACCCTACAGCAAAAAGGGTGAGAATTACTATGGATATGAAGAAAGAGATCATTGCTAAGTATGAAAGTGGAGTGCGTGTCTCCGAGCTGGCCAGGTTGTACACAAAACCCCAATCAACCATCGCTGCTATTGTGGCCAAGAAAACGGCAATCAAGGAAGCTGTTCTTGCCAAAGGTGCAACTATGTTTTCGAAACTGTGATCGCAAGTACTCGAAGATGTTGAAAGACTGTTATTGGTGTGGATAAACGAAAAACAGATAGCATCTCTTAAGTGATCATATGTGAAAAGGCTAGGATGTTGCATGACGATTTAATTTAAAAAATGCCAGCAACTAGTGGTGATGAGAGTGAATTTAAGGCCAGCAAAGGTTGGTTTGAGAAATTTAAAGGGAAGGGAAGTAACCCCGGAAAAGGACTTGCCACCTCAAGTCCTAATGGAAGGGGATTCCCCTTCTAAACACTAACACCATAAACACTCTCCCCTCCTCCCATCCCATCAATCATCACCAGATCTTCAATAAAGGTAAGTGTCATGTAACTGTGCATGTCTTCTTCAGTTTGTGTATATTAAAATTAATATTTCATGTGGTAAAAACTATTTTTTTTTCATACTTTGGGGTGTCCTACACGGATTAATTTGATTTCCATTATTTCTTATGGGGAAAATTAACTTGACTAATGATAATTTTGACTAACGATGAGCTCTCAGGAATGGATTAATAGCGAGGGTCCACTGTATATACCGAGCAAGAGGAAACACTTTGGTATAAAACTGTTTGTACTCTGTGACTGTGACAGTGGCCTGGTATTGGATATTGTTGTATACACGGGAAGTAAAACATTGAAAGATACCAAGATGTTATTGGGTATCTCAGGTGACGTAGTGAGAAGCATGATGGTACGTTATCTTGGTAAGGGGCATACATTATATACTGATAACTGGTGCACAAGTCCTTTACTCAGTGATTTCTTGCGAGTGAACATGACAGATGTGTGTGGCACAGTGTGTTCTAATCGTAAACATATGCCCAGGTTCAACGCAGGAACTCGTGGTGATGAGGTGCAGGTATTTACTGCCAATGACATCATGGCATTATGGTGGCATGACAAACGAGATGTCACATTGTTGACAACCATTCACCGTAACGAAATGCAAGACAGTGCCAAAATTGATAGAGTGACTAATGAACATATTAAAAAACCAGTGACAGTGATTGATTATACACAAAACATGCACTTGGTTGACAACTGTGACATGCAGATTGGCTTTGTTGATTGTGTTCATAAGAGTTACAAGTGGTACATGAAGCTTTTCTTCCATCTCATGGACATTTCAATGCTCAATGCATATAATATGTACCAAGTGAAGACTGGCAACAGACCACCGTATGGTGAATTTTGTTTGTCTGCCTGTTTTGTATAGCAGGTAACAATACCTGCTATACAAAACCATCCTTGAACTCCTCAGGAAATACCCAAGCGTTTGAGGAGGGAAGGTGATCATTTCATAATACAGCTTCCTGCAACTAAGAAGAAATTTGCTCAGAAGAGATGTGTTGTCTGTGCACAAACAAAACAACGGCAACAAAGACGCAAAGACACTCGGTTTATGTGCGAGGAATGTAAGGTACCTCTGTGCATGATACCTTGTTTCAAGGAGTTCCACAAGCTGCAGCAGTTCTAAAAACATGTCCGGTGATTGTATACACGTAAATATATAATAGAACATTAGTATTATACAAGATTGGTGTCTCATAAACATGCTAGATAACAGGGATATCTTGCTACTCCTACTTACAGTTTGGTCACACTTCACAGACACGCACATGCATATATATATACATACATCTAGGTTTTTTCTCCTTTTTCTAAATAGCTCTTCTTCTTTATTTCTTCTATTGTCCATGGGGAAGTAGAAAAGAATCTTTCCTCCGTAAGCCATGCGTGTCATATGAGGCGACTAAAATGCCGGGAGCAATGGGCTAGTAACCCCTTCTCCTGTATACATTTACTAAAAAAGCGAAGAAGAAAAACTTTATAAAACTGGGATGCTTGAATGTGCATGGATGTAATGCAGATGACAAGAAACAGATGATTGTTGATGTTATGAATGAAAAGAAGTTGGATGTCCTGGCCCTAAGCGAAACAAAGCTGAAGGGGGAAGGGGAGTCTCGGTGGGGAGAAATAAATGGGATTAAATCTGGAGTATCTGAGAGAGTTAGAGCTAAGGAAGGGGTAGCAATAATGCTGAAGGATCAGTTATGGAAGAAGAAAAGAGAATATGAATGTGTAGATTCAAGGATTATGTGGATTAAAGTAAAGGTTGGATGTGAAAAGTGGGCCATAATAAGTGTGTATGCACCTGGAGAAGAGAGGAATGTAGAGGAGAGAGAGAGAGATTTTGGGAGATGTTAAGTGAATGTATAGGAACCTTTGAACCAAGTGAGAGAGTAATTGTGGTAGGGGACCTGAATGCTAAAGTAGGAGAAACTTTTAGAGAGGGTGTGGTAGGTAAGTTTGGGGTGCCAGGTGTAAATGATAATGGGAGCCCTTTGATTGAACTTTGTATAGAAAGGGGTTTAGTTACAGGTAATACATATTTTAAGAAAAAGAGGATAAATAAGTATGCAAGATATGATGTAGGGCAAAATGACAGTAGTTTGTTGGAATATGTATTGGTAGATAAAAGTCTGTTGAGTAGACTTCAGGATGTACATGTTTATAGAGGGGCCACAGATATATCAGATCACTTTTTAGTTGTAGCTACACTGAGAGTAAAAGGTACATGGGATACAAGGAGAATAGAAGCATCAGGGAAGAGAGAGGTGAAGGTTTATAAACTAAAAGAGGAGGCAGTTAGGGTAAGATATAAACAACTATTGGAGGATAGATGGGCAAACGAGAGCATAGGCAATATGGTCGATAAGGTATGGGGTAGGTTTAAAAATGTAGTGTTAGAGTGTTCAGCAGAAGTTTGTGGTTACAGGAAAGTGGGTGCGAGAGGGAAGAGGAGCGATTGGTGGAATGATGATGTAAAGAGAGAAGTAAGGGAGAAAAAGTTAGCATATGAGAAGTTTTTACAAAGTAGAAGTGATGCAAGGAGGGAAGAGTATACAGAGAAAAAGAGAGAAGTTAAGAGAGTGGTGAAGCAATGTAAAAAGAGAGCAAATGAGAGAGTGGGTGAGATGTTATCAACAAATTATGTTGAAAATAAGAAAAAGTTTTGGAGTGAGATTAACAAGTTAAGGAAGCCTAGAGAACAAATGGATTTGTCAGTTAAAAATAGGAGAGGAGAGTTATTAAATGGAGAGTTAGAGGTATTGGGAAGATGGAGGGAATATTTTGAGGAATTGTTGAATGTTGGTGAAGATAGGGAAGCTGCGATTTCGTGTATAGGGCAAGGAGGAATAACATCTTGTAGGAGTGAGGAAGTGCCAGTTGTGAGTGTGGGGGAAGTTCGGGAGGCAGTAGGTAAAATGAAAGGGGGTAAGGCAGCTGGGATTGATGGGATAAAAATAGAAATGTTAAAAGCAGGTGGGGATATAGTTTTGGAGTGGTTGGTGCTATTATTTAATAAATGTATGGAAGAGGGTAAGGTACCTAGGGATTGGCAGAGAGCATTCATAGTTCCTTTGTATAAAGGCAAAGGGAACAAAAGAGAGTGCAAAAATTATTTTTTTTTTTTTTTTATTATCACACCGGCCGATTCCCACCAAGGCAGGGTGGCCCGAAAAAGAAAAACTTTCACCATCATTCACTCCATCACTGTCTTGCCAGAAGGGTGCTTTACACTACAGTTTTTAAACTGCAACATTAACACCCCTCCTTCAGAGTGCAGGCACTGTACTTCCCATCTCCAGGACTCAAGTCCGGCCTGCCGGTTTCTCTGAATCCCTTCATTATTATAGGGGGATAAGTCTGTTGAGTCCTAGGTAGTAGGTTGGTAGACAGCAACTGCCCACGGAGGTACTACCGTCCTGCCAAGTGAGTGTAAAACAAAAGTCTGTAATTGTTTTACATGATGGTAGGATTGCTGGTGTCCTTTTTTCTGTCTCATGAACATGTAAGATTTCAGGTACGTCTTCCTACTACTACTTACACTTAGGTCACACTACACATACATGTACAAGTATATATATACATACCCCTCTGGGTTTTCTTCTATTTTCTTTCTAGTTGTTGTTCTTGCTTATTTCCTCTTATCTCCATGGGAAGGGGAACAGAATTCTTCCTCCTTAAGCCATGCATGTTGTAAGAGGCGACTAAAATGCCGGGAGCAAGGGGCTAGTAACCCCTTCTCCTGTATAAATTACTAAATTTGAAAGGAGAAACTTTCTTTTTTCCTTTTGGGCCACCCTGCCTCGGTGGGATATGGCCGGTGTGTTGAAAGAAGAAAGAAGTCTGTTGAGTAAACCAGAGTTATTACTGAAAGAATTAAGAGTAAGACGGAGAATAGGATAGCAGATGAACAAGGAGGCTTTAGGAAAGGTAGGGGGTGTGTGGACCAGGTGTTTACAGTGAAACATATAAGTGAACAGTATCTAGATAAGGCTGAAGAGGTTTTTGTGGCATTTATTGACTTGGAAAAGACGTATGACAGGGTGGATAGGGGGGTAATGTGGTAGATGTTGTAGATGTATGGTATAGGAGGTAGGTTACTGAAAGCAGTGAAGAGTTTTTACGAGGATAGTGAGGCTCAAGTTAGAGTATGTAGGAAAGAGGGAAATTATTTCCCAGTAAAAGTAGGCCTTAGACAAGGATGTGTGATGTCACCGTGGTTGTTCAATATATTTATAGATGGGGTTGTAAGAGAAGTAAATGCAAGGGTCTTGGCAGGAGACGTGGAGTTAAAAGATAAAGAATCACACATAAAGTGGGAGTTGTCACAGTTGCTCTTTGCTGATGACACTGTGCTCTTGGGAGATTCTGAAGAGAAGTTGCAGAGGTTGGTGGATGAATTTGGTAGGGTATGCAAAATAAGAAAATTAAAAGTGAATACAGGAAAGAGTAAGGTTATGAGGATAACAAAAAGGTTAGGTGATGAAAGACTGGATATCAGATTGGAGGGAGAGAGTATGGAGGAGGTGAATGTATTCAGATATTTGGGAGTGGACGTGTCAGCGGATGGGTCTATGAAAGATGAGGTGAATCATAGAATTGATGAGGGAAAGGGGTGAGAGGTGCACTTAGGAGTCTGTGGAGACAAAGAACTTGGTCCTTGGAAGCAAAGAGGGGAATGTTTGGGAGTATAGTTTTACCACCGCTCCTGTATGGGTGTGAAGCATGGGTGATGAATGTTGCAGCGAGGAGAAGGCTGGAGGCAGTGGAGATGTCATGTCTGAGGGCAATGTGTGGCATGAATATAATGCAGAGAATTCGTAGTTTGGAAGTTAGGAGGAGGTGCGGGATTGCCAAAACTGTTGTCCAGAGGGCTGAGGAAGGGTTGTTGAGGTGGTTCAGACATATAGAGAGAAATGAGCGAAACAGAATGACTTCAAGAGTGTATCAGTCTGTAGTGGAAGGAAGGCGGGGTAGGGGTCGGCCTAGGAAAGGTTGGAGGGAGGGGGTAAAGGAGGTTTTGTGTGCGAGGGGCTTGGACTTCCAGCGGGCATGCGTGAGCGTGTTTGATAGGAGTGAATGGAGACAAATGGTTTTTAATACTTGACGTGCTGTTGGAGTGTGAGCAAAGTAACATTTATGAAGGGGTTCAGGGAAACCGTCAGGCCGGACTTGAGTCCTGGAGATGGGAAGTACAGTGCCTGCACTCTGAAGGAGGGGTGTTAATGTTGCAGTTTAAAAACTGTAGTGTAAAGCACCCTTCTGGCAAGACAGTGATGGAGTGAATGATGGTGAAAGTTTTTCTTTTTCGGGCCACCCTGCCTTGGTAGGAATCGGCCAGTGTGTTAATAATAATAATAAATTGTGCATGTTTATTGTAATAAACAAAAGTGGTAAACAATATTATAATAATTTATTTATTTATTTATTTATTATAAATTTGTGCACACATACAGAGGTACAAAAAAAAAATACAGATAAGAGCAGTATGCCAAAGCCACTTATACTATGCATAGCATTACGGGCTGGCTTAAAATTAACTTAAGATTAACTAAGCAATGATGAAGTCAGTGATAAAACATTAATGTAAACAGATTACTATAAAGCACAAGTGAGTATTACAAAGACAGGTCATATGAAGGATTCTGTAAGGTAGTGTATTTAAAAATAATAAATTTAGATTGGGTTTTTAGGTTTAACTTTTTAGTGATATAATTGTGAAAAATTTTAAAAGTATCAATTTATAGGTTCAGTTATTCAGTATTTATTTGGTTTTGGGGTGAGTAAGTGTCTTTGAGTAGAGACTTTAATTTATAAAAAAGGTGTGTTTTTTTTTTAATTTACAGGGAATGAATTCAGATTTTTTGGGCCCCCTTTTTTGTGCATTGAGTTTTTGCTAGTGTGAGATGAAACGAGGAACATCAAAGAGTGATCTGTTTTCCTTGTGTTATGGTCATGTGTTTGTTGAGGTTGGCAAGGGATGTTTGAGGGGGGGGGGTTAAAATCAGGTTTTAAGTGTTCTTGTATGTAAAAGGGGCAGTAATAAGTAGGATGTTTTGTTGGTGAGTAGGGTTTTGTGTATTGAATATTGGTGGAGTGTGTGCCCGTAGTGAGAATTTTTTACATTTAACTGCGCCTTTTTTTGGGTAATTAGTGGTTGGATGGTTAATTGTTGTTGAGCCCATGCACAAATTCCATAGGTGAGTAGGGGTAAATAAAGAGTGATATAGGGCAGGAGGGTTTGTGTGGAACATAGTACCGTATCTTCGATAGTAGCCTACGTTTGGGAAAAATTTTCTTAGAAATTTGTTGTTAGTGTATAAAATTTTGAGTCTATTATCAAGGTGGTTTCCCTAAGAATTTTCCCTCTGTAGCTTGTGTGGTGATCCTTTTATCATTTTGTTAAGAGGGACATCTGTAGCTCTGTTCCCAAAAGAATGAAGTAGGTTTTGTCAATTTTTAGGGTAAGTTTGTTGTCCCACCCAGGTAGATATTTTTGTAATTCGGATTTCAGTTTGGCTATGTGACGGGGCTGGGTGAGAGAAAGTATGTAGTGCATCTGAAAAATAGTGGGGGGTATGAGTAATTGCGAAGCATTTGGAAGGTCATTTATGTATAGGAGAAAAGAGAAGAGGGCCAAGGCCCACTTCCCGGGGGAAACCCCAACTGTAATGGTTGCGCAAAAGAGTTTGCCCCATTGGTACAATATTGGTTCTGTTGCGGGTATGACTTGAGGTTTTGAGGGAGGTGCCCCTCTTTACCATTTTGTGACTTTTTTACGTGGAGCAAGTTGGTCAACTGTATAAAAAAGTTTTACGTAAGTCAATAAAACCCCCAGGGGGATTTCTTTTTTTTCTATTGCAGGTATATATGTTCTGCATGTGTATAATGCATCATTAGTATTTTTATTAGGCCTGAACCCAAATGGGGGGGGTTGAGTATTTTTTGGGGGAGAAAAGGGTAGGGTAGATTCGTTTTGAATTAATTTTGAAGTTTTTGAGAGAGGGGTAAGTTGGATATTGGCCTATAGTTATTTTAACTCTGTTTTGGGCTCCTCCTTTGTGGATCGGGGGGACCCCTTTTCTATTTTTAGTACTGTAGGAAGGTGGAGGTTCAATGGATTTTTTTTTAAAGAGTGTTGCAATGATTGGAGTAGCACTTGTGACACTTTTTTGTATATAAAGGGGGTAAGGTACTTAAATCTCCTGCCTTGTTTTTTAGTGTTTATAATAAGGGAGACTTCGTATGGGTTAGTCGGAGCTAGGAAACAGTGTGTTGGGGTTTAGTTGGGGGTGGGGGTATTTCTTTTTGGTGGGGTATCTGAGTTTGGGGAAATTTTATTGGCAAGGTTTTGCCCTTTTTAGTGGGGGAAAAAATTTAAATTTGGGTCTGTTTGCTGTTTTTGTTGGGGGGATTTGGGGGGGTTAACTGATTTTGTAATTTTATTTCGTTTATTTCGTGTTTTATCTTTTTTTTTCCCCGGGAATTTTTGATGGGGTTTTTTCCGGGTTTTTTTTTATTTCCCCTTTTAAGTTGGTTTAATTTCTTTTCTCAAAATTTAAAAAATTTTTTTCCCCTTTCTTATCAGGTTTGGTTTAAAGGTTTGGGAACAAAGTAACGTTTTTTTTGGGTCTTGGTTATGGGGCCCCCTTTTCTTTTTCTGTTTTTCATATTGGTGTTTTGTATTTAGGGTTTTGGGGAATGCGGGGGTTGTTGGCCAGGGACTGTTCAGTCTCTTTGCTTTTCTTTCTGTTTAGTTTTTTTAGTGCATTTTATTGTTTTCAATACGTGAGTTATATATTTACATTATATAAAAGTTTGATCTCACGGGTTTCAAAAATGTTACTGGGAAAAAAGGGAAAAAAAAAATTAGAAAAAAAAAAAGAAAAAAGTATAAAAAACGTAAAAAAAAAAGAAATAAAGGGGTTTGTGGAAATCCCCCAATTTTTGCCCCCCCACCCGGGTCTTTTTGGGTCAACTTTTTCCCCTTTTTTATCTCGGGGAAGTTTCTGATAAGAAATTTTTTTTTTGTTTTATTACCTTCACAAAAAAAATAATCTTTAATTCGGGAAGAAAAAAAAAAATGTTTTCTTTTTTTCAAAATTTCTTGGGGGGCTGGGGCACCCCTTCCCATTTTACCTTTTTGGGGGCCCTTTAAAAAGGGGTTTAAACCCAAAAAAAACTTTTGAATAAGGTAGGTAGGTGTGTGTTTGTTTCCTGAAGTTTGAATGAGTAATTATTCTGAGAACTGAGTTGATTATTACTGAGTAACAACTGGTTGAAGGTGACTATCTGTTCTTAATCCTGAGGTGGCACAGATACCACAGGTGACGTACACATAGATTAACCCTTTCAGGGTCGGCAGGCCCTCTCCTAAACTTTTTCTCAGGGTTGGAAATTTTTCAAAAAAAAAAATTATTTTTTCTAATGAAATGATAGAGAATCCTTTTCCGATCATAATGACACCAAAAGTATGAAATTTGATGGAAAACTTACGGAATTATGCTCTCGCGAAGTTAGCGGTCAATTCCAATGTACCACTCGACAAAAATCATATCTATTTTGCTAGAACTCCATTCTTTCTATCGAATGAGCACAAGAAATCACCCATTTACCGATTTCAACTGACCAATAACGTGGTCAGAAATTGGCAATTTTGCCAATTTCACACAAATTTCAAAAGATGTCAATTTCCAAATAGGGTCCAGAATAAACAAGACAGACATTTCTGGCACTCAAATAACATTTCCTCTGTTGATTACTCATGTCCCCAGGCCTCTGCTACATTTCTTTTGCTTTCCACTTTGAACTTTTATAATCATAAAGAATAAAAGATTTGTGTTATGCAGGCTACTGCATTCATGTAGAAATGGTGTAGAAATGGTATAAATAATATCAGCGCACTTGTGAAAGAATATTAGACTCACCAGGTGTCATGTATTGGACGTGTGGCATGATTTGTTTACCTTTGAACTTTGGCAAAAATCGAACATTTCTGCTACTTTGAGCTGAATTTCAGTGTACTTTTCCTTGTGAAACCAATCAAAATCATCACAATTTCCATAGTATGTCTTCCATTCCATAAAATGAGATCAGGAAAACTAGAATACAGTGGACCCTCGACCAACGATATTAATCCGTTCCTGAGAGCTCATCATTAGTCGAAATTATCGTTAGTCGAGTTAATTTTCCCCATAAGAAATAATGGAAATCAAATTAATCTGTTCCTGACACCCCAAAGTATTGAAAAAAAAAAATTTTACCACATGAAATATTAATTTTAATACACACAAACTGAAGAAGACAAGTACAATTACATGACACTTACCTTTATTGAAGATCTGGTGATGATTGATGGGATGGGAGGAGGGGAGAGTATGGATGGTGTTAGTGTTTAGAAAGGGAATCCCCTTCCATTAGGACTTGAGGTGTCAAGTCCTTTTCCGGGGTTACTTCCCTTCTTTTTTTAATGCCACTAGGACCAGCTTGAGAGTCACTGGACCTCTGTCGCACAACATATCTGTCCATAGAGCTCTGTACCTCCCGTTCCTTTACGATTTGTCTAAAATGGGCCGCACCATTGTCATTGTAATAGTCACCAGCACGGCTTGCAATAGCTGTGTTAAGGTGATTTTCATCCATAAAAGTTTGCAGTTCAACCCACTTTACACACATTTCCTTAACCCTTTGAGGGTCAACAGGCCCTCTCCGAAACTTGTTCTCAGGGTCGGCCAAATTTCAAAAAAAAAAAATAAAATGATTTTTCTTATGAAAAGGTAGAGAATCTTTTCCCGATCATAATGGCACCAAAAGTATGAAATTTGATGGAAAACTTACGGAATTATGCTCTTGCGAAGTTAGTGGTCTCGACGGTGTTTATGCATCGGCGATTTTGCCCACTTTGAGCCCTATTTTCGGCCAATTCCAATGTACTAGTCGACAAAAATCATAACTATTTCGCTAGAACTCCATTTTTTCTATCGAATGAGTACAAGAAACCACCCATTTACCAATTTCTATTATCCAATAAAGTGGTCAGAATTTAGCAATTTTGCCAATTTCACAAAAATTTCAAAAGATGCCAATTTCTAAATAGGGTCCAGAATAAACAAGAAAGACAAAGCTGGCACTAAAATAACAAGTTCTCTGTTTGTTAGTCACATCCCCAGGCCCCTCTTATATTTCTTTGGCTTTCCAGTTTGAATTTTTATTATTACAAAAGATAGAAGATTTACTGTTATGCAGACTGCTGCATTAGTGTAGAAATGGTATAAATAATATCAGCGTACTTGTGAAAGAATATTAGACTCACCAGTTGACGTGTATTGGACGCTTGGCATGATTTGTTTACTTTTCAACTTTGATAAAAATCGAACATTTCTGCTACTCTGAGCTCAATTTCAGGGTACTTTTCATTGTAAAACCAGTAAAAATCATCTTAATTTTTGTAATGTCTTCCATTCTATAAAATGAGACCAAGAAAAGTAGAATACAACAATAAATACCATACAAAAATACAGTGCAAAGTCCCTGTTTTATTCCAAAAACATGGTCAAAGTTTTTTTTTTCTCATTACGCACTGTGTGCTGCAGGATTTTTTTTATACTGCGCACACTGACCACATAGACCCATTCTTTCATATGTAGGCCTACCAGCTTTCTCTCACCAGATTTGAGGGCGCTAGAATTTAGGCGTGCTAGTATGTCAAAAACCCTGGGTCGTAAGCCGTACTAGTACGGCCAAAACCCTGAAAGGGTTAATCTTTGAAGGAGGCACAATGGATTCCACAACTGGCATAGGCATCTCAGGGTTAGCCCCAAACCCTTCAAAATCTTTCTTAATTTCCATACTAATTCTCACCCTTTTTATCACAGGGATGGCACTAGAAGCTTTCTTGGGGTCCATGGTGACTTATTTTGCAGGTGCAATCACTAAAAACGCTGTGATAATATGAAATGTTCCGATTGTATGTTTGGATGGGACCGCGGTGGCTGGCTGGCTGGCTTGTAAACACTGGCGCGGTCAGGCCACAATTGGACGTGTCTCAAATGGAACGAATCTCGTTCGTCGAGTTTTTTAGCGCTAGTCGAGGCTAAATTTTGTTAAAATTTTGCCTCGACCAACGCAATTTGTTCCGTTCGAGACGCGTCCACGTGTGGCCTGTGCAGTGTTTACATGCCAGGCACCGCAGTCGCATCCAAACGTACAATTGGAACATTTCCTATTATCACAGCGTTTTTAGTGATTGCACCTGCAAAATAAGTCACCATGGGCCCCAAGAAAGCTTCTAGTGCCAACCCTACAGCAAAAAGGGTGAGAATTACTATGGATATGAAGAATGAGATCATTGCTAAGTATGAAAGTGGAGTGCGTGTCTCCGAGCTGGCCAGGTTGTACACAAAACCCCAATCAACCATTGCTACTATTGTGGCCAAGAAAACGGCAATCAAGGAAGCTGTTCTTGCCAAAGGTGCAACTGTGTTTTCGAAACTGAGATCGCAAGTGATAGAAGATGTTGAGAGACTGTTATTGATGTGGATAAACGAAAAATAGATAGCAGGAGATAGCATCTCTCAAGCGATCATATGTGAAAAGGCTAGGAAGCTGCATGACGATTTAATTAGAAAAATGCCTGCAACTAGTTGTGATGTGAGTGAATTAAAGGCCAGCAAAGGTTGGTTTGAGAGATTTAAGAATCGTAGTAGCATACATAGTGTGACAACCTTTTTTGATGAAAATCACCCTGACACAGTCATAAAGGAACGGGAGGTACAGGCCTCTATGGACAGATATGTTGTGCGACAGAGGTCCAGGGACTCTCAAGCTGGTCCTAGTGGCATTAAAAGAAGAAGGGAAGTAACCCCGGAAAAGGACTTGACACCTCAAGTCCTAATGGAAGGAGATTCCCCTTCTAAACACTAACACCATCCACACTCTTCCCTCCTCCCATCCCATCAATCATCACCAGATCTTCAATAAAGGTAAGTGTCATGTAACTGTGCATGTCTTCTTCAGTTTGTGTGTATAAAAATCAATATTTCATGTGGAAAAAAAAAAAATTTCATACTTTTGGGTGTCAGGAACGGATTACAGTGGACCCCCGCATAACGATGGCATCACATAGCGATTTTTCCGCATACCGCTTACTTTTATCGCAAAATTTTTGCCGCCATACCGATTAAAAACCCGCTCACCGATTTTCGTCCGAGACGCGTCCAATGTGCCCTCACATGTGCCGCCCGTCCCATTGTTTACCAGCCAGCCTCCGCGGTAACATCCAAGCATACACTCGGAATATTTCGTATTATTACAGTGTTTTCGGTGCTGTTTCTGGAAAATAAGTGACCATGGGCCCCAAGAAAGCTTCTAGTGCCAACCCTGTGGTAAAAAGGGTGAGAATTAGTATGGAAATTAAGAAAGTTTTTTGAAGGGTTTGGGGCTAACCTGAGAAGGCCTATGCAAGTTGTGGAATCCATTGTGCTACTTCAAAGATTAAGGAAATGTGGTGCACATGGGTTGAACTGCAAACCTTTATAGATGAAAATCACCCTGACACAGCTGTTGCAAGCCGTGCTGGGTGACTATTTAAATTTGACAATGTTGTGGCCCATTTAGACAAATCGTAAAGGAACGGGAGGTACAGAGCTCTATGGACAGATTTGTTGTGCGACAGAGGTCCAGTGACTCTAAAAGCTGGTCCTAGTGCATTAAAAGAAGAAGGGAAGTAACCCCGGAAAAGGACTTGCTACCTCAAGTCGTAATGGAAGGGGAAATTCCCCTTCTAAACAGTAAGAAGATAATGCTCTCCCCTCCTCCCATCCCATCAATCATCACCAGATCTTCAATAAAAGTAAGTGTCATGTAATTGTGCATGCCTTTTTCAGTTTGTGTGTATTAAAATTAACATTTCATGTGGTAAAAAAAAATTTTTTTCATACTTTTGGGCGTCTTGCACGGATTAATTTTATTTCCATTATTTCTTATGGGGAAAATTCATTCGCATAACGATTATTTCGCATAACAATTATCCCTCTTGCACGGATTAAAATCGTTAACCGGGGGTCCACTGTAATTTGACTTCCATTATTTCTTATGGGGAAAATTAATTCACATAACGATAATTTCGCATAACATTGAGCTCTCAGGAACGGATTAATAGTGTTATGCGAGGGCCCACTGTACAAAACAAATTCCGGCCACAAAATAGAGCGAAAAACCAACGTCAAAGACCTGGGAGTGATCATGTCGGAGGATCTCACCCAAGGACCATAACATTATATCAATCACAGCTGCTAGAGAAAATGACAGGATGGATAATGATAACCTTCAAAATTAGGGATGCCAAGCCCATGATGACACTCTTCAGGTCACTTGTTCTATCTAGGCTGGAATACTATTGCTGCACACTAACAGCACCTTTCAAGGCAGGTGAAATTGCTGACCTAGAAAATGTACAGAGAACCTTCACAGCACGCATAGTGGAGATAAAACACCTCAATTATTGGGAGCGCTTAAAGCTCCTGAACCTGTACTCCCTGGAATGCAGGCGAGAGAGATACATGATTATATACACCTGGAAAATCCTAGAGGG
The DNA here is from genome assembly GCF_026875155.1 of Cherax quadricarinatus. Taxonomy (NCBI): domain Eukaryota; kingdom Metazoa; phylum Arthropoda; class Malacostraca; order Decapoda; family Parastacidae; genus Cherax; species Cherax quadricarinatus. The sequence continues at coordinate 49,323,459 of NC_069415.1, forward strand.
ACTAGTACCGAACTTGCACACGAAAATCACTCACAACGAAAGCAAAAGACTTGGCAGACGAAGCAACATCCCCCCAATGAAAAGCAGGGGTGTCACTAGCACGTTAAGAGACAATACAATAAGTGTCAGGGGCCCCGAGACTGTTCAACTACCTCCCAGCATACATTTAAAGGGGAATTACCAATAGACCCATGGCAGTCTTCAAGCTGGCACTAGACAAGCACCTAAAGTCAGTACCTGACCAGCCAGGCTGTGGCTTGTACGTTGGATTGCATGCATCCAGCAGTAACAGCCTGGTTGATCAGGCTCTGATCCACCAGGAGGCCTGGTCACAGACCGGGCCGCGGGGGCGTTGACCCCCGGAACTCTCTCCAGGTAAACTCCAGGTAAGGCCCACATGTGAGAGAATGGGTCTGTGTGGTCAGTGTGCACCATATAAAAAAAATCCTGGAGCACACAGTGCATAATGAGAAAAAAAACCTCCAACCGTTTTTTTTAATTAAAATGCCGACTTTGTGGTCTATTTGTGTATAGTATTTATGGTTGTATTCTCGTTTTCTTGGTCTCATTTGATAGAATGGAAAACATATTATAGAAATAGAGGTGATTTTGATTGGTTTTACTATGAAAAGAACCTGGAAATGGAGCTCAGTAGGGGAAATGTTTGATTTTTGCAGATGTTCAAAAGTAAACAAATGATGTCATTGTCCAATAAATGTCGAAGTAGCCATTCTAATATGCAGTCATGAATGGGTTGACATTATTTGTACAATTATTACAGTATTGCAGTAGTCTGCATAACAGTAAATCTTTTATTTTTTGTTTGAATAAAAATTCAAAATAGAAAGCAAGAGTAATATCAGAGAGGCGTGGAGATGTGACTGATGAACAAGGAGAATGTTATTTTAGAGCCAGGAATGTCTGCATTGTTCATTCTGGACCTTATTTTAAAATTGTCATATTTTTTAATTTTCGTGAAATTGGCCAAATTGCAAATTTCTGGCCACGCTATTGGGTAGTTGAAATCGGTAAATGGGCAGTTTCTTGTACTCAGTCGATAGAAAAAATGGAGTTCTAAAGAAATAGCTATGAGTTTGGTCGACTGGACCAACTGAATTAGCTGAAAATAGGGCTCAAAGTGGGCAAAATTGCAGATTTGTAAATATCATTGAGGTCGCTAACTTCACGAGAGCGTAATTCCGTCAGTTTTCCATCAAATTTCATTTTTTTTGGTGTCATTACAATGGGGAAAAGATTCTCTATCATTTCATAAGAAAACAAATTTTTTTTTTTTTTTAAATTTTGCGACACCAGGAGACACCTCAGGATTGGGGTTTGCAACAGTCAAGGAGTTAAAATACTGCATTTTAGATTGTAGTAACAAGTTGGAAATTGGCCTATAGTTAATAACTCTGATGGGTATCCACTTTTTAAAACACAATATTAAAGCAAATGCAGCTAAAGCCAGGTAAATGACCAGGATTCAAATCTAGCTAACTGGCTTCTCTGAATCCCCTCATAAAAGTTACCTTACAGGCACTCAAGAATAATAAAAACCCAAATAATTATTCTTTATAATTATTTTTAGGAGAGAACACGAGGTAGTAGGTTGGTAGACAGCAACCACCCAGGGAAGTACTACCGTCCTGCCAGATGACTGTGAAACAAAAACCTGTAACTGTTTTGCATGATGGTAGGATTGCTGGTTTCTTTTTCTGTCTCATAAACACGCTAAGATAACAGGGATATCTTGCTACTCCTACTTACACTTTGGTCACACTTCACAGACACGCACATGCATATATATATATACATACATCAAGGTTTTTCTCCTTTTTCTAAATAGCTCTTGTTCTTTTTTATTTCTTCTATTGTCCATGGGGAAGTGGAAAAGAATCTTTCCTCCGTAAGCCATGCGTGTCGTATGAGGCGACTAAAATTGCCGGGAGCAAGGGCTAGTAACCCCTTCTCCTGTATACAATTACTAAAAAAAGAGAAGAAAAACTTTATAAAACTGGGTTTGCTTAAATGTGCGTGGATTAGTGCGGATGACAAGAAACAGATATTGCTGATGTTATGAATGAAAAGAAGTTGGATGTCCCTGGCCAAAAGCGAAACAAAGCTGAAGGGGTAGGAGAGTTCAGGGGGGGGAAATAAATGGGATTAAATCGGGGAGTATCTGAGAGAGGTTAGAGCAAAGGAAGGGGTAGCAGTAATGTTAAATGATCAGTTATGGAAGGAGAAAAGAGAATATGAATGTGTAAATTCAAGAATTATGTGGATTAAAGTAAAGGTTGGATGCGAGAAGTGGTCATAATAAGGTGTATGCACCTGGAGAAGAGAGGAATGCAGAGGAGAGAGAGAGATTTTGGGAGATGTTAAGTGATGTATAGAGCCTTTAAACCCAAGTAAAGAGAGTAATTGTGGTAGGGGACTTGAATGCTAAAGTAGGAGAAACTTTTAGAGAGGGTGTGGTAGGTAAGTTTGGGGTGCCAGGTGTAAATGATAATGGGAGCCCTTTGATTGAACTTTGTATAGAAAGGGGTTTAGTTATAGGTAATACATATTTTAAGAAAAAAAAGGATAAATAAGTATACACGATATGATGTAGGGCGAAATGACGGGTAGTTTGTTGGATTATGTATTGGTAGATAAAAGACTGTTGAGTAGACTTCAGGATGTACATGTTTATAGAGGGCCACAGATATATCAGATCACTTTCTAGTTGTAGGCTACATGAGAGTAAAAGGTAGATGGGTTTCAAGGAGAATAGAAGCATCAGGGAAAAGGAGGTGAAGGGTTTTTAAACTAAAGAGGAGGCAGTTAGGGTAAGATATAAAACAGCTATTGGAGGATAGATGGGCTAATGAGAGCATAGGCAATGGGGTCGAAGAGGTATGGGGGAGGTTTAAAAATGTAGTGTTAGAGTGTTCAGCAGAAGTTTTGTGGGGTTTCAGGGAAAGTGGGTGCAGGAGGGAAGAGGAGCGATTGGTGGAATGTGAATGAAAAAAGAGTAGTAAGGGAGAAAAAGTTAGCATATGAGAAATTTTTACAAAATAGAAGTGATGGGAAGGAGGGGAAAAGTATATGGAGAAAAAAGAAAAGAAGTTAAGAGAGTGGTGAAGCAATGTAAAAAGAGAGCAAATGAGAGAGTGGGTGAGATGTTATCAACAAATTTTGTTGAAAAAAAAGAAAAAGTTTTGGAGTGAGATTAACAAGTTAAGAAAGCCTAGAGAACAAATGGATTTGTCAGTTAAAAATAGGAGAGGAGAGTTATTAAATGGAGAGTTAGAGGTATTGGGAAGATGGAAGGAATATTTTGAGGAATTGTTAAATGTTGATGAAGATAGGAAGCTGTGATTTCGTGTATAGGGCAAGGAGGAATAACATCTTGTAGGAGTGAGAAGAGCCAGTTGTGAGTGTGGGGGAAGTTCGTGAGGCAGTAGGTAAAATGAAAGGGGGTAAGGCAGCCGGGATTGATGGGATAAAGATAGAAATGTTAAAAGCAGGTGGGGATATAGTTTTGGAGTGGTTGGTGCAATTAATTTAATAAATGTATGGAAGAGGGTAAGGTACCTAGGAATTGGCAGAGAGCATGCATAGTTCCTTTGTATAAAGGCAAAGGGGATAAAAGAGAGTGCAAAAATTATAGGGGGATAAGTCTGTTGAGTGTACCTGGTAAAGTGTATGGTAGAGTTATAATTGAAAGAATTAAGAGTAAGACGGAGAATAGGATAGCAGATGAAACAAGGAGGCTTTAGGAAAGGTTAGGGGGTGTGTGGACCAGGTGTTTACAGTGAAACATATAAGTGAACAGTATTTAGATAAGGCTAAAGAGGTCTTTGTGGCATTTATGGATTTGGAAAAGGCGTATGACAGGGTGGATAGGGGGGCAATGTGGCAGATGTTGCAAGTGTATGGTGTAGGAGGTAGGTTACTGAAAGCAGTGAAGAGTTTTTACGAGGATAGTGAGGCTCAAGTTAGAGTATGTAGGAAAGAGGGAAATTTTTTCCCAGTAAAAGTAGGCCTTAGACAAGGATGTGTGATGTCACCGTGGTTGTTTAATATATTTATAGATGGGGTTGTAAGAGAAGTAAATGCGAGGGTCTTGGCAAGAGGCGTGGAGTTAAAAGATAAAGAATCACACACAAAGTGGGAGTTGTCACAGCTGCTCTTTGCTGATGACACTGTGCTCTTGGGAGATTCTGAAGAGAAGTTGCAGAGATTTGTGGATGAATTTGGTAGGGTGTGCAAAAGAAGAAAATTAAAGGTGAATACAGGAAAGAGTAAGGTTATGAGGATAACAAAAGATTAGGTGATGAAAGATTGAATATCAGATTGGAGGGGAGAGAGTATGGAGGAGGTGAACGTATTCAGATATTTGGGAGTGGACGTGTCAGCGGATGGGTCTATGAAAGATGAGGTGAATCATAGAATTGATGAGGGAAAAAGAGTGAGTGGTGCACTTAGGAGTCTGTGGAGACAGAGAACTTTGTCCTTGGAGGCAAAGAGGGGAATGTATGAGAGTATAGTTTTACCAACGCTCTTATATGGGTGTGAAGCGTGGGTGATGAATGTTGCAGCGAGGAGAAGGCTGGAGGCAGTGGAGATGTCATGTCTGAGGGCAATGTGTGGTGTGAATATAATGCAGAGAATTCGTAGTTTGGAAGTTAGGAGGAGGTGCGGGATTACCAAAACTGTTGTCCAGAGGCGTGAGGAAGGGTTGTTGAGGTGGTTCGGACATGTAGAGAGAATGGAGCGAAACAGAATGACTTCAAGAGTGTATCAGTCTGTAGTGGAAGGAAGGCGGGGTAGGGGTCGGCCTAGGAAGGGTTGGAGGGAGGGGGTAAGGAGGTTTTGTGTGCGAGGGGCTTGGACTTCCAGCAGGCATGCGTGAGCGTGTTTGATAGGAGTGAATGGAGACAAATGGTTTTTAATACTTGACGTGCTGTTGGAGTGTGAGCAAAGTAACATTTATGAAGGGATTCAGGGAAACCGGCAGGCCGGACTTGAGTCCTGGAGATGGGAAGTACAGTGCCTGCACTCTGAAGGAGGGGTGTTAATGTTGCAGTTTAAAAACTGTAGTGTAAAGCACCCTTCTGGCAAGACAGTGATGGAGTGAATGATGGTGAAAGTTTTTCTTTTTCGGGCCACCCTGCCTTGGTGGGAATCGGCCGGTGTGATAATAAATAATAACACTGTACTCTAGGCACCGTATGACCCTTAGGAGCATGGGGAGGCAATCAGGCTCAATCCAGTGGGAGATCATATCCAATTACTTGGATCAAGAGCTTCTCACTGACCTTACAGAACTTCCATTGAGGAGGTTTCAAGGCATAAGAGTTAGAAAATACACAGAGGTTATATACTGCCCGCACAGAATCAATAAAACACCTAAACTATTGTAAATGCTTCAAAGCACATAGATTGTTCTCTCTGAAATAGAGAAGAGATACCTGATAAAATATACATAAAAGTTACTTAAGAGCCTTGTCCCTAATCTGCACACAGCTATAACAACTTACTGGAGTGAAAGATATAGGAGAAAGTGTGTAATAAACCCAATGAGGAGCTGAAGGAAGAGGAGGCATGGGAACAATTAGAGAACACTGTCAACATGTGGGGTACAAGATTCTTCAGCACATCACTGCCAAATGCTAGAAATACTAATGGAAATTAAGACAAGTTTTCAAGAAGCTGAATGTGCTCCTGCTACAACTCCTGGATCAGCCAGGCTGTGATGGCTATGTGGGCCCGCAGGCTGCTAGCACAAATACAATGGTGGTCAACTGGAAAGCCTAGTTTCAGGCTGGTTTGCAAGGAAAGACCCCTCAAAACTGGTCACAGGTAAGTATATAACAGATTAAGTAAAGGTTCTAGTTTCAATATTTGTGTGTCCTTGTGGTCAAGGGGTGAACATGTGGCAATAAGAGCAGGCTAACCCAGGTTGCAGGGTGTTGCAATAAGAGCAGGCTAACCCAGGTTGCAGGGTGTTGCAATAAGAGCAGGCTAACCCAGGTTGCAGGGTGTTGCAATAAGAGCAGGCTAACCCAGGTTGCAGGGTGTTGCAATAAGAGCAGGCTAACCCAGGTTGCAGGGTGTTGCAATAAGAGCAGGCTAACCCAGGATGCAGGGTGTTGCAATAAGAGCAGGCTAACCCAGGTTGCAGGGTGTTGCTCACATCACACCATTTTTACACTTGTGTTACATTTATGAGTGTCAAACATAAACATTAATATTTCATACCTTTGCTTTGCCAGTAAGTACTAAGAAGGAGCCTTCACTTTTTTCAAAAATAACAGAAGAATTTGGCTGTAGAATTCCAAAGTTTATTTTATGAGGTGCTCTCTTCTTGTGTGATGCAAGTGCTTCTGGATCAGCAGCTGCAACAAGTAAATTATACTTTAAGATCTTGTGAAGAAGATAAAAGACACTGATAAAACCAAACCACAATATCACATTCAATACTGTGATCTACCACCTCAAATACCTTAGTGAAAATTTTAGTAAATTCATTAGACTGAAATACCCCTTTGTATAAATGTGCTTAGATTCATTGATCAATTTATGTCACCCAAGGTGAGCTCAAATAGCCTCAGCAATTGATTCCATTAATTTTCCCACAATGGAGGTTAGGCTAATTGGTCTATAATTCAAAGCTAATGACCTGTCTCCTGCTTTGTACATAAGTATCATGTTTTCCATTTTCCACTTATTATGCCAGTTTGTAGTTATATGTTGATAAGACTAGCTAATGGTTTGCTAAGTTCCTCCTTACATTCATTTATAACCCTGAAAACAGTTCATCAGTGCCCAGTGATTTGTGGTTTAAATCCATGTGTCTGAGAACCATGTGAGACTATCTTCTCCCAAATGTTACTTCTATATACATACCTGAAAGAAACCTTTTGAGGTGATCTTCGATTATCTTGTGACTTTAATTCCATAATATTATACTGCTTCCTTAAGTGTTCCTTTCTCCTTTTGATTTACCTGTAAATGCCTCTCTTCTGGCCTATGAGATGTTTTAACTTATTATTTATCCATTTGCGGTCATTTTCTTTGATCAAATTTCCCTATTTGGAACATATGTTGCCTGGACAGCTTGAACTATGCTTTGAAAAATGTCATAGTGGCAACCATCCCCACCTACCTAACCCACAGGATAATCACTTGCCAGGTCATATCAGTTGACTCCCCTTATTTAATCCCACAGCCTCACAAAATCAGTAGACAATACCAATTTTTAAAGGGGTGGACCAGTCAGCCAGTGGAAAGCCTCAGTCAGATGACCAATAACTCCAGCAGTGGGTCATCATATAAGACTCAAGTCACAAAACAATTGTCGTTTCCTGATGAATCTTACCTTACCCACAAAATCAGCTGCCCGTGACTCAGGGACCTCAACTAGATCATCTCCCACCAAGACAGGGTGACCCGAAAAGGAAGAAAAACTTTCACCATCATTCACTCATTCACCATCTTGCCAGAGTCACTGACATTACAGCTCAGAAGTCCCATCACACTTCAATATCCCCACCCTACCTTCAGAGTGCAGGTACTGTATGTCCCACCCCCAGGACTCTTAACCCTTTCAGGGTCCGTCCCGTAGATCTACGGCTTTATGGTGAGTGTCCAAACCGTAGATCTACGCCATGAGCTCAGCTCACTCTGATAAACTGTGAGTGGTACATTTGGGCCTAGATATGAGAGAATACATCTATGTGGTATGTGTGCACCACATAAAACAGATCCTGCAGCACACTGTGTGTAATGAGAGAAAAAAACTGAAATCATGATTTTTTGATTAAAACAGCAACTTTGCAGTGTTTTTTCGTATGTTTTTTATAGTTGTATTTGCGATTTCTTGGTCTCATTTGATAGAATGGAAGACATATTACAGAAATAGAGATGATTTTGATTGGTTTTAGCACTGGAAATGGCTTGAAACTGAGCTCAAAGTAGCGGAAATGTTAATTTTTTTGCCGATATTCAAGAGTAAACAAACGACCTCACACGTCTAATAACACGTCAGCTGGGGGGTCTAATATACATTCACAAATATGGTGATGATATTTTATACAATTATTACAGTATTGCATAGCAGTAAATCTTCTATTTTTTGGTGTGAATAAAAATTCATTATGTGAATAAAAAATCAAATGGAATTTATTTGTAAAGCCTCAAAACATGACTAATGAACAGAGGAAATGTTAGTTTAGTGCCAGGAATGCCTACATTGTTTTATTCTGGACTCTATTTTGAAATTGGAATATTTTGAACTTTGTGTTAAATTGGCCAATTAACAATTTCCGATCACTTTATTTTGTAGTTGAAACAGTTGACTTGGCGATTTCTTGTGCTCAATCGATAGAATAGAAGTAATACTAGTGAAATAGCTAAGAATTTGGTTGATTGGAATAATGTAATTGGCCTAAAATGGGAGTCAAAGTCGGCAAAATCGCCGATTCGTAAATATCGCTGACACATCAAAATTCGCGAGAGCATAATTTCGTCAATTTTCCACCAAATTTCGTACTTTTTGTTTTTTACCTTCACAAAAAAGAATTCTCTACGATTTCATAAGAAAAAATAACAAATTTTTTTTTTGAAAATTCTTGGACACTGGTGCGTGACTCCAGATTTGGGCCTTGGACCCTGAAAGGGTTAAGTCTGGTTAACCAGTTTCTTTGAATCTCTTCATATATGTTATCTTGTTCACACTCAACATCATGTCAAGTCATCAAAACTGCTTGCCATCATGCCTATCTAACATGCTCACACATGCCTGTTGGATGTCCAAACCCCTTGCATACAAAGCATCCTTTACTCTCTCTCCCTCCAACCTTTCCTATGATAACCCATGCCCCTCCTCCATTAACAATTTATACAACCTCCAAGCCAACCTATTTTTCTCCATCCTCTCTAAATGTGCAAACCACCTCAGTAACCCCTCCTCACCCCTGTGGATAATACTTTTAGAAATCATGCACCTCCTACTAATCTCAAAACTAAAAATTATCTGCATAATATTCAAACTACACACTGATTATAGTTATTACGGAAATTCCATGATATACTGAAAATGAGTGATCTGATCTCTTTTCCCAAGCTCATCCTTAACCTCAAAATTATTAATTAGTGATTCCTTGTTGGCAAGAACAAAGTCAAGCAAGTTATTTCCTTTAACCCTTTGACTGTCGCAGGCCCCTTTCTGAAACTGTCATTCTATGTCGATAAATTTTTGGAAAAAAAATAAATTATTTTTTCTTATGAAATGATAGAGAATCTTTTCCCGATGGTAATGACACCAAAAGTACAAAATTTGGTCAAAACTCGCGGAATTACGCTCCGCAAAAGTTAGCGGTCTCGGCGACATATACGCTTCGGCGATTTTGCGACTTTGAGCCCTGTTTTCGGCCCAAATTTTGTTGTTCCAGTTGACCAAACTCATAGCTATTTCCTTAGAACTCCATTTTTGCTATCTGTTGAGTACAAGAAACCGTCCATTTACCGATTTGAACTACGCAATAAAGTGGTCAGAAATTGGCAATTTGGCCAATTTTTACACAAATTAAAAAAGATGCCAATTTCAAAATAGGGTCCAGAATAAACACTGTAGACATTCTTGGCACTAAAAAAACATATCTTCTGTTCATTAGTCATGTCTCTAGGCCCCTCTTATATTACTATTGCTTTCCATTTTGATTTTTTATTCATATAAAAAAATACAAAATTTACTCTTATGCAGACTACTGCATTATTGTAAAGCTGGTATAAATAATATCAGTGCACCAGTTGAAGTGTAATTTGGGCGTGTGGTGTGATTTGCTTACTCCTGTACATTGGTAAAAATCGAACATTTCCGATACTTTGAGCTCAATTTCAAGGTCGTTTTCATTGTGAAAGTAATCAAAATCATCTCTATTTCTGTAGTATGTTTTCCATTTTATCCCCTGAGACCATGAAAACGAGAATACAACGAAAAATACTATGTGAAAATACACCTCAAAGTTGGCGTTTTAAATCCAAAAAAAGTCAGTTTTTTTCTCATTATGCACTGAGGCTGCAGGTTTTTTTTTTATGTGGTGCACACTGACCACACAGACCCATTCTCTCACATGTGAGCGAAACCAGTTTTTCTCCCGCTTGATTTGAAGCCACTAGAATTTATGCGTATAAATACGTCAGAAACAGGGGGTGCATAAGACATATATATACGACCAAAACAGTAAAAGGGGTTTTAATTGGTTATGTCACAAATTTTTTAAAAAACAATCCTGGATAACATCAAGGAAGTTGCCAGACTCAGAGTCCCTGTCAAAATCTCCCATTAACATACATTTTTCTATCTAGATGCCTTCGTAATTTTTGTCCCATATGAATTTACCATGTTCCCAATTTAAAGTTTGGGGCCTGGGAATCACACCAAAATTAGCATTTCACATCCCTTGAGAAACATAGCCAAATAGATCAGTGTCCATCACTTCCCTTTTATTTTGACTAATGCAACATTTTAAAAACCCTTTGACTGTTTCAGGCCCCTCTCTGAAACTGTCATTCTATGTCGCCAAATATTAAAAAATTATTTTTTCTTATGAAAATGTTAAGATTATTTTCTGAGTGTTTTGGGGTCCAAAAAAAAAATTTTTGGGCCATCGGTACTTACTGAGATTAGGGGCCGTGAAGTTTGCAGAAAATGAGCCGCGTATGGAAAACAGCGGCGACTGCCGCTCACCCGGTAAACTTTAGTTTACTTGTATTTGAAGTTTTTTTGTTTTTTTCACTATTTTATTTTTTCACATAACTTATGTGGCCTATGAGACCAAAGTAAGGTGAAATGTACATATATACACTCGTTGTATACAATACAATAAGCACACAAACATAATTATCAATATATTGTTTACAAAACTTGTTTACAAAAAAAAACAATCTCCTCCTCCTCCTCCCCCTCCTCCTTCTCCTCCTCCTCCTTCTCCTCCTCCTCCTCCCCTCCTCCTCCTCCCCCCCCTCCCCCTCCTCCTCCTCCTCCTCCCCTTTCTCCTTCTCCTCCTCCTCCTCCTTCTTCTCCTCCTCCTCCTTCTCCTCCTCCTTCTCCTCCTCCTTCTCCTCCTTCTCCTCCTCCCCCCCTCCTCCTCCTTCTCCTCCTCCTCCTCCTCCTCCTCCTCCTCCTTTCCTTCTACTTCTCCTTCTCCTTCCCCTTCTCCTTTTTCCTCCTCCTTCTCCTTCTCCTCCTCCTTTTTCTTGTGTGCGAGTGTGTGGCTTATAATTGTTTGATCAAAGTCGGCAGCTGTAAAAGTGACATATTGTCTCATTACTCACACCCCCTACCTCCTGTCAAAACAAGGGGGTCGGACGCTGCTTCCCCTCCTCCATTCTATCTAATTATCTTTCTCCCTCATTCTATATCTTTCAATCTGTCTCTCTTTCTATCTGTCTCCCTATCTCTGTCTCACAGGTACACATAAATACAAGTATACATAGTGTAAATTACCTAGGATAACCCAAGAAATCCAGACAAAGTGCTAAAACCCCTGCTTGAAGATGTAGTAAAGGTGATGACACAGTCTTGGGGGCTCTCTCTGAGACAGAGAGCTAGGTGGACAGACAGGAGCTTGACAGACAGACAAATAGACAGACAGAAATGTTTGTGTACCACAAAAACAAAGGGAGGGCGATGGTTCATGTAATATTACCCTCCTTTACGCTCACCCAAAGTCAGCTCTTACAGATGTTATCTCCCCTATTTTGTCACTGTCATGGGGTGGACTTTTTTTTTTCTTGCTTCAAGGAACAATTTTATTACATCTTCTTCCCCCTCCTCCTCCTCTTCTCCTTCTCCTCCTCCTCCTCTTCCTTCCCTCCTCTCCTCCTCCTCCTCTTCCTTCCCTCCTCCTCCTCCTCCTCTTCCTCCCCTCCTCCTCCTCCATTGCTTTTGGTCTCAAAACTCCTCCAAATCATGAAATTGATCTTCACTGACACTTCCATCTGTTTTTAGAGCATCACTTGGGAAGAGAAGAGTCCCAGATTTGCTAGGAATCACATATTTCTTACCGCTAGACATGCTGAAAAAGGACAACTGAAATGGGCATTCCCACAATGCACCACTGGCTCCCCGTTTTTTTTATATGGTGCACACTGACCATGGAGACCCATTCCTCACATGTGGGCCTACCCGCTTCTCCTGCTTGATTTGAAACTGCTAGAATTTATGCTATAAATACGTCAGAAACATTGGCTCGTAAAACGTATTTATACGTCGGAAACAGTCAAAGGGGTTAAATTATCTCTGACATACACTGCCTCTCCACCAGCCATCCTTTGACTATTGGTATGGAATAATTTACAGCCTTGTATGTGGCTAAGTCTGTTAGTCACTTGCTGCCCTCTACTCCTTCTCTTTGTTGACCAATTCATTTGGGTTTTATTAATAACTATATGATAACAATGCCTTTGAAAATAATCATGAGGTATCATGGAAATTTTTGCCACTTCATCCCTTGTACTATAATCTATTTGTTTCCCAACACACACACAAACAAACACACATGCACACATGGAAGGGATAGACTCAGAAGTGTCCTTGTTTGCAGATGATGTGAAGTTAATGAGAAGAATCAAATCGGATGAGGATCAGGCAGGACTACAAAGTGACCTGGACAGGCTACAAGCCTGGTCCAGCAACTGGCCTTAGAATTTAACCCCCGCCAAGTGCAATGTCATGAAGATTGGGGAAGGGGAAAGAAGACCCCAGAAAATAATATAGTGTAGATGGCCAAAGTCTGCAAACCTCACTCAAGGAAAAAGATCGGGGGTGAGTATAAACACCGAGCATATCTCCTGAGCGCACATCAATCAGATAACTGCTGCAGCATACGGGCGCCTGGCAAACCTATGGATAGCATTCCGATACCTCATTAAGGATTCATTCAAGACTCTGTATACCATTTACGTCAGGGGGCCCCTACTGGGGTATGCAGCACCAGTTTGGAATCCACACCCAGTCAAGCACATCAAGAAATTTTGAGAAAGTGCAAAGGTTTACAACAAGACTAGTCCCAGAGCTACAGGATTGTCCTACGAAGAAAGGTTGAGGGAAATCGGGCTGACACACTGGAGGACAGGAGGGTCAGGGAGACATGATAACAACATATAAAATACTGCGCGGGAAAAGACAAGGTGGACAAAGACGGGATGTTCCCGAGAAGGGACACAGATGCAGGAAGTTGAAGACTCAGATGAATCAAAGGGATGTTAGGAAATTTTTCTTCAGTCATAGAGTAGTCAGGCCGTGGAATACCTAGAAATGACGTAGTGGAGGCGGGAACCATACATAGTTTTAAGGCGAGGTATGATAAAGCTCATGGGGGAGGGAGAGAGAGGACCTAGTAGCAATCAGTGAAGAGGCGGGGCCAGGAGCTATGACTCGACCCCCGCAACCACAAATAGGTGAGTATAAATAGGTGATAAAGCACACACAAAAACACACACACACACACACACACACACACACACACACAAGGTGGGCAAAGACAGGATGTTCCAGAGATGGGACACAGAAACAAGAGGTCACAATTGGAAGTTGAAGACACAGATGAGTCAGAGAGATATTAGGAAGTATTCCTTCAGTCAAAGAGTTGTCTGGCAGTTGAATAGTCTAGAAAGTAACGTAGTGGAGGAGGGAGCCATACATATTTTAAGACGAGGTATGATAAAGCTCATGGAGCAGGGAGAAAAGGACCCAGTAGCAATCAGTGAAGAGGCAGGGCCAGGAGCTATGACTCGACCCCTGCAACCACAAAAAGTGAGCACAACACACACACACACACACCACACACACACACACACACACACACACACAAAACACCACACACACTGGAGGACCAAGCAGGGGTAACAGGGGAAAGGGACTACAATGGATCAGGGAATACTTGTCAGGAAGACAGCAGCGAGTCATGGGACGTGGCGAGGTGTCAGAGTGGGCACCTTTGACCAGCGGGGTCCCGCAGGGGTCAGTCCTAGGACCAGTGCTGTTTCTGTATTTGTGAACGACATGACGGGAAAGGGAAAAGACTCTGAGGTGTCCCTGTTTGCAGATGACGTGAATTGATGAGAAGAATACCCCTCGATCGAAGACCAGCAGAACTACAAAGGGATCTGGACAGGCTGCAGAACTGGTCCAGCAATTGGCTCCTGGAGTTCAATCCCCCCAAGTGCAAAGTCATTTAAGATTGGGGAAGGGGAAGAAGGCCGCAAACGGAACAGTCAGGGGGTCCCGAGACTACAAACCCCCACTCAAGGAAAAAAATCTTGGGTGAGTATAACACCAGGCACATCTCCTGAAACGCACATCAACCAAATAACTGCTGCAGCATATGGGCGCCTAGCAAACCTCAGAACAGCATTCCGACATCTTAATAAGGAATCTTCATGACCCTGTACAACCCTATACGTTAGGCCCATATTGGAGTATGCGGGACCAGTTTGGAACCCACACCTACCAAGCACGTAAAAAAACTAGAGAAAGTGCAAAGGTTTGCAACAAGACTAGTCCCAGAGCTAAGAGGGATGTCCTACGAGGGAGAGGTTAAGGGAAATCAACCTGACGACACTGGAGGACGGGAGAGATAGGGGGGGACATGATAACGACATACAAAATACTGAGAGGAATTGACAAGGTGGACAAAAACAGGATGTTCCAGAGATTGACACAAGTAACAAGGGACACAGTTGGAAGCTAAAGACACAGATGAATCACAGGGATGTTGGGAAAGTATTTCTTCAGCCACAGAGAGTCAGTAAGTGGAATAGTTTGGGAAGCGATGTAGTGGAGGCAGGATCCATACATAGCTTTAAGCAGGGGTACGATAAAGCTCACGGCTCAGGGAGAGTGACCTAGTAGCGATCAGTGAAGAGGCGGGGCCAGGAGCTCGGACTCGACCCCCGCAACCTCAACTAGGTGAACTAGGTGAGTACACACACGCACGCACACACACACACACCTATTTTCGTCATTTTAAAACCCTTTGACTGCCCCGCAAGCCCATTCTGAAACTGTCATTCTGTCAAAAATATTCGAAAAATAAAAAAAAAAAATTTTCTTATCAAAATGTTAGGATTAATTTTACTGAGTTTTTTAAAAAGCCTACAAAAAAAATTGTGATCATTACTAACTGAGATACACGTATAGAGGTGTATAGTTCACAGAAAAATGGGGCCACATATGGCAACAGTGGTGAATGCCACTCACCTGGTGAACTTTTTTTACTCCCATTTGAAGGTTTCTTATTTTTCCCCACTACTTTAATTTTTTTCAGGTAATTTATGTGGCCTGTGAGACCAAGGTAAGGTTCAATTATATATATACAATCGTTGTATACAAAAACAATAATGCAAAAACATAATATCAATATACTGTTTACAAACTTGTTTACACCAAACAAGCAGTACAAAAATATGTTAATTACTACTGTTCTAAAATATATATACAAAGTACAGCCACTAGATATTTTCCCTAGAAGTTCTGCAGCTTGTGGAACTTTTTGGGAAACATGGTGTCATACACAATGGTGTTTTACACTCCTCACACATAAAACGAGTGTCTGTTTTGTGGGATTTTTTTTTTTTGTATGTGCACATATGAAACATCTTGTCTGAGAAGTTTTCTTCAGAGTAGTAGCAGACAGTTGTTTTGGGGTTTAGTTATTTTGGGTAAATGGTCCCGTGTCATCATTCCTTCCTACCTTTCTTTCTTCATTCTTTCTTTCCTTCCTTCGGGTTTCTAAAAATATAAACACACACAGTGGAACCTCTACTTGCGAGTTTAATCCATTCCATGACCTTGCTCGCAACTGGATTTGCTCGTTTGCAGAATCAATTTTCCTAATTTAAATTAATTGAAATGCAATAAATCCATTCCAGTGAATTCTGTACTTCAATAATTTCGCAAATTATCAACTCTACGGTTTAAATTTATCTATCTCGCTTCATCTAATATGACAAAAATAAACAATATAAATAACATAGAAACCTGATATATACTCTAAAATGAAAAAAAAATGTCATTCATGTAGTGGTATGGGCGGTGTCGGGGGTTTGGAAACGAGAGTTTGTCTGGAGACCGGGCAAAATACTTCATGAATAATTTCGCAAATATCATCTATACTGCTTATTTATCTATCACAGTTCATCTATATGACATAACAAACAATATAAAATAACATAGGAACATGATTATACTCTAGAATGAATAAAATATGTCATTTATGTATGGTATTGGCAGTGACGGCGGTGGACAAAAAGTTTGTCTGGACACCGGGCAAATTCTTCATGAATAATTTCGCTAATATCATCTATACGGCTTATTTATAGGGTCACAGTTTCATCTAATATGACATAACACACAATATAAAAAACATAGAAACACGATATTACTCAAGAATGAATAAAGTATGTCTTTATGTAACAGGTGGAGGTGGCCACAACAGCCCCCTCTTTGTTGTGGTAAACATTGCCATCTAGTGACGGCTTTCGAAGCCGTCTATTATTATAATTATTATATGTAGTAATTATTATTATATATTTTTTTAATACATTATTTTTTTTAATTATTATTAACACACTGGCCGATTCCCACCAAGGCAGGGAGGCCCAAAAAAGAAAAACTTTCACCATCATTCACTCCATCACTGTCTTGCCAAAGGTGCTTTACACTACAGTTTTTAAACTGCAACATTAACCCCCCCCTTTCCGAGTGCAGGCACTGTACTTCCCATCTCCAGGACTCAAGCCCGGGCCCTGCCAGTTTCCTGAACCCCTTCAAAAAATGTTACTTGCTCACAACTCCAACAGCACGTCAAGTATAAAAACCATTTGCCTCCATTCACTCCTATCAAACACGCTCACGCATGCCTGCTGGAAGTCCAAGCCCCCGCACACAAAACCTCCTTTACCCCCTCCCTCCAACCTTACCTAGGCCGACCTCTATCCCGCCCTCCTTCCACTACAGATTGAAAACACTCTTGAAGTCATTTCTCTCTACATGTCCGAACCACCTCAACAACCCTTCCTCAGCCCTCTGGACAACAGTTTTGGTAATCCCGCACCTCCTCCTAACTTCCAAACTACGAATTCTCTGCATTATACAGTATTCACACCACACATTGCCCTCAGACATAAAACTCCACTGCCTCCACCCTTCTCCTCGCTGCAACATTCATCACCCAGCTTCACACCCATATAAGAGTGTTGGTAAAACTATACTCTCAAACATTTCCCTCTTTGCCTCCAAGGACAAAGTTCCTTTGTCTCCACAGACTCCAAAGTGCACCGCTCACCCTTTTCCCCTCATCAATTCTATGATTCACCTCATCTTTCATAGACCCATCCGCTGACACGTCCACTCCCAAATATCTGAATACATTCACCTCCTCCATACTCTCTCCCCTCCAATCTGATATCCAATCTTTCATCACCTAATCTTTTTGTTATCCTCATAACCTTACTCTTTCCTGTATTCAGTTTTAAATTTTCTTCTTTTGCATACCCAACCAATTCATCCACCAACCTCTGCAACTTCTCTTCAGAATCTCCCAAAAGCACAGTGTCATCAGCAAAGAGCAACTGTGACAACTCCCAATTTATGTGAGATTCTTTATCTTTTAACTCCACGCCTCTTGCCAAGACCCTCACATTTACTTCTCTTACAACCCCATCTATAAATATACTAAACAACCACGGTGACATCACACATCCTTGTCTAAAACCTACTTTTACTGGGAAATAATCTCCCTCTTTCCTACATACTCTAACTGAGCCTCACTAATCCTTGTAATAACTCTTCACTGCCACATTGCCCCCCTATCCACCCTGTCATATGCCTTTTCCAAATCCATAAATGCCACAAAAACCTCTTTAGCCTTATCTAAATACTGTTCACTTTATATGTTTCACTGTAAACACCTGGTCCACACACCCCCTACCTTTTCCCAAAGCCTCCTTGTTCATCTGCTATCCTATTCTCCATCTTACTCTTAATTCTTTCAATAATAACTCTACCATACACTTTACCAGTTTTAAATCAACAGACTTATCCCCCCATAATTTTTGCACTCTCTTTTGTCCCCTTTGCTTTATACAAAGGAACTATGCATGCTCTCTACCAATCCCCAGGTACCTTACCCTCTTCCATACATTTATTTAAAAAATTGCACCAACCACTCCAAACTATATCCCCACCTGCTTTTAACATTCTTATCTTTATCCCATCAATCCCCGGCTGCCCTTTCTAACCCTTTCATTTTTACCTACTGCCTCACGAACTTCCCCCACACTTACAACTGGCTCTTCCTCACTCCTACAAATGTTATTCCTCCTTGCCCTATACACGAAATCACAGCTTCCCTATCTTTCATCAACATTTAACAATTCCTCAAAATATTCCCTCCATCTTCCCCGTACCTCTACTCTCCATTTAATAACTCTCCTCTCCTATTTTTAACTGACAAATCCATTTGTTCTCTAGGCTTCCTTAACTTGTTAATCTCACTCCAAAACTTTTTCTTATTTTCAACAAAATTTGTTGATAACATCTCACCCACTCTCTCATTTGCTCACTTTTTTACACTGCTTCACAACTCTCTTAACCTCTCTCTTTTTCTCCATATACTCTTCCCTCCTTGCATCACTTCTACTTTGCAAAAATTTCTGATATGCTAACTTTTTCTCCCTTACTACTCTCTTTATCGTCATCATTCCACCAATCACTCCTCTTCCCTCCCGCACCCACTTTCTTGTAACCACAAACTTCTGCTGAACACTCTAACACAAAATTTTAAACCTACTCCATACCTCTTCGACCCCCTTGCCTATGTTCTCATTACCCATCTATCCTCCAATAGCTGTTTAAATCTTACCCTAACTGCCTCCTCTTTTAGTTTATAAACCTTCACCTCTCTCTTCCCTGATGCTTCTATTCTCCTTGTATCCCATCTACCTTTTACTCTCAGTTTTAGCTACAGCTAAAAAGTGATCTGATATATCTGGGCCCCTCTATAAACAGTACCACCTGAAGTCTACTCAACAGTCTTTTATCTACCAATACATAATCCAACAAACTACTGTTTTTTCGCCCCACGTCATATCTTGTATACTTATTTATCCTCTTTTTCTTAAATTATGTATTACCATAACTAAACCCCTTTCTATACAAAGTTCAATCAAGGGCTCCCATTATCATTTACACCTGGCACCCCAAACTTACCTACCACACCCCTCTCTAAAAGTTTCTCCTACTTTAGCATTCAGGTCCCCCTACCACAATTACTCTCTGACTTGGTTCAAAGGTTCCTATACCTTCACTTAACATCTCCCAAAAACTCTCACTCTCTCCTCTACATTCCTCTCTTCACCAGGTGCATACACGCTTATTATGACCCACTTTTTTTCATCCAACCTTTACTTTTAACCCCACACAATTCTTGAATTTACACATTCATATTCTCTTTTCTCCTTCCATAACGATCCTTCAACATTACTTTCTACCCCTTCCTTTGCTCTAACTCTCTCAGATACTCAAGATTTAATCCCATTTATTTCCCCCCACCGAAACTCCCCTACCCCCTTCAGCTTTGTTTCGCTAGGGCCAGGACATCCAACTTCTTTTTATTCATAACATCAGCAATCAACTGTTTCTTGTCATCCGCACTACATCCACGCACATTTAAGCATCCCAGTTTTTTTAAAGTTTTTCTTCTCTTTTTTAGTAAATGTCTACAGGAGAAGGGGTTACTAGCCCATTGCTCCCAGCATTTTAGTCGCCTCATACGACACACATGGCTTACGGAGGAAAGATTTTTTTCTACTTCCCCATGGACAATAGAAGAAATAAAGAAGAACAAGAGCTATTTAGAAAAAGAGAAAAAACTAGATGTATGTACAGTGGACCCCCGCAAAAAACGATCACTTCCGAATGCGACCAATTATGTAAGTGTATTTATGTAAGTGCGTTTGTACGTGTATGTTTGGGGTCTGAAATGGACTAATCTACTTCCACAATATTCCTTATGGAACAAATTTGACTTTAGGAAGTTAAATGCAAAAACTATTCCAGAATCGCTTCCCACTTCCTGTACTGGGGGATCTTTTACGTAACATTGGAAAATAACAAATCTTTTCAACCCTGGGCTTGTTACAAGGGTTTTGGCAAGTCCCTCTTCACGAGGACAGCCAAGATCTAACTGCATTCTCCACTCCTACAGGTCATTATCACTTCCCTCCGTATGGCCTTTGGATTACGATCCTCCCCTATCACATTCTCAAGGCTCATGACTAATATCTTTAGAGGTCCATAGGTAATGCACCTATGGTGTACTTAGATGAGTAATTGTCATGTCCCAAAAACGTGGGTACACACTTGAAAAGAATTGATGTAGTACCTGGTAAGCTTGAAGAAGCCAATTTAAAAAATCAAACTGTCTAAATGTCAATTTTTCAGATCAGAAAATAAGTTTCTTGGTCACGTAGTCACTCCTAGAGGGGTTAGGACTGACCAAAGTAAAGTAACTGCAGTACTAAATTTTCCAACTCCCAAAACTGCTGATGCCGTAAGATCCTTTGTGGGCTTAGCAGGTTTTTATAGATCTTTCATTGCCAATTTTTCTTCCATAGCTGCTCCTTTGAGTTGCTTAAGAAAGGTGCTCCTTTCATTTAGACCTTCCGTCAAGAAAGAGCATTCCAAACTCTAAAAGAAAAGCTAACATCTGCTCTAATTTTGAAATTTCCAGTTTTTTTCTAAGCCCTTCTATCTGACAACGGGCTAGTTCATTGGAAATAGGTGCCGTACTAGCTCAGAAGACTGATGGCAACTACAGCGCAGATGCATTTGCTAGCCGAGTCCTTACAAAGCTGAACGTAATTACACGGTAACTGAGCAAGAAGCTTCAGCAAGAGTATGGTCCTTAACCCTTTGAGGGTTTCGGACTTACTAGTACGTCTTACGCGTAGGGTTTTTGACGTACTATACGCACAAATTCTAGCGCCGTCAAATCTCATGGGAAAACGCGGGTGGGGCCTACATGTGAGAGAATGGGCCCTGTGTGGTGTGTGCGCGGTAGAAAAAAATCTGGGACCCAGTGGGGGCATTGTGGGAACACCATCTTAGTAAACAATGTCCACCATGCCTTGCGGTAAAGAAGCTCCTCACTCCTCAGCGAATTGGGACACTTTTGTTTCCCATGACAGTTCTAATAAAGATGGAAGTGCCAGTGAAGATGAGTTTCAAAGGTTTTGGTGAGGTTTTGACCGAAACTAATGACCATAATATTGGAAATAAGTGAGGAAAACCCAGACGACCCTCAGCCTTCCACCCTGTGCTGGGCCGTCTTGTTCACCTTCAGTTGTACCAGAATCGAAGAGGAAACTTCTATTTTCCCAAATCCCAGACTCAGATGAGAGCAATGGGTGATGATAGATAGTGAATATGAACTACAAGCTCTTCAAACTAGTTCCAGTAGTGATAGTGAAGTGCAATTTTTCCCCAGTGAAGTGTCAGTATATACACAATATATGCGCTCTGGTAGTGTGCCATATGCTATTCCAAGGGAAGGAGTGCATCTCGGAGTCATCCTGTGGCTGTACAACAGGAACAGAGAGTGAAAATGACAATGATACTGTTGCAATTGGGATGGAAAATGTGCGTGGTGGTAGTGGTGCCGGCGGTGAGGCACCAGCAGGGCCATGCTGCCACCCACAACTGCCACCCACCCGCTGCTCAGCTGATCT
Source organism: Cherax quadricarinatus (assembly GCF_026875155.1). Lineage (NCBI taxonomy): Eukaryota > Metazoa > Arthropoda > Malacostraca > Decapoda > Parastacidae > Cherax > Cherax quadricarinatus. The sequence goes on from NC_069415.1 coordinate 49,345,242, forward strand.
AAAACCCAAAGGCCACCCATCCCCCACCCACCCACCACACCAGCCTCCACAACCACAACCTCCACAACCACAACCACCTGTCATTGTCCATCCCCACCAGCAGACCGAAACCTGGATTGGCAGGAAGCTGTCAATTTTGTTCCAAATGCCTACCAGTTTGATGACAGCCAAAGGGGAAAATACGGCCATCTTGTACACTTGGGAACAATGCCACTGAACTGGAATGTTTCGAGTTATTCTTTGACGAACCACTGATGGAAAGTATTGTCAGGGAAAGCAACACATACTACGAGTACACCATGGCAAACACATTACTTTCACCAAAATCACGTCTACACCAGGGGAAGGGGGCCCAACTGTGGCTGAGATGTATCTTTTCTTTGCCGCAATAATGTTTAAATGCCACATGTGTATAAGCACAAAGTAAATCATACTGGTCAACAGCCCGCCTGATTGCAACCCCAGGTTTTCAGTGATATAATGCCAGTGAATTGATTTGTGCTAATGTTACGTATGCTTCTTTTCTCAACAAAACCAGGCCTGACAGAACTGACAGGTTATATAAGATTAGAATGTTTTTGTGATCTGAAAGAGAAATTCAGTACGCATTTTTAATCCCTACAGGAAGCTTGTAATTGACGAGTCTTTGATTCTGTTCAAAGGAAGACTCTCTTTCAAGCAGTACATACCAAGCAAGAGGAAATGCTTTGGTATAAACTTGTTTGTGCTTTGTGATTGTTACAGTGGTCTGGTATTGGATATTATTGTGTACACTGGAAGTTATACATTGCAAAATACCAGGAAGTTATTGGGCATCTCAGGTGATGTGGTTTTAAAAAATGATAGAACCAACCTTGGTAAGGGCATATATTATATACAGATAACTGGTACACAAGCCCCTCACTCAGTGATTTTTTGCGAGTGAACATGACAGATGTGTGTGGCAAAAGTGCGTCAAATCGGAAACATATGCCCAGGTTTGACGCTGGCACTCGTAGAGGTGAGGTGCAGGCGTTTGCTGCCAATGACATCATGGCATTTCGGTGGGATGACCAAACGAGATGTCACACTGTTGTCATCATTCACCCTAATGAAATTTGGGAGACAGTGGGAGGGAGCAGAGAGAGAGCAATGAACCCATTCTAAAAACCTGCAGCTGTGATTGATTACACCTTCAACATGCGTTCAGTGGACAAATGTGACATGCAGATTGGGTTTGCTGATTGTGTTCGCAAGAGTTATAAGTGGTACATCAAACCCGTTTTTCCATGCTCTGGACAGTTCCATGCCCAATGCTTATAATATGTATAAGATGAGGACCAGAAACAGAACCACAGTACTGCAAATTCTGTTTGTCTGTCATCAGACAAATAGTATTCAAGTACCAAGGGAAAAGCACCTGCAATTGACCGCCCACCAAATTAAACAACAACTACCTGCTCGTCTGAAGCATGGTGATCACTTCCTGTAAAAGTGCCTGCTACTGCTTCAAGAAAAAGCTCAGAAGAGGTGTTACGTCTGTTCACATACAAAAAAACGCCTACAACAACGCAGAGACACTCGTTTTATGTGTGAGGAGTGTAAAACACCACTGTGCATGACACCATGTTTCAAAAAGTTTTCCCCAGGCTGCAGAACTTCTAGAAACATTCCCTGTGACTGTATATGTGTATATAAAATATAGAAAAATAGTAATAAGCAACATTTCATATCGTTTGTTTGTGTAAATATTTTTTGTAAACAAAATAATGACAACAGTGTTTTACGCCTTTATTGTGTATATTTAAAAAGAAATAACTTACAAAATCTGATCATGTTGGGCCCCAGAGGCCATAAAAGTTACTCAGAAAAAGAAAAATTGAAAAATAATTGAAAACAGTACATAAAAAAGTAAATAGAAAAATACCGGGTGACGGCAGTCGGCGATGTTAACAGATGTTGTTCAATTTTGGCAAACTTCACGCCTCCATATCTCGGTAAGTATTGACGGTAAAAATTTTTTGTTTAGCCTATAATATTTAGAAAAAAAAAACTATTTTTTCATAAGAAAAATAATTTTTTTTTTTTTTTTTGAAATTTGGCCGACCCTGAGAACGAGTTTCGGAGAGGGCCTGTCGACCCTCAAAGGGTTAAAGCACTTCTGAGACATTATTTATCAGTACCCTGTTCATGCCTTGACAGACCATGCTCCACTGATACCTTTATTCCAGAACAAACAACCTACTGGGAAAGGGTTTGCCCGATGGACCTTGACTATCCAAGAGTTCAATCCTACCTTTGAACACTTACCTGGCAAGTCAAATGTAGTCGCAGATGCTTTATCGCGACATGTTAGTACAGTGGACCCCCGCATAACGATTACCTCCGAATGCGACCAATTATGTAAGTGTATTTAAGTAAGTGCGTTTGTACGTGTATGTTTGGGGGTCTGAAATGGACTAATCTACTTCACAATATTTCTTATGGGAACAAATTCGGTCAGTACTGGCACCTGAACATACTTCTGGAGTGAAAAAATATCGTTAACCGGGGGTCCACTGTATAGTTACTGCAGACCCTCCATTTACTGCCGAGGATGTAAAGAATGCTCAACGAACAGATCCCATGTGGTCTGGTGTGATTCGATTCCTGCTCCAGGAAGATCTTATTCTGACTGTGAAGCCACCAGCACATCAATGACTTTGTCATCAACCAAGAATTACTGTATCGAACAGCCGAGTTGGGTACTCCTAGCAAAAGGGTATACCAGTTAATAATTCCACAGTCACTAGCGAATGTAGCCTTACAGCTAGTTCACGATGTACCAGGTGTTGCGCACCCTGGTATGGATGGTTCAGTAAAACAAGCCAGATTGAAATACTTTTGGCCTCGTATGGCAAATGACATTTCTGAGTATGTTAAGAAATGTAGTGTATGCATGCAACATAAAGGTAATAATGGTCCTAATCCAATCCAAGTGTATCCAACTACTAGCAAACCGTGGGAAAGAGTTGCACTAGATTTGTTAACTAATTTCCAATGTTCCCTCCAAGGCAACAAACATCTGTGTGCTATGGTAGACCATTTTACCAGATATTGTGAGTTAGTTCCTATTGCAGATAAGACTGCCGAGACAGTAGCTAAAGCGTTTAACCCTTAAACGGTCCAAACGTATATATACTTTTCATGCGCGTAGCGCCCCAAACGTATATATGTTTTATTTTTCATTCGTTCAAAATTAGAGCGATAGGCTTGAGTCGCCTAGACATGAGAGAATGGGTGTACGCACTCAGTGTGTGCAGTATACAAAAAATCTGGGACGCCTGGGTACCACATGGTAGGACCAGTTACATTCAGCTCCATCCTGGGTCAACATCATGGCACATCCTCGTGATTCACTCACGCCTCGTCGTATTAACACTCTACTATTCGAGGAAAGTAATAGAGATCATGAGTTTAGTGGATCTGATACCAATGGGGCCAGTAATATTCAAGGAATTAGTGAAAATATCAACGATAACCCAGATGACCCCCAGCCCATCACCTCTGGGTAGCGACACCTGTCCTAGGCCAAGCACCTCTGGGTAGCCAGTGTGGCCACATCAGACCCTAGGCCAAGCACTTCTGGGGTGGCCAGTGTGGCCACAGAAGACCCTGGGCCAAGCACCTCTGGAGTGGCAAGTGTTACCCATAGGCAACTTCGCAAGAGGAAACTATCATTTTCCCGGTGTTTTAGTAGTGATAGTGAAAGTGATGTAAGTGATGATGAGATTGATTTTATGCCAATTGAGGATTCGTCTAGTGATAGTGGCGATCATTATTCACCAGTGAAACTACTTTTAGGCGTCGTTATCTACGTTCAGGCAGTGTGCCATATGCAATCCCCAAGGATCGTGGCAGGTCACGATCCAAAACCCCGGCCATTGATAGTGAAGTGATCACGAAGGGGAGTATGCGGGGATGGAGGAAGTAGTGGTGGTGGCATGGTGCCTGGACCACATGCGCAGTGGGTGGACAGACAAAGGACCGCCCGGCACCCCCTCAACCATGTGCTGCCTCCACTCCTCTCCCTCCTCCTCCTGCCCCCCCCTCGCCCCATGCCACAGGTCCACCCTGCACCATGTGATCGTGAGTGGGAACTGGACACAAAGTATATTCGTGCCACAGCCTTGTGATTTTGATGCTAGTGGAATGGTATCCAGCCGGAATGTCCCCATAACGAATGAGTCTACAGAGTTAGACTATTTCCAGTTGTACTTTGACGAGCCTATAATGAACTTGATAGTGATTCAGACAAACATTTATTACCAATATGTCATGAACAACACAACAGAGATTGGAGAATCATCACGGCTGCACAGTTGAAAGACACAACAGTGGCTGAAATGTATTTATTCCTTGCCACTGTATGCTTATGCCACATATCTGTAAGAACAATATACGTAATAACTGGTCTACAGACCACTTCATCAGTACTCCAGTTTTCCGTGACCTCCTTCCCTGCAACAGATTCACTCTGTTTGCTACGAATGTTGCACTTCGCAGACAGAAATACGCAAGACAGAAATGACCTTCTATACAAAATCTGGAAGTGTTTATGTAATTGAAGCAGAAATTCAGTGTATACAGTGGACCCCCGCATAACGATGGCATCGCATAGCGATTTTTCCGCATAACGATTACTTTTATCGCAAAATTTTTGCCCCGCATACCGATAAAAACCCGCATACCGATTTTCGTCCGAGACGCGTCCAATGTGCCCTCAGCCAGCCTCACATGTGCCGCTCCGTCCCATTGTTTACCAGCCAGCCTCCGCGTAACATCCAAGCATACACTCGGAATATTTCGTATTATTACAGTATTTTCGGTGCTGTTTCTGGAAAATAAGTGACCATGGGCCCCAAGAAAGCTTCTAGTGCCAACCCTACACCTCAAAGGGTAAGAATTACTATAGAGATGAAGAAAGAGATAATTGATAAGTATGAAAGTGGAGTGCGTATAGCCGACCTAGTCAAGCTGTACAAGAAACCCCAATCAACCATCGCTACTATTGTGGGCACCAGAAAGACAATCAAGGAAGCTGTTCTTGCCAAAGGTTCAACTGTGTTTTCGAAACAAAGATCGCAATTGATGGAAGATGTTGAGAGACTCTTATTGGTGTGGATAAATGAAAAACAGATAGCAGGAGATAGCGTCTCTCAAGCGATCATATGTGAAAAGGCTAGGAAGTTGCATGACGATTTAATTAAAAAAATGCCTGCAACTAGTGATGATGTGAGTGAATTTAAGGCCAGCAAAGGTTGGTTTGAGAGATTTAAGAAGCGTAGTGGCATCCATAGTGTGATAAGCATGGTGAGGCTGCCAGTTCGGACCACAAAGCGGCTGAAAAATATGTGCAGGAATTCAAGGAGTACATAGAAACTGAAGGACTGAAACCTGAACAAGTGTTTTAATTGTGATGAAACAGGCCTGTTCTGGAAGAAAATGCCAAGCAGGACCTACATTACTCAGGAGGAAAAGGCACTCCCAGGACATAAGCCTATGAAAGACAGGCTTACTTTGTTGATGTGTGCCAATGCTACTGGTGATTGCAAAGTGAAGCCTTTATTAGTGTATCACTCTGAAACTCCCAGAGCGTTCAGGCAAAAGAATGTCCTCAAGGATAATTTGTGTGTGCTGTGGGGGCAAACAGTAAGGCATGGGTCACTAGGGAATTTTTCTATAACTGGTTACACCATGCATTTGCCCCCAATGTGAAAAATTACCTAACTGAAAAGAAATTAGAACTTAAGTGCCTCCTGGTGTTAGACAATGCCCTGGTCATCCTACAGACGTGGCAGAGCGACTTTATGGGGACATGAGCTTCATTAAGGTGAAGTTTTTGCCTCCTAATACCACTCCTCTCCTGCAGCCCATGGACCACAGGTTATTTCCAACTTCAAGAAACTGTACACAAAAGCTCTGTTTGAAAGGTGCTTTGTAATGACCTCAGAAACTCAACTGACTCTAAGAGAGTTTTGGAGAGATCACTTTAATATCCTCAATTGTGTAAACCTTATAGGTAAGGCTTGGGAGGAAGTGACAAAGAGGACCTTGAACTCTGCTTGAAGAAACTGTGGCCAGAATGTGTAGACAAAAGGGATTTTGAAGGGTTTGAGGCTAACCCTGAGAATCCTGTGCCAGTTGAGGAATCCATTGTGGCATTGGGAAAGTCCTTGGGGTTGGAGGTTAGTGGGGAGGATGTGGAAGAGTTGGTGGAGGAGGACAATGAAGAACTAACCACTGATGAGCTGCTAGATCAACTTCAACAGCAAGAGGCCACACCTGAGAAATTGCTTCGGAGGAGGGAGAGAGAAATTGAAGAAGTTGCCTACTTCAAAGATTAAGGAAATCTGTGCAAAGTGGCTTGAAGTGCAAACCTTCATGGATGAAAATCACCCTCACACAGCTATTGCAAGCCGTGCTGGTGATTATTACACTGACAATGTTGTGAAACACTTTAGGCAAGTCATAAAGGAATGAGAGGTACAGGCCACTATGGACAGATATCTTGTGCGAAAGAAGTCCAGTGACTCTGAAGCTGGCCCTAGTGGCATTAAAAGAAGAAGGGAAGTAACCCCAGAAAAGACTTACTACCTCAAGTCCTAATGGAAGGGGATTCCCCTTCTAAACACTAACACACTCTCTCCCCTCCTCCCATCCCATCAATCATCACCAGATCTTCATAAAAGTAAGTGTCATTTAATTGTGCATGCCTTTTTCAGTTTGTGTGTATTAAAATTAACATTTCATGTGGTAAAAAAAATTTTTTTTCATACTTTTGGGCGTCTTGCACGGATTAATTTTATTTCCATTATTTCTTATGGGGAAAATTCATTCGCATAACGATTATTTCGCATAACGATGAGCCCTCTTGCACGGATTAAAATCGTTAACCGGGGTCCACTGTACTTTTATCCCTTCAAGAACATTGTTGTTGATGAGTCCTTGATTCTGTTCAAGGGACGCCTGTCATTCAAGCAATATATACCGAGCAAACGTAATCGCTTTGGTATAAAACTTTTTGGTATGTGTGACTGTGAGAGTGGTCTTGTGTTGGATGTAATTGTATACACAGGGAAAAACACACTCGATGATGACAGAAGGATGTTGGGCATTTCCGGTGATGTTGTTCGCAGGATGATGGAACCATACCTTGGCAAGGGCCATACTTTGTACACAGACAACTGGTATACAAGCCCTATGCTTGCTGATTTCCTATGTGTGAACAATACTGATATATGTGGAACAGTGAGAAGGAATAGGAAACATATGCCAAGGTTCACTGGAGGCAGTGTTGAAGGTGAAGTGCAAGCGTTTCATGCTAATGACATCATGGCACTGACGTTGCATGACAAACGAGATGTGACATTGCTATCAACCATCCACAGAAACGAGATGGTACAGACAGACTGAGCAAGTTCAACAACGAACCTATTGTGAAGCCACTTGCTGTCATGGACTATACGAACAACATGCGACTAGTTGACAAGTGTGACATGATGATAGGGTTTGTTGACTGTGTGCGTAGGAGTCGCAAGTGGTATATAAAACTGTTTTTTCACCTTGTAGACATTGCAGTGCTCAATGCATTCAATATGTACGAAGTAAATACTGGAAAATGACAACGTTTTGCAGATTTCTCTCTGAATCTCATCAAACAGATAGCAAGAAAGTATGGTACCACACCTGTACCTTCCCCTCAACAGCGACCTGTCACACCACAACCTGTCCCCCAACCACAGCCAGTGGGGGAAGTGCCAGACCAAATCACTCCTAACTGTCACTATCTGGTACCAATACCACCTACCCAAAAGAAGAAGAATGCCCAGAAAAAGTGTATTGTGTGTGCTACCACCAAAAAACGACTCCAATAGTGGAAGGACACACGATTCATGTGTCACCAGTGTGGGGTGCCACTCTGTATGAATCCACGCTTCATGGAGTATCATACAACTGTGGAGTTCTAGAAACATAAGTGGGACATATAAATACTTGTATATAGTTGTAGATAATAATGTGTGATTCAGCCAGGTGTGCAAAATCACCTGTCAGTGTGTACATGTGTGTTTATGACAATATGATAAAAATTTCGTATGTAATATTGGTGTATAAACAAAAATTGGCATTGATATCAAATGACTTACTATGAAACATAATTATCATATCATGAAAACCAAGAAAATGAAAAAAAAATGGAAGAAAACAGTAAATATGTTGAATTTCTGCAAGCAGCAGTGCTCCATGTTGCCGTCAGGTGATCGCCAAGTGCCAACTTCACGGCCTCATACCTCGGTAAGTACTGACCCTAAATTTTTTTTTATGCTAAAACACTTAAAAAAATGTGCTCTTTTTTTCTATATAAAAAAAGATTTTTTTTTTTCAAAATATTCGGGCGCTGCACGAGTGAACATATATATACGTTTGGACCGTTTAAGGGTTAAAGAACGCATTATCTACAGGCATACCACCCCTAAGTCCCTAGTAACAGATAATGGAGGTGAATTCTGTAATGAGAATCTTGAAAATTTGTGTACCTTGTACAAGATCTCTAAATCCACCATTGTTCCTCATCATCCTGCCAGCAATGGGTTAGCGTAACAAACCAATAAGAAAGTACTTGATGTCTTGAGAGCCACTATCAATCCCAACAGTGAAACTTGGGATGAAGTTATACCTGATGTGCAGTGTGCTATAAATTCTGCTTACAATGTTTCTATAGGTGACACTCCACATTATGCATTGTACGGTGTAGATAAACACTTGCCTTATGAGTTGCTATATTCTAATCCAAAACCAAATTACAACCCTGATGATTTCATAGCAACTCGTACCAGCTTAGCTCAAAGCGTCTTTAGAAGAATCCGTGAAATACTTCATAAATCAACAGCAGAATTTACAAGAGTTGCAAAGACTCGAGCAAAGCCGTCCAAAATCAAAGTAGGTTCGAGAGTTATGCTGACTAACTTTAACAAAATGTCTGCAATGCCTAAGCTTGATCAAAAGTTTGTTGGTCCTTATCGAGTAGTTAAACATATCACTGGCAATAAGTATAAGGTTAGAGAAATTAGTACTGGTCAGTATAAAGAATCGCATTTAGATCATATGAAGTTAGTATGTGATGATAATGATGTTCCAACCCAGACTAATGTGACAGACTCTGACAATCCTCCTGATCCTGTACTCTCTACCTCTGAGACTCAGTCAGACGATCAACCTGAATGTTGTTATTCCCTACGTACACAACAGGTATTGAGAAATCCTCAAGTATCGTTTGTAGCTACCAATTCAGATTTGCCTCAAATACAGCATGAGTTAGCCAGTGCAACAGAGTTTGATCCTCCCAGAGATGACACCCATTCTGCATATGTCAATCTCACCCTAGCAGAGTTAGGGTTAAATGTAAATAACCTGTATAGATGAATAATTGCAGTATCAACTTATTAACATTCAAGAATTTTTTTTTGTGTTCACATTCTCTCCGAATTCTGAGATTTAACAGTTTAGATTTGAGTGCACCGAATCTGCATTTCTGTTAAATACTTCTTTCTTTGTATATATTTCTTCCTCAGAACCCGTAGATCACATGAATACAGATCGATCGATCAAAATTTTTTTTTATCACTTCTATTGTGTAATCCCAATGTTGAGTTTCATTCGATGAGTTGTGCTATATCATACCTTGTAATGCATTACAGTTTCATTACAGTTTCAATTACGTAAGCTCCCATTCCAATATTCTACTTATGTATGTTATAATGTTCAATTGTTGTGTACTTTGACATTGTATAGAATCAGCCCAAGCCGTATGCCTGCCGTCTCTAGTTTGTTTTAGCTGTATATCGGAACGATATACGTTAGCTTCGCCGAGCTCTCAGTAGTACCAGTTACCAGTAACCAGTTACAGTAGATGACTCACTACCAACCGTCTGTGTGAATCACTGACTGTTATTCATGTTGCTGCTGATCATAGCATGTTTTTGAATGCCGCTCACCCGCTAGGCACTGGTGGGTCAGTCTGAGATAGGGAGCAGAGAGAGGCAGGGCGGCTGATGGTGCTTCCCATACTTTCCGTTATAATTATACGTACTAACCAGCCTACGTGAGTGTTTTTACCCCATCCATGTTATCGAACCCACATGACAATAGCTCCTGGCGCTGCCTCTTCACTGATTGCTACTAGGTCCTCTCTCTCACTGCTCCATGAGCTTATCAAACCTCACCTTAAAATTATGTATGGTTCCCGCCTCCACCATGTCACTTTCTAGGCTATTCCATGGCCTGACTACTCTATGACTGAAGAAATACACCTACCATCTGACTTATGACCTGCTCGACTTACGACCACTCGACTTACGACCGTGCATTTTATGCCAAATTTCTGGGAAATAAACAACTATTTGTGTTGTACACAGTGTTTATCCTAAACCTTACAGTATAAAATACAGTACTAACAATATAAAAAGTAAAGTAAAACATGAAATACCAAAATGAAACAATAAAATAAAGTCATTACAAAAATGTTTTGTTGATATTCAGTAGTAAAGTTCGACTTACGACCATTTCGACTTACAACCGGTTTCTTGGAACCGAACTCGGTCATAAGTCGGATGGGAGGTGTACTTCCTAACATCTCTTTGATTCATCTGAGTCTTCAACTTCCAATTGTGACCTCTTGTTTCTGTGTCCCATCTCTGGAACATCCCGTCTTTGTCCACCTTGTCTATTCCACGCAGTATTTTACATGTCATTATCATGTCTCCCCTGACCCTCCTGTCCTCCAGTGTAGTCAGGCCAATTTCCCTCAACCTTTCTTCGTAGGACAATCCCCTTAGCTCTGGGACTAGTCTTGTTCCAAAAATTTGCACTTTCTCTAATTTCTTGACATGTTTGACCAGGTGTGGATTCCAAACTGGTGCTGCATACTCCAGGAAGGGCCTTACGTAAATGGTATACAGAGTCTTGAACGATTCCTTACTGAGGTATCGGAACGCTATCCGTAGGTTTGCCAGATGCCCGTATGCTGCAGCAGTTATCTGATTGATGTGCGCCTCAGGAGATGTGCTCAGTGCTATACTCACCCCAAGATCTTTTTCCTTGAGGGAGGTTTGCAGTCTTTGGCCATCTAGACTATATTGTGTATGTGGTCTTCTTTGCCCTTCCCCAATCTTCATGACTTTGCATTTGGCAGGGTTAAACTCAAGGAGCCAGTTCCTGGGCTAGGCTTGTAGCCTGTCCAGGTCTCTTTGTAGTCCTGCCTGATCCTCATCCGATTTGATTCTTCTCATTAACTTCACATCATCTGCAAACACGGACACTTCTGAGTCTATCCCTTCCGTAATGTTATTCACATATACCAAAAACAGCACAGGTCCTAGGACTGACCCCTGTGAAACCCCGCTTGTCACAGGCGCCCACTCTGACACCTCGTCACGTACCATGACTCGTTGTTGCCTCCATGACAGGTATTCTCTGATCCATTGCAGTACCTTTCCTGTTATGAGTGCCTGATCATCTAGCTTTTGCAGTAACCTCTTGTGAGGAACTGTGTCAAAGGCCTTCTTGCAGTCCAAGAAAATGCAGTCGATCCACCTCTCTCTCTCTTGTCTTACTTCTGTCACCTTGTCATAAAACTCCAATAGGTTTGTGACACAGGATTTTCCTTCCGTGAAACCGTGCTGGTTGTCGATTATTCACTTGTTTCTTTCCAGGTGCTCCACCACTCTCCTCCTGATGATCTTCTCCAATGACTTTGCATACTATACACGTTAGTGACACAGGTCTGTAGTTTAATGTCTCATGTCTGTCTCCCTTTTTAAAAATTGGGACTACATTTGCCATCTTCCATACCTCAGGGAGTCGCCCAGTTTCAATGGATGTGTTGAAGATCTTTGTTAATGGCACACTCAGCATCTCTGCTCCCTCTCTAAGGACCCACGGAGAGATGTTGTCTGGTCCCACCGCCTTTGAGGTGTCAAGTTCACATAGCAGCTTCTTCGCCTCCTCCTTGATTACATGTACCTCATCCAGTACTTGTTGGTGTACCCCCCTGTTCTGATTTCCTGGAGTCCTACTGGTTTCCACTGTAAATACTTCTTTAAATCTCATGTTGAGCTCCTCACATACCTCTCAGTCGGTTCTTGTGAACTCCCCATCACCCTTCCTCAGTCTGATTACCTGGTCCTTGACTGTTGTTTTCCTCCTGATGTGGCTATACAACAGCTTCAAGTCAGACTTGACTTTTGATGCTATGTCATTTTCATATTGTCACTGAGCCTTCCTTCTTATCTGTGCATATTCGTTTCTGGCTCTTCGGCTAATCTCTTTATTTTCCTGAGTTCTCTGTCTTCTGTGCCTTTTCCATTCTCTAGAACACCTAGTTTTTGCCTCCCTACACCTTTGGGTGAACCAAAGACTTGTTCTGTTGTTCCCATCATTTCTGTTTCCCTTGGGAACAAACCTCTCCTCTGCCTCCTTGCATTTTGGTGTCACATAGTCCATCATTTCTTGTACTGGTTTTCCTGTCAGTTCTCTCTCCCACTGAATGTCTTGCAGGAAGTTCCTCATGCCTGAGTAGTTCCCCCTTTTGTAGTTTGGTTTTTCCCATCCTATTCCTGCTACTCTCTCCACTTGAAGCTCAACTATGTAGTCAAAGCACAGAACCACATGATCACTAGTTCCTAGGGGCCTTTCATACATGATATCCTCGATATCTGAGCTACTCAAGGTGAATACAAGGTCCAGTCTCGCTGGATCATCCTCGCCTCTCTCTCTGGTAGTGTCTCTAACATGTTGATGCATGAGGTTTTCCAGTACCACATCCATCATCTTGGCTCTCCAAGATTCGGAACCCCCATGGGGCTACAAGTTTTCCCAGTCAATCTCCTTGTGATTGAAATCACCCATAACTAGTAACTTTGCTCCCCCCATGTGAGCTCTTCTGGCCACCTCAGCTAGTGTGTCGACCATTGCCTGTTGCTCTCATCGTATTCTTCTCTTGGCCTCCTGCAGTTCTGTGGTGGGTTGTACATTACTGCAATTATCATCTTATGTCCCTCAGATTGGATTGTTCCTACTAAGTAGTCCCTTTTGCCCGTGCCATCCATTCCTTCCATTTTCTCAAAACCCCACTGGTTTTGAGTGCAACTCCTCCTCCCCCCTCCTCCCTCTGTCTTTCCTGAGGATTTGATATCTGGGTGGAAAGATTGCATCTGTTATCATTCTGGTGAGTTTTGTTTCTGTGAGTGCTATCATGTCTGGAGATGTCTCCTTGATTCTTTTATGCCACTCCTCACACTTATTTGTTTTTCCATCTGCATTTGTATACCACACCTTCAACTTCTTTTCTAAGGCTGTGGTCTGGGGGGTACATTGGGGTTGGAGAAATGGGAGACCTGATAAGGAACTATGGGTGGTTGCTGTGGGGGTGGAGTTTGTAATGCAGTGGGTGGGGGCATTGGATATGGCATGGGTGTTTTGGTTTAGAATGTTTGGTTGCACTGGGGTTGACCTGGTTGGGGGGCTTCTACAGGAAGTTGAGGGAGGCTGTATTTGATCTTCCTGGGTCTGGGATCTCCTGTCTCCTCCATCTCCTCTCTTTCCTCCTTTCGCCTTTATACCATCTCTCTCAGTTTCTGCCTTTCTTCTTGTGTTCTGTCGCGGTCGAGATACACCTTCCGGTATGCCAGCATGTCGCTTAGTCTTGCTTTCTCCTGCAGGATCCTCTTCTGAGTCGATTCTGCCTTGAAAGTCACTTTCACTGACCGGGTTCTTCTTCTTGCAAACCCTCCTATTCTCCAAAAAATTTCCAGCTGGGTCATGTCATCTTCTCCTATTGCTTTTATGATGCTTTCCATTGCATTTTTTTTCCCCTTGTTTTCTTGCTTCATATGTTTCCCCTTCAACTTCCTGGAGCCCATACACAAAGACTGACCTCTCCCTTTCATTCTCCCACTGCATATCCTTATGTATCCACTCATTCAATTTAATTTCCTCCACTGCAGCTTTCCTTTCTTCAGTTTCACTATCTATTGTACTTGGGCTCAGTGGCCTGTCATTTTCCCTTTCTCAGCTTTCCCTGGGCTCTGCTGTGGCCTGTTAGGGCCTCCACATATAGCTTAGCTCTTTAATTTACTACAGACCCCTCTGATAGAGCTTCTACAAGCTGTTTTGCTCCTTCTTTCCCTACAGTCCCCTTACTTGTGACTGAGGTAGCAGTCTCTGATGTCATTCCCAAAATGTTCTTTGCTTCTTTAGGCTGTTTCAGATTTTTCAGCTCTTCTTCTAATCTCTGTATCCTAGCCTCTGCTGCTATGACTTGCATCTCCCACTTCTTGCTTTCCATATCTATCCTCTTTTCC
>NC_069415.1:49364619-49370403 GCF_026875155.1 Cherax quadricarinatus
TCACACTGGTCTGTAGTTTAGTGCTTCATGTCTAGTCTCCTTTTTTAAAGATTGGACTACATTTGCTGTCTTCCATGCCTCAGGTAATATCCCTGTTTCAATAGATGTATTGAATATTGTTGTTTGGGGTACACATAGTGCCTCTGCTCCCTCTCTCAGGACCCATGGGGAGATGTTATCCGGCCCCATTGCCTTTGAGGTATCTAGTTCACTCAGAAGCCTCTTCACTTCTTCCTCGGTTGTGTGTACTGTGTCCAGCACTTGGTGTGCCCCACCTCTCCGTCTTTTTGGAGCCCCTTCTGTCTCCTGTGAACACTTCTTTGAATCTCTTGTTGAGTTCCTCACATACTTCACGGTCATTTCTTGTTGTCTCTCCTCCTTCCTTTCTTAGCCTGATTACCTGGTCCTTGACTGTTGTTTTCCTCTTGATGTGGCTGTATAACAGGTTCGGGTCAGATTTGGCTTTCGCTGCTATGTCGTTTTCACATTGTCATTGGGCCTCCCTTCTCATCTGTGCATATTCATTTCTGGCTCTACGACTGTTCTCCTTATTCTCCTGGGTCCTTTGCCTTCTATATTTCTTCCATTCCCTAGCACACTTGGTTTTTGCCTCCCTGTACCTTTGGGTGAACCATGGGCTCATCCTGGCTTTTTCATTATTCTTGTTACCCTTGGGTACAAACCTCTCCTCAGCCTCCTTGCACATTGTTGCTACATATTCCATCATCTCATTAACTGGCTTCCCTGCCAGTTCTCTGTCCCACTGAACCCCGTTCAGCAAGTTCCTCATTCCTGTGTAGTCCCCTTTCTTGTAGTTTAGCTTCATTCATCCTGGCCTTCGTGCTTCCCCCTCCACTTGTAGCTCTACTGTGTATTCGAAGATTAAAACCACATGATATCGAGGATATATATATATATATATATATATATATATATATATATAATATATATATATATATATATATATATATATATATATATATATATATATATATATATATATATATATATATATATATATATTTTATTTTTTTATTATCACACTGGCCGATTCCCACCAAGGCAGGGTGGCCCGAAAAAGAAAAACTTTCACCATCATTCACTCCATCACTGTCTTGCCAGAAGGGTGCTTTACACTACAGTTTTTAAACTGCAACATTAACACCCCTCCTTCAGAGTGCAGGCACTGTACTTCCCATCTCCAGGACTCAAGTCCGGCCTGCCGGTTTCCCTGAATCCCTTCATAAATGTTACTTTGCTCACACTCCAACAGCACGTCAAGTATTAAAAACCATTTGTCTCCATTCACTCCTATCAAACACGCCCACGCATGCCTGCTGGAAATCCAAGCCCCTCGCACACAAAACCTCCTTTACCCCCTCCCTCCAACCTTTCCTAGGCCGACCCCTACCCCGCCTTCCTTCCACTACAGACTGATACACTCTTGAAGTCACTCTGTTTTGCTCCATTCTCTCTACATGTCTGAACCACCTCAACAACCCTTCCTCAGCCCTCTGGACAACAGTTTTCGTAATCCCGCACCTCCTCCTAACTTCCAAACTACAAATTCTCTGCATTATATTCACACCACACATTACCCTCAGACATGACATCTCCACTGCCTCCAACCTTCTCCTCGCTGCAACATTCATCACCCACGCTTCACACCCATATAAAAGCGTTGGTAAAACTATACATACTCTCATACATTCCCCTCTTTGCCTCCAAGGACAAAGTTCTTTGTCTCCACAGACTCCTAAGTGCATCACTCACCCTTTTCCCCTCATCAATTCCATGATTCACCTCATCCTTCATAGACCCATCCGCTGACACGTCCACTCCCAAATATCTGAATACATTCACCTCCTCCATACTCTCTCCCTCCAATCTGATATCCAATCTTTCATCACCTAATCTTTTTGTTATCCTCATAACCTTACTCTTTCCTGTATTCACTTTTAATTTTCTTCTTTTGCACACCCTACCAAATTCATCCACCAATCTCTGCAACTTCTCTTCAGAATCTCCCAAGAGCACAGTGTCATCAGCAAAGAGCAACTGTGACAACTCCCACTTTAAGTGTGATTCTTTATCTTTTAACTCCACACCTCTTGCCAAGACCCTCGCATTTACTTCTCTTACAACCCCATCTATAAATATATTAAACAACCACGGTGACATCACACATCCTTGTCTAAGGCCTACTTTTACTGGGAAAAAATTTCCCTCTTTCCTACATACTCTAACTTGAGCCTCACTATCCTCGTAAAAACTCTTCACTGCTTTCAGTAACCTACCTCCTACACCATACACTTGCAACATCTGCCACATTGCCCCCCTATCCACCCTGTCATACGCCTTTTCCAAATCCATAAATGCCACAAACACCTCTTTAGCCTTATCTAAATACTGTTCACTTATATGTTTCACTGTAAACACCTGGTCCACACACCCCCTACCTTTCCTAAAGCCTCCTTGTTCATCTGCTATCCTATTCTCCGTCTTACTCTTAATTCTTTCAATTATAACTCTACCATACACTTTACCAGGTACACTCAACAGACTTATCCCCCTATAATTTTGCACTCTCTTTTATCCCCTTTGCCTTTATACAAAGGAACTATGCATGCTCTCTGCCAATCCCTAGGTACCTTACCCTCTTCCATACATTTATTAAATAATTGCACCAACCACTCCAAAACTATATCCCCACCTGCTTTTAACATTTCTATCTTTATCCCATCAATCCGGCTGCCTTACCCCCTTTCATTTTACCTACTGCCTCACGAACTTCCCCCACACTCACAACTGGCTCTTCCTCACTCTACAAGATGTTATTCCTCCTTGCCCTATACACGAAATCACAGCTTCCCTATCTTCATCAACATTTAACAATTCCTCAAAATATTCCCTCCATCTTCCCAATACCTCTAACTCTCCATTTAATAACTCTCCTCTCCTATTTTTAACTGACAAATCCATTTGTTCTCTAGGCTTTCTTAACTTGTTAATCTCACTCCAAAACTTTTTCTTATTTTCAACAAAATTTGTTGATAACATCTCACCCACTCTCTCATTTGCTCTCTTTTTACATTGCTTCACCACTCTCTTAACCTCTCTCTTTTTCTCCATATACTCTTCCCTCCTTGCATCACTTCTACTTTGTAAAAACTTCTCATATGCTAACTTTTCTCCCTTACTACTCTCTTTACATCATCATTCCACCAATCGCTCCTCTTCCCTCCTGCACCCACTTTCCTGTAACCACAAACTTTTGCTGAACACTCTAACACTACATTTTTAATCCTACCCCATACCTCTTCGACCCCATTGCCTATGCTCTCATTTGCCCATCTATCCTCCAATAGCTGTTTATATCTTGCCCTAACTGCCTCCTCTTTTAGTTTATAAACCTTCACCTCTCTCTTCCCTGATGCTTCTATTCTCCTTGTATCCCATCTACCTTTTACTCTCAGTGTAGCTACAACTAGAAAGTGATCTGATATATCTGTGGCCCCTCTATAAACATGTACATCCTGAAGTCTACTCAACAGTCTTTTATCTACCAATACATAATCCAACAAACTACTGTCATTTCGCCCTACATCATATCGTGTATACTTATTTATCCTCTTTTTCTTAAAATATGTATTACCTATAACTAAACCCCTTTCTATACAAAGTTCAATCAAAGGGCTCCCATTATCATTTACACCTGGCACCCCAAACTTACCTACCACACCCTCTCTAAAAGTTTCTCCTACTTTAGCATTCAGGTCCCCTACCACAATTACTCTCTCACTTGGTTCAAAGGCTCCTATACATTCACTTAACATCTCCCAAAATCTCTCTCTCTCCTCTGCATTCCTCTCTTCTCCAGGTGCATACACGCTTATTATGACCCACTTCTCGCATCCAACCTTTACTTTAATCCACATAATTCTTGAATTTACACATTCATATTCTCTTTTCTCCTTCCATAACTGATCATTTAACATTACTGCTACCCCTTCCTTTGCTCTAACTCTCTCAGATACTCCAGATTTAATCCCATTTATTTCCCCCCACTGAAACTCTCCTACCCCCTTCAGCTTTGTTTCGCTTAGAGCCAGGACATCCAACTTCTTTTCATTCATAACATCAGCAATCATCTGTTTCTTGTCATCCGCACTACATCCACGCACATTTAAGCATCCCAGTTTTATAAAGTTTCTCTTCTTCTCTTTTTTAGTAAATGTATACAGGAGAAGGGGTTACTAGCCCATTGCTCCCGGCATTTTAGTCGCCTCATGCTTATATATATATATATAAGCAAGGAATTCGCGAGAGCAGGCGAAATATACACAAACACTGATCTCTGGCTGAAGGAGATTCGAACCTACGAACCTTAGGACAAGGTACGCAGTGCTTTACCAATCTACCCACACTGGACAATACCTTGGCGTGTAGCTTGCGCTACACGTTTGATCCAAGGCAGCCAGCTTTCAGGGAGAAGGCTTACAGCTTTTCATCTCATCCCCTGCATGCATCAGCCTTACTAGAGATTTTAACAATGCAAGGAATTCGCGAGAGCAGGCGAAATATACACAAACACTGATCTCTGGCTGAAGGAGACTCGAACCTACGAACCTTAGGACAAGGTACGCAGTGCTTTACCAATCTACCCACACTGGACAATACCTTGGCGTGTAGCTTGCGCTACACGTTTGATCCAAGGCAGCCAGCTTTCAGGGAGAAGGCTTACAGCTTTTCATCTCATCCCCTGCATGCATCAGCCTTACTAGAGATTTTAACAATGCAAGGAATTTGCGAGAGCGGGCGAAATATACACAAACACTGATCTCTGGCTGAAAGCTGGCTGCCTTGGATCAAATGTGTAGCGCAAGCTACACGCCAAGGTATTGTCCAGTGTGGGTAGATTGGTAAAGCACTGCATACCTTGTCCTAAGGTTCGTTAGGTTCAAGTCTCCTTCAGCCAGAGATCAGTGTGTATATATATATATATATATATATATATAATATATATATATATATATATATATATATATATATATATATATATATATATATTTTTTATTTTTTTTATTATCACACCGGCCGATTCCCACCAAGGCAGGGTGGCCCGAAAAAGAAAAACTTTCACCATCATTCACTCCATCACTGTCTTGCCAGAAGGGTGCTTTACACTACAGTTTTTAAACTGCAACATTAACCCCTCCTTCAGAGTGCAGGCACTGTACTTCCCATCTCCAGAACTCAAGTCCGGCCTGCCGGTTTCCCTGAATCCCTTCATAAATGTTACTTTGCTCACACTCCAACAGCACGTCAAGTATTAAAAACCATTTGTCTCCATTCACTCCTATCAAACACGCTCACGCATGCCTGCTGGAAGTCCAAGCCCCTCGCACACAAAACCTCCTTTTACCCCCTCCCTCCAACCCTTCCTAGGCCGAACCCCTACCCCGCCTTCCTTCCACTACAGACTGATACACTCTTGAAGTCATTCTGTTTCGCTCCATTCTCTCTACATGTCCGAACCACCTCAACAACCCTTCCTCAGCCCTCTGGACAACAGTTTTGGTAATCCCGCACCTCCTCCTAACTTCCAAACTACGAATTCTCTGCATTATATTCACACCACACATTGCCCTCAGACATGACATATATATATATATATATATATATTATATATATATATATATATATATGTATATATATATTTCAGTGGTCCCCCAATAATAGTCCGGCCTGAAAGTCGCCCATTTCTGAAATAGTCTGTTATTT
>NC_069415.1:49370903-49396419 GCF_026875155.1 Cherax quadricarinatus
ATACTTCCCCGATACCTCAGTAAGGAATGTTCAAGACTCTGTATACCATTTACGTAAGGCCCTTCCTGGAGTATGCAGCACCAGTTTGGAATCCACACCTGGTCAAACTTTGTCAAGAAATTAGAGAAAGTGCAAATTTTTGGAACAAGACTAGTCCCAGAGCTAAGGGGATTGTCCTACGAAGAAAGGTTGAGGGAAATTGGCCTGACTACACTGGAGGACAGGAGGGTCAGGGGAGACATGATAATGACATGTAAAATACTGCGTGGAATAGACAAGGTGGACAAAGACGGGATGTTCCAGAGATGGGACACAGAAACAAGAGGTCACAATTGGAAGTTGAAGACTCAGATGAATCAAAGAGATGTTAGGAAGTACACCTCCCATCCGACTTATGACCGAGTTCGGTTCCAAGAAACCGGTTGTAAGTCGAAATGGTCGTAAGTCGAACTTTACTACTGAATATCAACAAAACATTTTTGTAATGACTTTATTTTATTGTTTCATTTTGGTATTTCATGTTTTACTTTACTTTTTATATTGTTAGTACTGTATTTTATACTGTAAGGTTTAGGATAAACATGTGTACAACACAAATAGTTGTTTATTTCCCAGAAATTTGGCATAAAATGCACGGTCGTAAGTCGAGTGGTCGTAAGTCGAGCAGGTCATAAGTCAGTGGTAGGTGTATTTCTTCAGTCATAGAGTAGTCAGGCCATGGAATAGCTAGAAAGTGACATGGTGGAGGCGGGAACCATACATAATTTTAAGGTGAGGTTTGATAAGCTCATGGGAGCAGTGAGAGAGAGGACCTAGTAGCAATCAGTGAAGAGGCAGCGCCAGGAGCTATTGTCATTGTGGGTTCGATAACATGGATGGGGTTAAAAAAACACTCACGTAGGCTGGTTAGTAGTATAATTATAACGGAAAGTATGGGAAGCCCCATCAGCCGCCCTGCCTCTCTCTGCTCCCTATCTCGGGACTGACCCACCAGTGCCTAGCGGGTGAGCGGCATTCAAAAACATGCTATGATCAGCAGCAACATGAATAACAGTCAGTGATTCACACAGACGGTTGGTAGTGAGTCATTACTGTAACTGGTTACTGGTAACTGGTACTACTGAGAGCTCGGCGAAGCTAACGTATATCGTTCCGATATACAGCTAAAACAAACTAGAGACGGCAGGCATACGGCTTGGGCTGATTCTATACAATGTCAAAGTACACAACAATTGAACATTATAACATACATAAGTAGAATATTGGAATGGGAGCTTACGTAATTGAAACTGTAATGAAACTGTAATGCATTACAAGGTATGATTTAGCACAACTCATCGAATGAAACTCAACATTGGGATTACACAATAGAAGTGATAAAAAAAAAATTTTGATCGATCGATCTGTATTCATGTGATCTACGGGTTCTGAGGAAGAAATATATACAAAGAAAGAAGTATTTAACAGAAAATGCAGATTCGGTGCACTCAAATCTAAACTGTTAAATCTAGAATTCGGAGAGAATGTGAAACACAAAAAAAATTCTTGAATGTTAATAAGTTGATACTGCAATTATTCATCTATACAGGTTATTTACATTTAACCCTAACTCTGCTAGGGTGAGATTGACATATGCAGAATGGGTGTCATCTCTGGGAGGATAAAAACTCTGTTGCACTGGCTAACTCATGCTGTATTTGAGGCAAATCTGAATTGGTAGCTACAAACGATACTTGAGGATTTCTCAATACCTGTTGTGTACGTAGGGATAACAACATTCAGGTTGATCGTTGACTGAGTCTCAGAGGTAGAGAGTACAGGATCAGGAGGATTGTCAGAGTCTGTCACATTAGTCTGGGTTGGAAAACATCATTATCATCACATACTAACTTCATATGATCTAAATGCGATTCTTTATACTGACCAGTACTAATTTCTCTAACTTATACTTATTGCCAGTGATATGTTTAACTACTCGATAAGGACAACAAACTTTTGATCAAGCTTAGGCATTGCAGACATTTTGTTAAAGTTAGTCAGCATAACTCTCGAACCTACTTTGATTTTGGACGGCTTTGCTCGAGTCTTTGCAACTCTTGTAAATTTGCTGTTGATTTATGAAGTATTTCACGGATTCTTCTAAAGACGCTTTGAGCTAAGCTGGTACGAGTTGCTATGAAATCATCAGGGTTGTAATTTGGTTTTGGATTAGAATATAGCAACTCATAAGGCAAGTGTTTATCTACACCGTACAATGCATAATGTGGAGTGTCACCTATAGAAACATTGTAAGCAGAATTTATAGCACACTGCACATCAGGTATAACTTCATCCCAAGTTTCACTGTTGGGATTGATAGTGGCTCTCAAGACATCAAGTACTTTCTTATTGGTTTGTTACGCTAACCCATTGCTGGCAGGATGATGAGGAACAATGGTGGATTTAGAGATCTTGTACAAGGTACACAAATTTTCAAGATTCTCATTACAGAATTCACCTCCATTATCTGTTACTAGGGACTTAGGGGTGGTATGCCTGTAGATAATGCGTTCTTTAACCCTTAAACGGTCCAAACGTATATATATGTTCACTCGTGCAGCGCCCGAATATTTTGAAAAAAAAAAATCTTTTTTTATATAGAAAAAAAGAGCACATTTTTTTAAGTGTTTTAGCATAAAAAAAAATTTAGGGTCAGTACTTACCGAGGTATGAGGCCGCGAAGTTGGCACTTGGCGATCACCTGACGGCAACATGGAGCACTGCTGCTTGCAGAAATTCAACATATTTACTGTTTTCTTCCATTTTTTTTTCATTTTCTTGGTTTTCATGATATGATAATTATGTTTCATAGTAAGTCATTTGATATCAATGCCAATTTTTGTTTATACACCAATATTACATACGAAATTTTTATCATATTGTCATAAACACACATGTACACACTGACAGGTGATTTTGCACACCTGGCTGAATCACACATTATTATCTACAACTATATACAAGTATTTATATGTCCCACTTATGTTTCTAGAACTCCACAGTTGTATGATACTCCATGAAGCGTGGATTCATACAGAGTGGCACCCCACACTGGTGACACATGAATCGTGTGTCCTTCCACTATTGGAGTCGTTTTTTGGTGGTAGCACACACAATACACTTTTTCTGGGCATTCTTCTTCTTTTGGGTAGGTGGTATTGGTACCAGATAGTGACAGTTAGGAGTGATTTGGTCTGGCACTTCCCCCACTGGCTGTGGTTGGGGGACAGGTTGTGGTGTGACAGGTCGCTGTTGAGGGAAGGTACAGGTGTGGTACCATACTTTCTTGCTATCTGTTTGATGAGATTCAGAGAGAAATCTGCAAAACGTTGTCATTTTCCAGTATTTACTTCGTACATATTGAATGCATTGAGCACTGCAATGTCTACAAGGTGAAAAAACAGTTTTATATACCACTTGCGACTCCTACGCACACAGTCAACAAACCCTATCATCATGTCACACTTGTCAACTAGTCGCATGTTGTTCGTATAGTCCATGACAGCAAGTGGCTTCACAATAGGTTCGTTGTTGAACTTGCTCAGTCTGTCTGTACCATCTCGTTTCTGTGGATGGTTGATAGCAATGTCACATCTCGTTTGTCATGCAACGTCAGTGCCATGATGTCATTAGCATGAAACGCTTGCACTTCACCTTCAACACTGCCTCCAGTGAACCTTGGCATATGTTTCCTATTCCTTCTCACTGTTCCACATATATCAGTATTGTTCACACATAGGAAATCAGCAAGCATAGGGCTTGTATACCAGTTGTCTGTGTACAAAGTATGGCCCTTGCCAAGGTATGGTTCCATCATCCTGCGAACAACATCACCGGAAATGCCCAACATCCTTCTGTCATCATCGAGTGTGTTTTTCCCTGTGTATACAATTACATCCAACACAAGACCACTCTCACAGTCACACATACCAAAAAGTTTTATACCAAAGCGATTACGTTTGCTCGGTATATATTGCTTGAATGACAGGCGTCCCTTGAACAGAATCAAGGACTCATCAACAACAATGTTCTTGAAGGGATAAAAGTACAGTGGACCCCCGGTTAACGATTTTAATCCGTGCAAGAGGGCTCATCGTTATGCGAAATAATCGTTATGCGAATGAATTTTCCCCATAAGAAATAATGGAAATAAAATTAATCCGTGCAAGACGCCCAAAAGTATGAAAAAAAATTTTTTTTACCACATGAAATGTTAATTTTAATACACACAAACTGAAAAAGGCATGCACAATTAAATGACACTTACTTTTATTGAAGATCTGGTGATGATTGATGGGATGGGAGGAGGGGAGAGAGTGTGTTAGTGTTTAGAAGGGGAATCCCCTTCCATTAGGACTTGAGGTAGTAAGTCCTTTTCTGGGGTTACTTCCCTTCTTCTTTTAATGCCACTAGGGCCAGCTTCAGAGTCACTGGACTTCTTTCGCACAAGATATCTGTCCATAGTGGCCTGTACCTCTCATTCCTTTATGACTTGCCTAAAGTGTTTCACAACATTGTCAGTGTAATAATCACCAGCACGGCTTGCAATAGCTGTGTGAGGGTGATTTTCATCCATGAAGGTTTGCACTTCAAGCCACTTTGCACAGATTTCCTTAATCTTTGAAGTAGGCAACTTCTTCAATTTCTCTCTCCCCTCCTCCGAAGCAATTTCCTCAGGTGTGGCCTCTTGCTGTTGAAGTTGATCTAGCAGCTCATCAGTGGTTAGTTCTTCATTGTCCTCCTCCACCACTCTTCCACATCCTCCCCACTAACCTCCAACCCCAAGGACTTTCCCAATGCCACAATGGATTCCTCAACTGGCACAGGATTCTCAGGGTTAGCCTCAAACCCTTCAAAATCCCTTTTGTCTACACATTTTGGCCACAGTTTCTTCCAAGCAGAGTTCAAGGTCCTCTTTGTCACTTCCTCCCAAGCCTTACCTATAAGGTTTACACAATTGAGGATATTAAAGTGATCTCTCCAAAACTCTCTTAGAGTCAGTTGAGTTTCTGAGGTCATTACAAAGCACCTTTCAAACAGAGCTTTTGTGTACAGTTTCTTGAAGTTGGAAATAACCTGCTGGTCCATGGGCTGCAGGAGAGGAGTGGTATTAGGAGGCAAAAACTTCACCTTAATGAAGCTCATGTCCCCATAAAGTCGCTCTGCCACGTCTGTAGGGATGGACCAGGGGCATTGTCTAACACCAGGAGGCACTTAAGTTCTAATTTCTTTTCAGTTAGGTAATTTTTCACATTGGGGGCAAATGCATGGTGTAACCAGTTATAGAAAAATTCCCTAGTGACCCATGCCTTACTGTTTGCCCTCCACAGCACACACAAATTATCCTTGAGGACATTCTTTTGCCTGAACGCTCTGGGAGTTTCAGAGTGATACACTAATAAAGGCTTCACTTTGCAATCACCAGTAGCATTGGCACACATCAACAAAGTAAGCCTGTCTTTCATAGGCTTATGTCCTGGGAGTGCCTTTTCCTCCTGAGTAATGTAGGTCCTGCTTGGCATTTTCTTCCAGAACAGGCCTGTTTCATCACAATTAAACACTTGTTCAGGTTTCAGTCCTTCAGTTTCTATGTACTCCTTGAATTCCTGCACATATTTTTCAGCCGCTTTGTGGTCCGAACTGGCAGCCTCACCATGCCTTATCACACTATGGATGCCACTACGCTTCTTAAATCTCTCAAACCAACCTTTGCTGGCCTTAAATTCACTCACATCATCACTAGTTGCAGGCATTTTTTTAATTAAATCGTCATGCAACTTCCTAGCCTTTTCACATATGATCGCTTGAGAGACGCTATCTCCTGCTATCTGTTTTTCATTTATCCACACCAATAAGAGTCTCTCAACATCTTCCATCAATTGCGATCTTTGTTTCGAAAACACAGTTGAACCTTTGGCAAGAACAGCTTCCTTGATTGTCTTTCTGGTGCCCAATAGTAGCGATGGTTGATTGGGGTTTCTTGTACAGCTTGACTAGGTCGGCTATACGCACTCCACTTTCATACTTATCAATTATCTCTTTCTTCATCTCTATAGTAATTCTTACCCTTTGAGGTGTAGGGTTGGCACTAGAAGCTTTCTTGGGGCCCATGGTCACTTATTTTCCAGAAACAGCACCGAAAATACTGTAATAATACGAAATATTCCGAGTGTATGCTTGGATGTTACCGCGGAGGCTGGCTGGTAAACAATGGGACGGAGCGGCACATGTGAGGCTGGCTGAGGGCACATTGGACGCGTCTCGGACGAAAATCGGTATGCGGGTTTTTAATCGGTATGCGGGGCAAAAATTTTGCGATAAAAGTAATCGTTATGCGGAAAAATCGCTATGCGATGCCATCGTTATGCGGGGGTCCACTGTATACACTGAATTTCTGCTTCAAATACATAAACACTTCCCAGATTTTGTATAGAAGGTCATTTCTGTCTTGCGTATTTCTGTCTGCGAAGTGCAACATTCGTAGCAACAGAGTGAATCTGTTGCAGGGAAGGAGGTCACGGAAAACTGGAGTACTGATGAAGTGGTCTGTAGACCAGTTATTACGTATATTGTTCTTACAGATATGTGGCATAAGCATGACAGTGGCAAGGAATAAATACATTTCAGCCACTGTTGTGTCTTTCCACCTGTGCAGCCGTGATGATTCTCCAATCTCTGTTGTGTTGTTCATGACATATTGGTAATAAATGTTTGTCTGAATCACTATCAAGTTCATTATAGGCTCGTCAAAGTACAACTGGAAATAGTCTAACTCTGTAGACTCATTCGTTATGGGACATTCCGGCTGGATACCACTTCCACTAGCATCAAAATCACAAGGCTGTGGCACGAATATACTTTGTGTCCAGTTCCACTCACGATCACATGGTGCAGGGTGGACCTGTGGCATGGGGCGAGGGGGGGCAGGAGGAGGAGGGAGAGGAGTGGAGGCAGCACATGGTTGAGGGGGTGCCGGGCGGTCCTTTGTCTGTCCACCCACTGCGCCATGTGGTCCAGGCACCATGCCACCCACCACTACTTCCTCCATCCCCGCATACTCCCCTTCGTGATCACTTTCACTATCAATGGCCGGGGTTTTGGATCGTGACCTGCCACGATCCTTGGGGATTGCATATGGCACACTGCCTGAACGTAGATAACGACGCCTAAAAGTACGTTTCACTGGTGAATAATGATCGCCACTATCACTAGACGAATCCTCAATTGGCATAAAATCAATCTCATCATCACTTACATCACTTTCACTATCACTACTAAAACACCGGGAAAATGATAGTTTCCTCTTGCGAAGTTGCCTATGGGTAACACTTGCCACTCCAGAGGTGCTTGGCCCAGGGTCTTCTGTGGCCACACTGGCCACCCCAGAAGTGCTTGGCCTAGGGTCTGATGTGGCCACACTGGCTACCCCAGAGGTGCTTGGCCCTAGGACAGGTGTCGCTACCCCAGAGGTGATGGGCTGGGGGTCATCTGGGTTATCGTTGATATTTTCACTAATTCCTTGAATATTACTGGCCCCATTGGTATCAGATCCACTAAACTCATGATCTCTATTACTTTCCTCGAATAGTAGAGTGTTAATACGACGAGGCGTGAGTGAATCACGAGGATGTGCCATGATGTTGACCCAGGATGGAGCTGAATGTAACTGGTCCTACCATGTGGTACCCAGGCGTCCCAGATTTTTTGTATACTGCACACACTGAGTGCGTACACCCATTCTCTCATGTCTAGGCGACTCAAGCCTATCGCTCTAATTTTGAACGAATGAAAAATAAAACATATATACGTTTGGGGCGCTACGCGCATGAACGTATATATACGTTTGGACCGTTTAAGGGTTAAACGCTTTAGCTACTGTCTCGGCAGTCTTATCTGCAATAGGAACTAACTCACAATATCTGGTAAAATGGTCTACCATAGCACACAGATGTTTGTTGCCTTGGAGGGAACATTGGAAATTAGTTAACAAATCTAGTGCAACTCTTTCCCACGGTTTGCTAGTAGTTGGATACACTTGGATTGGATTAGGACCATTATTACCTTTATGTTGCATGCATACACTACATTTCTTAACATACTCAGAAATGTCATTTGCCATACGAGGCCAAAAGTATTTCAATCTGGCTTGTTTTACTGAACCATCCATACCAGGTGCGCAACACCCGGTACATCGTGAACTAGCTGTAAGGCTACATTCGCTAGTGACTGTGGAATTATTAACTGGTATACCCTTTTGCTAGGAGTACCCAACTCGGCTGTTCGATACAGTAATTCTTGGTTGATGACAAAGTCATTGATGTGCTGGTGGCTTCACAGTCAGAATAAGATCTTCCTGGAGCAGGAATCGAATCACACCAGACCACATGGGATCTGTTCGTTGAGCATTCTTTACATCCTCGGCAGTAAATGGAGGGTCTGCAGTAACTATACAGTGGACCCCCGGTTAACGATATTTTTTCACTCCAGAAGTATGTTCAGGTGCCAGTACGGGACCGAATTTGTTCCCATAAGAAATATTGTGAAGTAGATTAGTCCATTTCAGACCCCCAAACATACACGTACAAACGCACTTACTTAAATACACTTACATAATTGGTCGCATTCGGAGGTAATCGTTATGCGGGGGTCCACTGTACTAACATGTCGCGATAAAGCATCTGCGACTACATTTGACTTGCCAGGTAAGTGTTCAAAGGTAGGATTGAACTCTTGGATAGTCAAGGTCCATCTGGCTAACCTTCCAGTAGGTTGTTTGTTCTGGAATAAAGGTATCAGTGGAGCATGGTCTGTCAAGGCATGAACAGGGTACTGATAAATAATGTCTCAGAAGTGCTTTAACCCTTTGAGGGTCGACAGGCCCTCTCCAAAACTCGTTCTCGGGTCGGCCAAATTTAAAAAAAAAAAAAAAATAATTATTTTTCTTATGAAAAAATAGTTTTTTTTTTCTAAATATTATAGGCTAAACAAAAAATTTTTACCGTCAATACTTACCGAGATATGGAGGCGTGAAGTTTGCCAAAATTGAACAACATCTGTTAACATCGCCGACTGCCGTCACCCGGTATTTTCTATTTACTTTTTTATGTACTGTTTTCAATTTTTTTCAATTTTTCTTTTTCTGAGTAACTTTTATGGCCTCTGAGGCCAACATGATCAGTATTTTGTAAGTTATTTCTTTTTCAATACTACACAATAAGGGCGTAAACACTGTTGTCATTATTTTGTTTACAAAAAAATATTTACACAAACAAACGATATGAAATGTTTCTTATTACTATTTTTCTATATTTTATATACACATATACAGTCACAGGGAATGTTTCTAGAAGTTCTGCAGCCTGTGGAACTCTTTGAAACATGGTGTCATGCACAGTGGTGTTTTACACTCCTCACACATAAAACGAGTGTCTCTGCGTTGTTGTAGGCGTTTTTTTGTATGTGAACAGACGTAACACCTCTTCTGAGCCTTTTTCTTGAAAGCAGTAGCAGGCACTTTTACCAGGAAGTGATCACCATGCTTCAGACGAGCAGGTAGTTGTTGATAATTGGTGGGCGGTAAATTGCAGGTGCTGTTCCTTGGTACTTGAATACTATTTGTCTGATGACAGACAAACAGAATTTGCAGTACTGTGGTCTGTTTCTGGTCCTCATCTTATACATATTATAAGCATTGGGCATGGAAATGTCCAGAAGATGGAAAAACAGTTTGATGTACCACTTATAACTCTTGCGACACAATCAGCAAACCCAATCTGCATGTCACATTTGTCCACTGAACGCATGTTGAAGGTGTAATCAATCACAGCTGCAGGTTTTAGAATGGGTTCATTGCTCTCTCTCTGCTGCCTGCCACTGTCTGCCATTTCATTAGGGTGAACTGATGACAACAGTGTGACATCTCGTTTGTCATGCCACCGAAATGCCATGATGTCATTGGCAGCAAACGCCTGCACCTCACCTCTACGAGTGCCAGCGTCAAACCTGGGCATATGTTTCCGATTTGCACGCACTGTGCCACACACATCTGTCATGTTCACTCGCAAAAAATCACTGAGTGAGGGGCTTGTGTACCAGTTATCTGTATATAATATATGCCCTTACCAAGGGATGGTTCTATCATTGTTCTAACCACATCACCTGAGATGCCCAATAACTTCCTGGTATTTTGCAATGTATAACTTCCAGTGTACACAATAATATCCAATACCAGACCACTGTAACAATCACAAAGCACAAACAAGTTTATACCAAAGCATTTCCTCTTGCTTGGTATGTACTGCTTGAAAGAGAGTCTTCCTTTGAACAGAATCAAAGACTCGTCAATTACAAGCTTCCTGTAGGGATAAAAATGCGTACTGAATTTCTCTTTCAGATACACAAACACATTCCTAATCTTATATAACCTGTCAGTTCTGTCAGGCCTGGTTTTGTCTGAGAAATGAAGCATACGTAACATTAGCACAAATCAATTCACTGGCATTATATCACTGAAACCTGGGGTTGCAATCAGGCGGTCTGTTGACCAGTATGATTTCACTTTGTGCTTATACACATGTGGCATAAGCATTATTGCGGCAAAGAAAAGATACATCTCAGCCACAGTTGCCTCCTTCACTGGTGTAGACGTGATTTGGTGAAAGTAATGTGTTTGCCATGGTTTTACTCGTAGTATGTGTTGCTTTCCATGACAATACTTTCCATCAGTGGTTCGTCAAAGAATAACTCGAAACATTCCAGTTCAGTGGCATTGTTCCCAAGTGTACAAGATGGCCGTATTCCACTTTGGCTGTCATCAAACTGGTAGGCATTTGGAACAAAATTGACAGCTTCCTGCCAATCCCAGGTGCGGTCTGCTGGTGGGTACTGGACAATGACAGGTGGTTGTGGTTGTGGAGGTTGTGGTTGTGGAGGCTGGTGTGGTGGGTGGGTGGGGGATGGTGGCCTTTGTTGTAGATCAGCTGAGGCAGCGGCGTGGGTGGCAGTGTGGGTGGCAGCATGGCCCACTGCTGGTGCCTCACCGCCGGCACCACTACCACCACGCACATTTTCCATCCCAATTGCAACAGTATCATTGTCATTTTCACTCTCTGTTCCTGTTGTACAGCCACAGGATGTACTCCGAGATGCACTCCTTCCCCTTGGAATAGCATATGGCACACTACCAGAGCGCATATATTGTCGTATATACTGACACTTCACTGGGGAATATTGCACTTCACTATCACTACTGGAACTAGTTTGAAGAGCTTGTAGTTCATATTCACTATCACTATCATCACCCATGCTCTCATCTGAGTCTGGGATTTGGGAAAATAGAAGTTTCCTCTTCGATTCTGGTACAACTGAAGGTGAACAAGACGGCCCAGCACCAGAGGTGGAAGGCTGAGGGTCGTCTGGGTTTTCCTCACTATTACCAATATTATGGTCATTAGTTTCGGTCAAAACCTCACCAAAACCTTGAAACTCATCTTCACTGGCACTTCCATCTGTATTAGAACTGTCACTGGGAAACAAAAGTGTCCCAATTCGCTGAGGAGTGAGGAGCTTCTTACCGCAAGGCATGGTGGACATTGTTTACTAAGATGGTGTTCCCACAATGCACCACTGGGTCCCAGATTTTTTTTCTACCGCGCACACCGACCACACAGACCCATTCTCTCACATGTAGGCCTACCAGCGTTTTCCCATGAGATTTGACGGCGCTAGAATTTGTGCGTACTAGTACGTCAAAAACCCCTACGCGTAAGACGTACTAGTAAGTCCGAAACCCTCAAAGGGTTAAGGACCATACTCTTGCTGAAGCTTCTTGCTCAGTTACCGTGTAATTACGTTCAGCCTTTGTAAGGACTCGGCTAGCAAATGCATCTGCGCTGTAGTTGCCATCAGTCTTCTGAGCTAGTACGGCACCTATGCCAATAGAACTAGCATCAGTTGTCAGATAGAAGGGCTTAGAAAAATCTGGAAATTTCAAAATTAGAGCAGATGTTAGCTTTTCTTTTAGAGTTTGGAATGCTCTTTCTTGACGGAAGGTCTAAATGAAAGGAGCACCTTTCTTAAGCAACTCAAAGGAGCAGCTATGGAAGAAAAATTGGCAATGAAAGATCTATAAAAACCTGCTAAGCCCACAAAGGATCTTACGGCATCAGCAGTTTTGGGAGTTGGAAAATTTAGTACTGCAGTTACTTTACTTTACTTTGGTCAGTCCTAACCCCTCTAGGAGTGACTACGTGACCAAGAAACTTAATTTCTGATCTGAAAAATTGACATTTAGACAGTTTGATCTTTAAATTGGCTTCTTCAAGCTTACCAGGTACTACATCAAGTCTTTTCAAGTGTGTACCCACGTTTTTAGACATGACAATTACGTCATCTAAGTACACCATAGGTGCATTACCTATGAGACCTCTAAAGATATTAGTCATGAGCCTTGAGAATGTGATAGGGGAGGATCGTAATCCAAAGGCCATACGGAGGAAGTGATAATGACCTGTAGGAGTGGAGAATGCAGTTAGATCTTGGCTGTCCTCGTGAAGAGGGACTTGCCAAAACCCTTGTAACAAGTCCAGGGTTGAAAAGACTTTGTTATCTCCAATGTTACGTAAAAGATCACCCAGTACAGGAAGTGGGAAGCGATCTGGAATAGTTTTTGCATTTAACTTCCTAAAGTCAAATTTGTTCCCATAAGGAATATTGTGAAGTAGATTAGTCCATTTCAGACCCCCAAACATACACGTACAAACGCACTTACATAAATACACTTACATAATTGGTCGCATTCGGAAGTGATCGTTATGCGGGGGTCCACTGTACATACATCTAGGTTTTTCTCTTTTTTCTAAATAGCTCTTGTTCTTCTTTATTTCTTCTATTGTCCATGGGGAAGTAGAAAAGAATCTTTCCTCCGTAAGCCATGTGTGTCGTATGAGGCGACTAAAATGCTGGGAGCAATGGGCTAGTAACCCCTTCTCCTGTAGACATTTACTAAAAAAGAGAAGAAAAACTTTATAAAACTGGGATGCTTAAATGTGCGTGGATGTAGTGCGGATGACAAGAAACAGATGATTGCTGATGTTATGAATGAAAAGAAGTTGGATGTCCTGGCCCTAAGCGAAACAAAGCTGAAGGGGGTAGGGGAGTTTCGGTGGGGGGAAATAAATGGGATTAAATCTTGAGTATCTGAGAGAGTTAGAGCAAAGGAAGGGGTAGCAGTAATGTTGAAGGATCAGTTATGGAAGGAGAAAAGAGAATATGAATGTGTAAATTCAAGAATTGTGTGGGTTAAAGTAAAGGTTGGATGCAAAAAGTGGGTCATAATAAGCGTGTATGCACCTGGTGAAGAGAGGAATGTAGAGGAGAGAGTGAGAGATTTTGGGAGATGTTAAGTGAAGGTATAGGAACCTTTGAACCAAGTCAGAGAGTAATTGTGGTAGGGGACCTGAATGCTAAAGTAGGAGAAACTTTTAGAGAGGGTGTGGTAGGTAAGTTTGGGGTGCCAGGTGTAAATGATAATGGGAGCCCTTTGATTGAACTTTGTATAGAAAGGGGTTTAGTTATAGGTAATACATAATTTAAGAAAAAGAGGATAAATAAGTATACAAGATATGACGTAGGGCGAAATAACAGTAGTTTGTGGATTATGTATTGGTAGATAAAGACTGTTTGAGTAGACTTCAGGATGTACATGTTTATAGAGGGGCCACAGATATATCAGATCACTTTTTAGCTGTAGCTACACTGAGAGTAAAAGGTAGATGGGATACAAGGAGAATAGAAGCATCAGGGAAGAGAGAGGTGAAGGTTTATAAACTAAAAGAGGAGGCAGTTAGGGTAAGATATAAACAGCTATTGGAGGATAGATGGGCTAATGAGAACATAGGCAATGGGGTCGAAGAGGTATGGAGTAGGTTTAAAAATGTAGTGTTAGAGTGTTCAGCAGAAGTTTGTGGTTACAAGAAAGTGGGTGCGGGAGGGAAGAGGAGTGATTGGTGGAATGATGACGATAAAGAGAGTAGTAAGGGAGAAAAAGTTAGCATATCAGAAATTTTTGCAAAGTAGAAGTGATGCAAGGAGGGAAGAGTATATGGAGAAAAAGAGAGAGGTTAAGAGAGTTGTGAAGCAGTGTAAAAAGTGAGCAAATGAGAGAGTGGGTGAGATGTTATCAACAAATTTTGTTGAAAATAAGAAAAAGTTTTGGAGTGAGATTAACAAGTTAAGGAAGCCTAGAGAACAAATGGATTTGTCAGTTAAAAATAGGAGAGGAGAGTTATTAAATGGAGAGTTAGAGGTACTGGGAAGATGGAGGGAATATTTTGAGGAATTGTTAAATGTTGATGAAGATAGGGAAGCTGTGATTTCGTGTATAGGGCAAGGAGGAATAACATCTTGTAGGAGTGAGGAAGAGCCAGTTGTAAGTGTGGGGGAAGTTCGTGAGGCAGTAGGTAAAAATGAAAGGGTTAGTAAGGCAGCCGGGATTGATGGGATAAAGATAGAAATGTTAAAAGCAGGTGGGGATATAGTTTTGGAGTGGTTGGTGCAATTATTTAATAATGTATGGAAGAGGGTAAGGTACCTAGGGATTGGTAGAGAGCATGCATAGTTCCTTTGTATAAAGGCAAAGGGGACAAAAGAGAGTGCAAAAATTATAGGGGGATAAGTCTGTTGAGTATACCTGGTAAAGTGTATGGTAGAGTTATTATTGAAAGAATTAAGAGTAAGATGGAGAATAGGATAGCAGATGAACAAGGAGGCTTTAGGAAAGGTAGGGGGTGTGTGGACCAGGTGTTTACAGTGAAACATATAAGTGAACAGTATTTAGATAAGGCTAAAGAGGTTTTTGTGGCATTTATGGATTTGGAAAAGGCATATGACAGGGTGGATAGGGGGGCAATGTGGCAGTGAAGAGTTATTACAAGGATAGTGAGGCTCAAGTTAGAGTATGTAGGAAAGAGGGAGATTATTTCCCAGTAAAAGTAGGCTTTAGACAAGGATGTGTGATGTCACCGTGGTTGTTTAGTATATTTATAGATGGGGTTGTAAGAGAAGTAAATGTGAGGGTCTTGGCAAGAGGCGTGGAGTTAAAAGATAAAGAATCTCACATAAATTGGGAGTTGTCACAGTTGCTCTTTGCTGATGACACTGTGCTTTTGGGAGATTCTGAAGAGAAGTTGCAGAGGTTGGTGGATGAATTTGGTTGGGTATGCAAAAGAAGAAAATTAAAACTGAATACAGGAAAGAGTAAGGTTATGAGGATAACAAAAAGATTAGGTGATGAAAGATTGGATATCAGATTGGAGGGAGAGAGTATGGAGGAGGTGAATGTATTCAGATATTTGGGAGTGGACGTGTCAGCGGATGGGTCTATGAAAGATGAGGTGAATCATAGAATTGATGAGGGGAAAAGGGTGAGCGGTGCACTTTGGAGTCTGTGGAGACAAAGAACTTTGTCCTTGGAGGCAAAGAGGGAAATGTTTGAGAGTATAGTTTTACCAACACTCTTATATGGGTGTGAAGCATGGGTGATGAATGTTGCAGCGAGGAGAAGGCTGGAGGCAGTGGAGATGTCATGTCTGAGGGCAATGTGTGGTGTGAATACTGTATAATGCAGAGAATTCGTAGTTTGGAAGTTAGGAGGAGGTGCGGGATTACCAAAACTGTTGTCCAGAGGGCTGAGGAAGGGTTGTTGAGGTGGTTCGGACATGTAGAGAGAAATGACTTCAAGAGTGTATCAATCTGTAGTGGAAGGAGGGCGGGATAGAGGTCGGCCTAGGTAAGGTTGGAGGGAGGGGGTAAAGGAGGTTTTGTGTGCGAGGGGCTTGGACTTCCAGCAGGCATGCGTGAGCGTGTTTGATAGGAGTGAATGGAGGCAAATGGTTTTTAATACTTGACGTGCTGTTGGAGTGTGAGCAAAGTAACATTTATGAAGGGGTTCAGGAAACTGGCAGGCCGGACTTGAGTCCTGGAGATGGGAAGTACAGTGCCTGCACTCGGAAGGAGGGGTGTTAATGTTGCAGTTTAAAAACTGTAGTGTAAAGCACCCTTCTGGCAAGACAGTGATGGAGTGAATGATGGTGAAAGTTTTTCTTTTTCGGGCCTCCCTGCCTTGGTGGGAATCGGCCAGTGTGTTAATAATAATAAAAAAAAATAATGTATAATAATAATATATAATAATAATGTACTACATATAATAATTATAATAATAGACGGCTTCGAAAGCCGTCACTAGATGGCAATGTTTACCACAACAAAGAGGGAGCTGTTGTGGCCACCTCCACCTGTTACATAATGACATACTTTATTCATTCTTGAGTATATATCGTGTTTCTATGTTTTTTATATTGTGTGTTATGTCATATTAGATGAACTGTGACATATAAATAAGCCGTATAGATGATATTAGCGAAATTATTCATGAAGAATTTTGCCCGGTGTCCAGACAAACTTTCGTCCACCGCCGTCACTGCCAATACCACTACATAAATGACATATTTTATTCATTCTAGAGTATATATCATGTTCCTATGTTATTCATATTGTTTGTTATGTCATACTAGATGAACTGTGATAGATAAATAAGCAGTATAGATGATATTAGCGAAATTATTCATGAAGTATTTTGCCCGGTCTCCAGACAAACTCTCGTCCACCGCCGACACCGCCCATACCACTACATGAATGACATATTTTATTCATTTTAGAGTATATATCAGGTTTCTATGTTATTTATATTGTTTATTATGTCATATTAGATGAAGCGAGATAGATAAATAAGCCGTAGAGTTGATATTAGCGAAATTATTGAAGTACAGAATTCCACTGGAATGGATTTATTGCATTTCAATTAATTTAAATTAGGAAAATTGATTCTGCAAACGAGCAAATCCAGTTGCGAGCAAGGTCATGGAATGGATTAAACTCGCAAGTAGAGGTTCCACTGTGTGTGTATATATATTATAGAAACCAGAAGGAAGGAAAGAAAGAATGAAGAAAGAAAGGTAGGAAGGAATGATGACACGGGACCATTTACCTAAAATAACTACCCAACACAACTGTCTGCTACTACTCTGAAGAAAACTTCTCAGACAAGATGTTTCATATGTGCACATACAAAAAAAAAAAATCCCACAAAAACAGACACTCGTTTTATGTGTGAGGAGTGTAAAACACCATTGTGTATGACACCATGTTTCAAAGAGTTCCACAAGCTGCAGAACTTCTAGGAACATATCTAGTGGCTGTACATTTGTATATATATTATAGAACAGTAGTAATTAACATATTTTTGTACTGCTTGTTTGTGTAAACAAGTTTTGTAAACAGTATATTGATAATTATGTTTTTGCACTTATTGTGTTGTATACAACGATTGTATATATATACATTGAACCTTACCTTGGTCTCACAGGCCACATAAGTTACCTGAAAAAAATAAAGTAGTGGAAAAGTAAGAAACCTTCAAATGGGAGTAAAAAAAGTTCACCAGGTGAGTGGCATTCACCACTGTTGCCATATGTGGCTCATTTTCTGTGAACTATACACCTCTATACGTGTATCTCAGTTAGTAATGATCACAATTTTTTTTTGTAGGCTTAAAACACTCAGTAAAATAATCCTAACATTTTGATAAGAAAATTTTTTTTTTTTATTTTTCGAATATTTTTTGACAGAATGACAGTTTCAGAAATGGGCTTGCGACAGTCAAAGGGTTAAACTGACAGAAAATAGGTGTGTGTGTGTGTGCGTGCGTGTGTGTACTCACCTAGTTCACCTAGTTGAGGTTGCGGGGGTCGAGTCCGAGCTCCTGGCCCCGCCTCTTCACTGATCGCTACTAGGTCACTCTCCCTGAGCCGTGAGCTTTATCGTACCTCTGCTTAAAGCTATGTATGGATCCTGCCTCCACTACATCGCTTCCCAAACTATTCCACTTACTGACTACTCTGTGGCTGAAGAAATACTTCCTAACATCCCTGTGATTCATCTGTGTCTTTAGCTTCCAACTGTGTCCCCTTGTTACTGTGTCCAATCTCTGGAACATCCTGTTTTTGTCCACCTTGTCAATTCCTCTCAGTATTTTGTATGTCGTTATCATGTCCCCCTATCTCTCTGTCCTCCAGTGTCGTCAGGTTGATTTCCCTTAACCTCTCCTCGTAGGACATACCTCTTAGCTCTGGGACTAGTCTTGTTGCAAACCTTTGCACTTTCTCTAGTTTCTTTACGTGCTTGGCTAGGTGTGGGTTCCAAACTGGTGCCGCATACTCCAATATGGGCCTAACGTATACGGTGTACAGGGTCCTGAACGATTCCTTATTAAGATGTCGGAATGCTGTTCTGAGGTTTGCTAGGCGCCCATATGCTGCAGCAGTTATTTGGTTGATGTGCGCTTCAGGAGATGTGCCTGGTGTTATACTCACCCCAAGATCTTTTTCCTTGAGTGAGGTTTGTAGTCTCTGACCCCCTAGACTGTACTCCGTTTGCGGCCTTCTTTGCCCTTCCCCAATCTTCATGACTTTGCACTTGGTGGGATTGAACTCCAGGAGCCAATTGCTGGACCAGTTCTGCAGCCTGTCCAGATCCCTTTGTAGTTCTGCCTGGTCTTCGATCGAGTGTATTCTTCTCATCAACTTCACGTCATCTGCAAACAGGGACACCTCAGAGTCTATTCCTTCCGTCATGTCGTTCACAAATACCAGAAACAGCACTGGTCCTAGGACTGACCCCTGCGGGACCCCGCTGGTCACAGGTGCCCACTCTGACACCTCGCCACGTACCATGACTCGCTGCTGTCTTCCTGACAAGTATTCCCTGATCCATTGTAGTGCCTTCCCTGTTATCCCTGCTTGGTCCTCCAGTGTGTGTGTGTGTGTGTGTGTGTGTGTGTGTGTGTGTGTGTGTGTGTGTGTGTGTGTGTGTGTGTGTGTGTGTGCTCACCTATTTGTGGTTGCAGGGGTCGAGTCATAGCTCCTGGCCCTGCCTCTTCACTGATTGCTACTAGGTCCTCTTTCTCCCTGCTCCATGAGCTTTATCATACCTCGTCTTAAAACTATGTATGGCTCCCTCCTCCACTACGTTACTTTCTAGACTATTCAACTGCCAGACAACTCTTTGACTGAAGAAATACTTCCTAATATCTCTCTGACTCATCTGTGTCTTCAACTTCCAATTGTGACCTCTTGTTTCTGTGTCCCATCTCTGGAACATCCTGTCTTTGCCCACCTTGTGTGTGTGTGTGTGTGTGTGTGTGTGTGTGTGTGTGTGTTTGTGTGTGCATACTCACCTATTTATACTCACCTATTTGTGGTTGCAGGGGTCGAGTCATAGCTCCTGGCCCCGCCTCTTCACTGATTGCTACTAGGTCCTCTCTCTCCCTGCCCCATGAGCTTTATCATACCTCGCCTTAAAACTATGTATGGTTCCCGCCTCCACTACGTCACTTTCTAGGCTATTCCACGGCCTGACTACTCTATGACTGAAGAAAAATTTCCTAACATCCCTTTGATTCATCTGAGTCTTCAACTTCCTGCATCTGTGTCCCTTCTCTGGAACATCCCGTCTTTGTCCACCTTGTCTATTCCGCGCAGTATTTTATATGTTGTTATCATGTCTCCCCTGACCCTCCTGTCCTCCAGTGTCGTCAGACCGATTTCCCTCAACCTTTCTTCGTAGGACAATCCTCGTAGCTCTGGGACTAGTCTTGTTGTAAACCTTTGCACTTTCTCTAATTTCTTGATGTGCTTGACTAGGTGTGGATTCCAAACTGGTGCTGCATACTCCAGTATGGGCCTGACGTAAATGGTATACAGAGTCTTGAATGAATCCTTAATGAGGTATCGGAATGCTATCCATAGGTTTGCCAGGCGCCCGTATGCTGCAGCAGTTATCTGATTGATGTGCGCCTCAGGAGATATGCTCGGTGTTATACTCACCCCCAGATCTTTTTCCTTGAGTGAGGTTTGCAGACTTTGGCCATCTACACTATATTATGTCTGTGGTCTTCTTTGCCCTTCCCCAATCTTCATGACTTTGCACTTGGCAGGGTTAAATTCTAAGAGCCAGTTGCTGGACCAGGCTTGTAGCCTGTCCAGGTCACTTTGTAGTCCTGCCTGATCCTCATCCGATTTGATTCTTCTCATTAACTTCACATCATCTGCAAACAAGGACACTTCTGAGTCTATCCCTTCCATGTGTGCATGTGTGTTTGTTTGTGTGTGTGTGTGGGAAACAAATAGATTATAGTACAAGGGATGAAAGTGGCAAAAATTTCCATGATACCTCATGATTATGTTCAGAAGGCATTGTTCATCATATAGTTATTAATAAAAGCAAATGAATTGGTCAACAAAGAGAAGGAGTAGAGGGCAGCAAGTGACTAACAGACTTAGCCACATACAAGGCTGTAAATTATTCCATACCAATAGTCAATAGGATGGCTGGTGGAGAGGCAGTGTATGTCAGAGATAATTTAACCCTTTGACTGTTTCCGACGTATAAATACGTCTTACGAGCCAATGTTTCTGACGTATTTATACGCATAAATTCTAGCAGTTTCAAATCAAGCAGGAGAAAGCTGGTAGGCCCACATGTGAGAGAATGGGTCTCCATGGTCAGTGTGCACCATATAAAAAAAATCGGGGAGCCAGTGGTGCATTGTGGGAATGCCATTTCAGTTGTCCTTTTTCAGCATGTCTAGCGGTAAGAAATATGTGATTCCCTAGCAAATCTGGGACTCTTCTCTTCCCAAGTGATGCTCTAACACAGATGGAAGTGTCAGTGAAGATCAATTTCATGATTTGGAGGAGTTTGAGACCAAAAGCAATGGAGGAGGAGGAGGGGAGGAAGAGGAGGAGGAGGAGGAGGGAAGGAAGAGGAGGAGGAGGAGGAGGGAAGGAAGAGGAGGAGGAGGAGAAGGAGAAGAGGAGGAGGAGGAGGAAGAAGATGTAATAATATTGTTCCCTTGAAGCAAGAAAAAAAAAAGTCCACCCCATGACAGTGACAAGATAAGGGGAGATAACATCTGATAAGAGCTGACTTTGATGAGCGTAAAGGAGGGTAATATTACATGACCATCGCCCTCCCTTTGTTTTTGCTGGTACACAAACATTTCTGTCTGTCTATTTGTCTGTCTGTCAAGCTCCCTGTCTGTCCACCTAGCTCTCTGTCTCAGAGAGAGCCACAAGACTGTGTCATCACCTTTACTCACATCTTCAAGCAGAGTATAGCACTTTGTCTGGATTTCTTGGGTTATCCTAGGTAATTTACACTATGTATACTTGTATTTATGTGTACCTGTGAGACAGAGATAGGCAGACAGATAGAAAGAGAGACAGATTGAAAGATATAGAATGAGGGAGAAAGATAATTAGATAGAATGGAGGAGGGGAAGCAGCGTCCGACCCCATTGTTTTGACAGGAGGTAGGGGGTGTGAGTAATGAGACAATATGTCACTTTGACAGCTGCCGACTTCTGACTCAAAACAATTATAAGCCACACACTCGCACACAAGACAAGGAGGAGGAGAAGGAGAAGGAGGAGGAGAAGGAGAAGGAGAAGGAGAAGGAGAAGTAGAAGGAGAAGGAGGAGGAGGAGGAGGAGGAGGAGGAGGAGAAGGAGGAGGAGGAGGAGGAGGAGAAGGAGGAGAAGGAGGAGGAGAAGGAGGAGGAGAGGAGGAGGAGGAGAAGGAGGGGAGGAGAAGAAGGAGGAGGGAGGAGGAGAAGGAGAAGGAGGAGGAGGAGGAGGAGGAGGAGGAGGAGGAGGAGGAGAAGGAGGAGGAGGAGAAGGAGGAGGAGGAGAAGGAGGAGGAGGAGGAGGAGGAGGATGATTGTTTGTTTTTGTAAACAAGTTTTGTAAACAATATATTGATAATTATGTTTGTGTGCTTATTGTATTGTATACAACGAGTGTATATATGTACATTGCACCTTACTTTGGTCTCATAGGCCACATAAGTTATGTGAAAAAATAAAATAGTGAAAAAAACAAAAAACCTTCAAATACAAGTAAACTAAAGTTTACCGGGTGAGCGGCAGTCGCCGCTGTTGCCATACGCGGCTCATTTTCTGCAAACTTCACGGCTCTATATCTCAGTAAGTACCGATGGCAAAAATTTTTTTTTTGGACTAAAACACTCAGAAAAATAATCTTAACATTTTCATAAGAAAAAATAATTTTTGAATATTTGGCGACATAGAATGACAGTTTCAGAGAGGGGCCTGAAACAGTCAAAGGGTTAAACTGTTGCATTAGTCAAAATAAAAGTGGAAGTGATGGACACTGATCTATTTGGCTACTGTTTCTCAAGGGATGTGAAATGCTAATTTTGGGTGTGATTCCCAGGCCCCAAACTTTAATTGGGAACATGGTAAATTCATATGGGACAAAATTACGAAGGCATCTAGATAGAAAAATGTATGTTAATGGGAGATTTTGACAGGGACTCTGAGTCTGGCAACTTCCTTGATGTTATCCAGGATTGTTTTTTAAAACATTTTGTGACATAACCAATTAACCCTTTGACTGTTTTGGTCGTATATATATGTCTTATGCACCACTGTTTCTGACGTATTTATACGCATAAATTCTAGTGGCTTCAAATCAAGCGGGAGAAAGCTGGTACGCTCACATGTGAGAGAATGGGTCTGTGTGGTCAGTGTGCACCACATAAAAAAAAATCCTGCAGCACTCAGTGCATAATGAGAAAAAAAACTGACTTTTTGGATTAAAACGCCAACTTTGAGGTGTATTTTCACATAGTATTTATCGTTGTATTCTCGTTTTCATGGTCTCAGGTGATAAAATGGAAAACATACTACAGAAATAGAGATGATTTTGATTACTTTCACAATGAAAACGACCTTGAAATTGAGCTCAAAGTATCGGAAATGTTCGACTTTTACCAATGTACAGGAGTAAGCAAATCACACCACACGTCCAATACACTTCAACTGGTGCACTGATATTATTTATACCAGCTTTACAATAATGCAGTAGTCTGCATAAGAGTAAATTTTGTATTTTTTTATATGAATAAAAAATCAAAATGGAAAGCAATAGTAATATAAGAGGGGCCTAGAGACATGACTAATGAACAGAAGATATGTTATTTTAGTGCCAAGAATGTCTACAGTGTTTATTCTGGACCCTATTTTGAAATTGGCATCTTTTTTAATTTGTGTGAAATTGGCCAAATTGCCAATTTCTGACCACTTTATTGCGTAGTTCAAATCGGTAAATGGACGGTTTCTTGTACTCAACAGATAGCAAAAATGGAGTTCTAAGGAAATAGCTATGAGTTTGGTCAACTGGAACAACAGAATTGGCCGAAAACAGGGCTCAAAGTCGGCAAAATCGCCGAAGCGTATATGTCGCCGAGACCGCTAACTTTGCGGGAGCGTAATTCCGCGAGTTTTGACCAAATTTTGTACTTTTGGTGTCATTACCATCGGGAAAAGATTCTCTATCATTTCATAAGAAAAATAATTTATTTTTTTTCCAAAAATTTATCGACATAGAATGACAGTTTCAGAAAGGGGCCTGCGACAGTCAAAGGGTTAAAGGAAATAACTTGCTTGACTTTGTTCTTGCCAACAAGGAATCACTAATTAATAATTTTGAGGTTAAGGATGAGCTTGGGAAAAGAGATCAGATCACTCATTTTCAGTATATCATGGAATTTCCGTAATAACTATAATCAGTGTGTAGTTTGAATATTATGCAGATAATTTTTAGTTTTGAGATTAGTAGGAGGTGCATGATTTCTAAAAGTATTATCCACAGGGGTGAGGAGGGGTTACTGAGGTGGTTTGCACATTTAGAGAGGATGGAGAAAAATAGGTTGGCTTGGAGGTTGTATAAATTGTTAATGGAGGAGGGGCATGGGTTATCATAGGAAAGGTTGGAGGGAGAGAGAGTAAAGGATGCTTTGTATGCAAGGGGTTTGGACATCCAACAGGCATGTGTGAGCATGTTAGATAGGCATGATGGCAAGCAGTTTTGATGACTTGACATGATGTTGAGTGTGAACAAGATAACATATATGAAGAGATTCAAAGAAACTGGTTAACCAGATTTAAACCCCTTTCAGGGTCCAAGGCCCAAATCTGGAGTCACGCACCAGTGTCCAAGAATTTTCAAAAAAAAAATTTGTTATTTTTTCTTATGAAATCGTAGAGAATCTTTTTGTGAAGGTAATAAAACAAAAAGTACGAAATTTGGTGGAAAATTGACGAAATTATGCTCTCGCGAATTTTGATGTGTCAGCGATATTACGAATCGGCGATTTTGCCGACTTTGACTCCCATTTTAGGCCAATTACATTATTCCAATCAACCAAATTCTTAGCTATTTCACTAGTATTACTTCTATTCTATCGATTGAGCACAAGAAATCGCCAGTCAACTGTTTCAACTACAAAATAAAGTGATCGGAAATTGTTAATTTGGCCAATTTAACACAAAGTTCAAAATATTCCAATTTCAAAATAGAGTCCAGAATAAACAATGTAGGCATTCCTGGCACTAAACTAACATTTCCTCTGTTCATTAGTCATGTTTTGAGGCTTTACAAATAAATTCCATTTTGATTTTTTATTCACATAATGAATTTTTATTCACACCAAAAAATAGAAGATTTACTGCTATGC
Source organism: Cherax quadricarinatus (assembly GCF_026875155.1). NCBI lineage: Eukaryota > Metazoa > Arthropoda > Malacostraca > Decapoda > Parastacidae > Cherax > Cherax quadricarinatus. The sequence continues at coordinate 49,395,596 of NC_069415.1, forward strand.
AATACTGTAATAATTGTATAAATATCATCACCATATTTGTGAATGTATATTAGACCCACCAGCTGACGTGTATTAGACGTGTGAGGTCGTTTGTTTACTCTTGAATATCGGCAAAAAAATTAACATTTCCGCTACTTTGAGCTCAGTTTCAAGCCATTTCCAGTGCTAAAACCAATCAAAATCATCTCTATTTCTGTAATATGTCTTCCATTCTATCAAATGAGACCAAGAAATCGCAAATACAACTATAAAAAAAAAATACGAAAAAACACTGCAAAGTTGCTGTTTTAATCAAAAAATCATGATTTCAGTTTTTTTTTCTCTCATTACACACAGTGTGCTGCGGATCTGTTTTATGTGGTGCACACATACCACATAGATGTATTCTCTCATATCTAGGCCCAAATGTACCACTCACAGTTTATCAGGTGAGCTGAGCTCATGGCGTAGATCTACGGTTTGGACACTCACCATAAAGCCGTAGATCTACGGGACGGACCCTGAAAGGGTTAAGAGTCCTGGGGGGTGGGACATACAGTACCTGCACTCTGAAGGTAGGGTGGGGATATTGAAGTGTGATGGGACTTCTGAGCTGTAATGTCAGTGACTCTGGCAAGATGGTGAATGAGTGAATGATGGTGAAAGTTTTTCTTCCTTTTCGGGTCACCCTGTCTTGGTGGGAGATGATCTAGTTGAGGTCCCTGAGTCACGGGCAGCTGATTTTGTGGGTAAAGGGAAGATTCATCAGGAAACGACAATTGTTTTGTGACTTGAGTCTTTATGATGACCCACTGCGGGTTATTGGGCATCTGACCCTTGGGTGG
>NC_069415.1:49396919-49487933 GCF_026875155.1 Cherax quadricarinatus
TGTAAGTTGCGTTTGTCGGTTTTTTGGGGGTCTGAAATGGACTAATCTACTTCACAATATTCCTTATGGGAATAAATTCGGTCAGTACTGGCACCTGAACATACTTATGGAGTGAAAAAATATCGTTTACCTGGGGTCCACTGTACTGGACTATATTTTTTTTTTTTTCAACAAGCTGGCCGCCTCCCACCGAGGCACAGTTACCCAAAAAGAAAGAAAATCCCCAAAAAGAAAATACTTTCATCATCATTCAACACTTTAACCTCAGTCACACATAATCACTGTTTTTGCAGAGGTGCCCAGTATACAACAGTTTAGAAGTATATACATATAAAAATACACAATATATCAGTCCAAACTGCCAATAACTCAAACCCCTCCTTTAAAGTGCAGGCACTGTACTTCCCATTTCCAAGACTCAAGTCTGGTTATATAAAATAACCAGTTTTCCTGAATCCCTTCACTAAATATTACCCTGCTTACACTCCAACAGCTCGTCAGGTCCCAAATACCATTTGTCTCCATTCACTCCTATCTAACACGCTCATGCACGCTTGCTGGAAGTCCAAACCCCTCGCCCACAACATCTCCTTTACCCCCTCCCTTAACCTTTTCGAGGACGACCCCTTCCCCTACAGATTTATACGCTCTCCATGTCATTCTTCTTTGATCCATTCTCTCTAAATGACCAAACTACCTCAACAAACCCTCTTCAGCCCTCTGACTAATACTTTTATTAACTCCACCCCTTCTTCTAATTTCCACACTCTGAATTTTCTGCATAATATTCACACCACACATTGCCCTTAGATAGGACATCTCCTCTGCCTCCAACCGCCTCCTCGTTGCAGCATTTACAACCCAAGCTTCACACCCATATAAGAGTGTTGGTACTACTATACAGTGGACCCCCATTGGGGTCCTTAATCTTGTCTCCCAGGATGCAACCCACACCAGTCGACTAACACCCAGGTGAACAGGGAAAAATGCCTGGAACTAGTGCTCATATTGGTGAATTTAAAGCCAGCAAAGGTTGGTTTGAGAGATTTAAGAATCGTAGTGGCATACACAGTGTGATAAGGCCTGTTCTGGAAGAAAATGCCAAACAGGACGTACAGTACTCAGGAGGAAAAGGCACTCCCAGGATACACTGTCTCATCAGTCATTGCTGCATCTTCAATAAAGGTAAGTGTCATTTATTCTTCATTTAGTAGAGTAGTACATGCACAATATATATTGTGCATGTACTACTCTACTATTGTGCATGTATCCTTCTCTTTGTGTGTAGGAAAACGTATATTTCATGTGGTAAAAATTTTTTTTTCATACTTTTGGGTGTCTTGCACGGATTAATTTGATTTCCATTATTTCTTATGGGGAAAATTCATTCGCTTACCGAACATTTCGCATAACAACCAGCCCTCTTGCACGGATTAAGGTCGCTATGCGGGGGTCCACTGTACTTTCATACATTCCCTTCTTTGCCTCCATAGATAACATTTTTTGCCTCCACATATACCTCAATGCACCACTCACCTTTTTTAGTTCATCAATTCTATGATTAACTTCATCCTTCATAAATCCATCCACTGACACATCAACTCCCAGATACATACAGTGGACCCTCGACCAACGATGGCATCGTCTAATGTTAAATCCGACTAGCGATACATTTTAACGCAAAAATTTTGCCTTGACTAGCACTTAAAAAACTCGACCAACACGATTCGTTCCGTCTGAGATGCGTCCACTTGTGGCCAGTACAGTGGACCCCCGCATAGCGACCTTAATCCGTGCAAGAGGGCTGGCTGTTATGCGAAATGTTCGGTATGCGAATGAATTTTCCCCATAAGAAATAATGGAAATCAAATTAATCCGTGCAAGACACCCAAAAGTATGAAAAAAAAAATTTTACCACATGAAATATACATTTTCCTACACACAAAGAGAAGGATACATGCACAATAGTAGAGTAGTACATGCACAATAGTAGAGTAGTACATGCACAATATATATTGTGCTTGTACTACTCTACTAAATGAAGAATAAATGACACTTACCTTTATTGAAGATGCAGCAATGACTGATGGGGACACTGTGTCCTGGGAGTGCCTTTTCCTCCTGAGTACTGTAGGTCCTGTTTGGTATTTTCTTCCAGAACAGGCCTTATCACACTGTGTATGCCACTACGATTCTTAAATCTCTCAAACCAACCTTTGCTGGCTTTAAATTCACCAATATGTGCACTAGTTCAGGCATTTTTCCCTGTTCACCTGGGTGTTAGTCGACTGGTGTGGGTTGCATCCTGGGAGACAAGATTAAGGACCCAATGGAAATAAGTTAGACAGTCTTCGATGACACTGACTTTTTTGGGGTATCTGGGTGGCAAATCCTCTGGGGGTTTAAATTGTTTCTTGGTATTCTCAATAAGCCACACCCAAAAACGGTGCTACAGCAGCAGCAGCAGCTGACGGTGGTACAGCAGCAAAAAGACGATGCTACGCAGCAGCAGACGATGCTACAGCAGCAACTGACGATGTTACAGCAGCAGCAGACGATGCTACAGCAGCAGCAGACGATGCTACAGCAGCAACTGACGATGTTCAGCCCGCAGCAGACGATGTACAGCAGCAGCAGCAGCAGACGATGCTACAGCAGCAGCAGCAGCTGACGGTGGTACAGCAGCAACAGACGATGCTACGCAGCAACAGACCCATGCTACAGGCAGCAGACGATGCTACGCAGCAGCAGCGATGCTACAGCAGATCTGCGATGTTACAGCAGCAGCAGACGATGCTAACAGCAGCAGCAGCAGACGATGTACAGCGCAGCAGCAAACTGACGGTGGTACGAAACAGCAACAGACGATGCTACAGCAGCAACAGACGATGCTACAGGGAGCAGCAGACGATGCTACAGCAGCAGCAGACGATGCTACAGCAGCAGCAGACGATGCTACAGCAGCAGCAGACGATGCTACAGCAGCAGCAGACGATGCTACAGCCGCAGCAGTGGTACTACAGCAGCAGGAGCAGCTGATGGTGGTACAGCAGCAGCAGCTGACAGTGCAGCAGAGCTGATGGTGGTACAGCAGCAGCAGCAGCTGTTTCCACCAATAGTAGCGATGGTTGATTGGGGTTTATTATACAACCCGGCCAGTCGGAGACACGCATCCATTTCCTACTTATCAATGATCTTTTCTTCATCTCCATAGTAATTCTCACCCTTATTGCTGTAGGGTTGGCACTAGAAGCTTTCTTGGGGCCCATGGTCACTTATTTTCCAGAAAAAAATCAAAAACACTGTAATAATACGAAATGTTCCGATTGTATGCTTGGATGTTACCGCGGAGGCTGGCTGGTAAACAATGCCACCGGCGGAACATGTGAGCGTGGCTCAGGCCTCACATTGGACGCGTCTCGGACGAAGGGCGCTGAGCGGGTTTTTGGGCGGTATGCGAGGCAAAATTTTAGCGATCAAAGCGTCCGGTATGCGGATTGTCCGTTATGCAAGGCGTCCGGTATGCGGGGGTCCACTGTATTTACAAGCCAGCCAGCCACCGCGGTCCCATCCAAACATACAATCAGAACATTTCATATTATCACAGCGTTTTTAGTGATTGCACCTGCAAAATAAGTCACCATGGGCCCCAAGAAAGCTTCTAGTGCCAACCCTACAGCAAAAAGGGTGAGAATTACTATGGATATGAAGAAAGAGATCATTGCTAAGTATGAAAGTGGAGTGTGTGTCTCCGAGCTGGCCAGGTTGTACACAAAACCCCAATCAACCATCGCTGCTATTGTGGCCAAGAAAACGGCAATCAAGGAAGCTGTTCTTGCAAAAGGTGCAACTATGTTTTCGAAACTGAGATTGCAAGTGATAGAATTTGTTGAGAGACTGTTATTGGTGTGGATAAATGAAAAACAGATAGCAGGAGATAGCATCTCTCAAGTGATCATATGTGAAAAGGCTAGGAAGTTGCATGAGGATTTAGAAAAATGCCAGCAACTAGTGGTGATGTGAGTGAATTTAAGGCCAGCAAAGGTTGGTTTGAGAGATTTAAGAATCATAGTGGCATACATAGTGTGATAAGGCATGGTGAGGCTGCCAGTTTGGACCAAAAAGCAGCTGAAAAATATGTGCAGGAATTCAAGGAGTACATAGACAGTGAGGAATTGAAACCTGAACAAGTGTTTAATTGTGACACTGACAGTGTTGTGAAACAATTTAGGAATGTCATAAAGGAACAGGAGGTACAGGCCTCTATGGACAGATATGTTGTGCGACAGAGGTCCAGTGACTCTCAAGCTGGTCCTAGTGGCATTAAAAGAAGAAGGGAAGTAACCCCGGAAAAGGACTTGACACTTCAAGTCCTAATGGAAGGGGATTCCCCTTCTAAACACTAACACCATCCACAGTCTCCCCTCCTCCCATCCCATCAATCATCACCAGATCTTCAATAAAGGTAAGTGTCATGTAATTGTACATGTCTTCTTCAGCTTGTGTGTATTAAAGTTAATATTTCATGTGGTAAAATTTTTTTTTTCATACTTTTGAGTGTCTTGCACGGATTAATTTGATTTCCATTATTTCTTATGGGGAAAATTAACTCGACTAACGATAATTTTGATTAACGATGAGCTCTCAGGAACGGATTAATATCGTTGGTCAAGGGTCCACTGTATCTGAAAACATTCACTTCTTCCATACTCCTCCTCCCCAATTTGATATCCAGTTTTTCTTTATCTAAATCATTTGATACTCTCATCACCTTACTCTTTTCTATGTTCACTTTCAACTTTCTACCTTTACACACTCTCCCAAATTCGTCCACTAACCTTAACAATTTTTCTTTAGACTCTCCCATAAGCACAGTATCATCAGCAAAAAGCAACTATGTCACTTCCCATTTTGTATTTAATTCCCCATAATTTAATCCCACCCCTCTCCCGAACACCCTAGCATTTACTTCTTTTACAACCCCATCTGTAAATATATTAAACAACCATGGTGACATTACACATCCCTGTCTAAGACCTACTTTTACTGGAAAATAGTCTCCCTCTCTTCAACACACCCTAACCTGAGCCTCACTATCCTCATAAAAACTCTACAGCATTTAGTAACATTCTACCTATTCCATATACTTACAGAATCTGCCACATTGCTTCCCTATCCAGTCTTTCATATGCCTTTTCTAAATCCATAAATGCAATAAAAACTTCCGTACCTTTATCTAAATACTGTTCACATGTATGCTTCAATGTAAACACTTGATCTACACATCCCCTACCCACTCTAAAACCTCCTTGCTCATCTGCAGTTCTACATTCTGTCTTACCTCTAATTCTTTCAATAATAACCCTACCATACACTTTTCCTGGTATACTCAGTAAACTTATTCCTCTATAATTTTTACAGTCTCTTTTGTCCCCTTTCCATTTATATAAAGGGACTATACGCGCTCTCCACCAATCCCTAGGTACCTTCCCCTCTTTCGTACATTTATTGAACAAAAATACCAACCATTCCAACACTATGTCCCCCCCTGCTTTTAACATTTCTGTCATGATCCCGTCAGTTCCAGCTGCTTTACCCCTTTTCATTCTACGTAATGCCTCACGTGCCTCCCCCACACTCACATCCTGCTCTTCTTCATTCCTAAAAGATGGTATACCTCCCTGGCCAGTGCATGAAATTACCGCCTCCCTTTATTTATCGACATTTAAAAGTTCCTCAAAATATTCTTGCTGTCTACCCAAAACCTCCATCTCCCCATCTACTAACTCCCCTACTCTGTTTTTAACTGACAAATCCATTTGTTCCCTCAACTTGTTTAACTCATTCCAAAAATTTTTCTTATTTTCATACATAATCTAACAAACTACTTTCATTACGTGCTACATCATACCTTGTATATTTATTTATCCTCTTTTTCCATAAAATATGTATTACTTATTACCAAACCTCTTTCTACACATAGCTCAATTAAAGGCTACCCATTTTCATTTACCCCTGGCACCCCAAATTTACCAGATTTACTGGACTATGTATTCAACTGAAAAATCACTGAAAATAGGTGTCTTCCCCAGCTGATTTCTCCCACTAAAAGTTGAAGAAAATGTTAATATACATTCTTAATTGTATTCTCCCACCTTTTCTCTTTTGCCTTCAGTATAGAAAACATAGTGTCACAACAGAAAATCTCACATAATTCACTTCTCAAGTTGAACAAACATTGAAATCTGACCAAACATACCCTCTAATTCTGTGGTTTTTCTCGGGGGGGGGGGGGGGGGCATGGAATTTCAACAAAACAAATGGTTAATAACATAATTTATTTCATAAGACTATCAGATTCAAAAGGAATTAAGTCTCTCTCCTGTATGGGGAAAAAGTTATTAGCCTCTCAAAAGCATCTGGTCATGTTGGGTCACTCATTTGTCACATCAACTGCCAGTAAGACATCACTCCACTCGTAATAATTCTTCCTTGTGCCTACTTGAACGATGAAAAGGTGGGACTTCAATATATCCCTCTAAAACTCAGTAATCACCCTCCTTCATTAGTCTCTCCATGGTTCAGAGCAGGAAAGCGGTGACGGTGATCCACCACGATGCGAGGAAGATACTGTTTCTGCTTCTCGTCCTTGGTCAGCGACGCATTGAAGGTCTACACGAGGGAAGCGGCTCTTCTGCTGCATCGTTCACGACCTTCAAAGAGCCTGCAGACTTCTTCATTTCAAGGAACCTTGTGTTCATCTCCCACATTTTGAGGTCTTCACTCAAGAACAAAAAATTTTTCCTTCCCCTTCCTCTCCTCAGCAATGACACTAAATCTCTTCAGTGTCCTCTTAGTCATGAACTCCTCCAGTCCACCTCCGATCTCTGGGACACTTTGCAAGCACCTTGATTTCTTTTCCTGCTCGAGATTGGTCACTATCTTACGCTGTGTCGCAATGTCTACTTTCTCGTCGAAGAGCACGAATCCAACCAGGTGCTCCGCCAGATACCAGAGATGGCATGCAAAGATGATGGCAGCAGCATTCGCGATCTCTTTGTTCGGATATGCTCAAAGGGTTTGGAGGAAGTCCAAGTCATTGTGAGGGGCTCGCATGCCACGTGGAGCCTCGTTCCACAACCAAACATAGGTCAAGGGGACAAACAGTGAGAGTAGGTTCTGCTTCAGGAGAAAGAATTGTGACATGTTAAGTACGTCACCTTGCGTTGGAAGCCAGGCGGTTGAGAAAAACTCGAGGGGACACCCTACTAACCACTATTCTGATGCACTTCATGTACTCGGTGCTGAGGATGCTGTCTGTGATAGAGAAAAACCAAAGATGAAGTTTTGTACAACTTTTAAATATGTATGAAATGGTCCAAATTTTGGCACATAGTACAGGCTCATGTAGTGTAATAAAATTTACATTGTGGAGCACACTTCCTTTGAAGTTATAAAATTAACTTGTATTTTTGGACTGGTGTAATGTACATCCATGTGTAGTGTGACCTAAGTTCAAGGACAAGTAGCAAGATATATCTGTTATCCTGCATGTTTGTGAAACAGGAAGAAGACACCAGCAGTCTTACCATTGTGTAAAACAATTACAGGTTTCTGTTTCACACTCTCTTGGCAGGAGGGTAGTACCTCCCTGGGTGGTTGCTCTCTACCAACCTACTACCTAGGAGGTCTTCCTCTCATTATCTTTCAAGACAATTTTTCTCTTAGCAACCTCATGATGAAGCCACATCAAGGAGGCTGGCAAGGCTCCCCAAGTGACACTCTAGACCACTCGGCCACAGATGCCTAAAAGCCATCCTCCCTGACATGGCTTCGAATCCTCCTTTTTTTTTTTTACATAATTAAAAGTTTTTTAATTCCTGATATTACATTTGTCTATTACTAAATTTAAAAAGAAAAACTTTTGTTTGTCTTTGTAGGCTGCCCTCCCTCAGTGGGATATGGCCAGTTTGTTGAAAAAAAAAATTAACGTTGTCTCAGCTCTTGGCATTGCTTTAATTTATCCTTGTGTGTAAATTGACTTGGGTGATAGTGAGTTACAGCACAAAATGTAAGGCACTGGAAGTGCATGTGGGCATGATACATGCAAATGATTTATTTTCTTTCAACAAACCAGTTGTATCCCACTGAGGCAGGGTGGCCCAAAAATAAAAACAAAAGTTTATCCTTTTAAATTTAATGTATACAGGAGAAAGGGTTACTATCCCTTCGCTCCTGGCATTTTCGTCACCTATGACACACATGACTTACAGAGGAAGAATTCTGTTCTACTTCCCACATAGAGGTAAGAGGAAATAAACAAAAACAAAAACTAGTAAGAAAATTGAAGAAAGCCCAGAGGGGTGTGTATAATATATGCTTGTACATGCATGTTTAGTGTGACCTAAGTGTAAGTAGAAGTAGCAAGACATACCTGAAATCTTACATGTTTATGAGACAGAAAAAAGACACCAGCAATCCTACCATCATGTAAATAATTACAGGCTTCTGTTTGACACTTGCTTGGCAGGACAGTAATACCTCCCTGGGCGGATGCTGTCTACCAACCTACTACCTAGGAGTGATATATTTCTCTTATGGAAAATAACCCCTCAAGGGAGAGTTATTGATGCTGTTGAGGGGCTTTTGATCCAAGGAATTGGACTTTTCCTCCCCCTTAAATCGAACCTGAATATGTCCCAGTCCCTAGGTGAACCCCTTGTTTAATAACCATTTGCATAGTGTAGTTTTGAATACAGATCAAAAAATAAAACCAAGACACTCTCCCATCTTAACCCTTTGACTGTCGCAACCCCAAATCTTGAGGTGTCTCCTGGTGTCGAAAATTTAAAAAAAAAAAAAAGTTATTTTTTCTTATGAAATGATAGAGAATCTTTTCCTGATGGTAATGACACCAAAAGAACAAAATTTGTTGGAAAACTTAAGGAATACGCTCTCATGAAGTTAGCGACCTTAGCGATATTTACGAATTGGTGATTTCACCCACTTTGAGCCCTATTTTCAGCTAATTCCATTGTTCCAGTCGACCAAACTCATAGCTATTTCTTTAGAACTCCAATTGTTCTATTGACTGAGTACAAGAAACTACCCAATAACGTGGTCAGAAATTTGCAATTTGGCCAATTTCACACAAATTAAAAAATATGCCAATTTCAAAATAGGGCCCAGAATGAACAATGAAGACATTCCTGGTTCTAAAATAACATTTTCTTTGTTCATCAGCCATGTCTCCAGGCCCCTCCAATATTACTCTTGCTTTCTATTTTGAATTTTTATTCAAAAGAAAATAGATTTACTGTTATACAGACTACTGCATTATTGTAATAATTTTATAAATAATGTCAACCCATTCATGACTGTATATTAGAATGGCTAGTTGGACATTTATTGGACAGTGACATCATTTGTTTACTCTTGAACACTGGCAAAAATCAAACATTTCCCCTACTTTGAGCTCCATTTCAAGGTTCTTTTCATAGTAAAACCAGTCAAAATCATCTCTATTTCTATAATATGTTTTCCATTCTATCAAATGAGATCAAGAAAATGAAAATACAACCATAAATACTATACAAAAATAGACTTCAAATTTGGCATTTTAATTAAAAAAGAAACTGTTGGAGTTTTTTTTCTCATTATGCACTGCGTGCTGCAGGAGTTCTTTCTTATATGGTGCACACTGACCACACAGACCTATTCTCTCACATGTGGGCCTACCAGCTTTCTCCTGCTTGATTTGAAGCCTCTAGAATTTTTGAGAATATATATGTCAAACACATTGGCTCGTAAGACATATATATACGACCGAAACAGTCAAAGGGTTAACAGTTGTTTTATGCTCGTAAAATGACCATATTCCAGATTGCCAACCACACTGTCCCATTTCTTAACAACCACTTCCACTCATACAACATCCAATTAATGTTTATAAAATATTACCTATCACCTTATGTCTATTACAGTGGACCCCCGGTTAACGATATTTTTTCACTCCATAAGTATGTTCAGGTGCCAGTACTGACCGAATTTGTTCCCATAAGGAATATTGTGAAGTAGATTAGTCCATTTCAGACCCCCAAACATACACGTACAAACGCACTTACATAAATACACTTACATAATTGGTCGCATTCGGAGGTAATCGTTATGCGGGGGTCCACTGTATTTGGGTAATAATAGACTACACCTTGGTAAATTTTGATTATTAACCCATTCATGGTTGTGACCTTCAAAATTACAAGTGCTAACAGTGTCAGTTTTTTTTTTAATTGTTGTCTGAAATGTTAGAGAATCTAATGATGCCAGAAATAGACAGTTTGATGGAAAACTTACAGAATTACGTAGGCACAAAGTTGATGGTCTGGGTGCAGTTTACCCATAGGCAATTTTGCCCACTTTGAGTCCTATTTTAAACCAATTCCTAGCTATTTTGCTAGTATGCCTTTCTGTTGGGGTTCCTTGATGTAAAGAAGCTCTTGATATAAGAAATTGGACCTTATAGTCTTCTTCTTCAGACCAAATCTATCTACCCCCTCTCCTCCCTCACCCTATCTTTCCTATTCCACCTCCTGTCCCATACCACTTTTCCCCTTCCCTCCCCTCTCTTCTTCCTTTCTTTCCTACATTTGGCCTTTGGGGATCTCTTTTTGGAAATTATAGCTCCTGGGTTGAAAGAAAATTGTCCATCCCATTCTTTTGAGGCCCTCGGTGACGGTGTTTGCCGAGGAATCTGGATCATCTAGTGATGTGCTGATCTCATCTTCCTCCCTCCCCAGTGCCCAGAGGGTGCCTTTAGGTGTCCTCAAGGTGACAGGTGTATCTCAGGAAGCTGCCTGTTAGATCTGGGAGGTGGTGGCCAAAGGGGGAGACCAATGGCATCACCTTGTCAACTTGGTCAGTCTCTTTAGCCCTTTGTACTTCCTCATATTTATCAGTGATCTCCCCAGTGCATCTCGTCTCCTTGAACCTGTTCTGTTCACAGAAGAACCAACTTTTGTCATCTCTCATTCAACTCCAACTAAGCATAAGGATTGGTTTGCCCAAAATGCATTGCATATTAGTGGCTTTCTTTTGTGCCTACGAATCTTTTATCACATGGAAACTTCATTGTTGGTATTGCATAAAAAATATAAATTGTATTGACTGACACAACAGATTACAAATATCTTTTTTTTTTTTTTTAACAAACTGGACATATCCCACCGAGGCAGAGTGACTTGAAAAATGAAAGTTTCTCTTTTTAAATTTAGTAATGTATACAGGAGAAGGGGTTACTAGCCCCTTGCTCCCAGCATTTTAGTCACCTCCCATGACACGCATGGCTTACGGAGGAAGAATTCTGTTCCACTTCCCCGTGGAGATAAAAGGAAATGAACAAGAACTTTTAAGAAAATTGATGAAAACCCAGAGGGGTGTGTATATATATGTTTGTACATGCATATGTAGTGTGACCTAAGTGTAAGTAGAAGTAACAAGATGTACCTGAAACCTTGCATGTATATGAGACAGAAAAAAGACCCCAGCAATCCTGTTATCATCATGTAAAACAATTACACCTACCATCTGACTTGCGACCAAGCTTGGTTCTGACCAACCGGTCGTAAGTCAAAATGGACGTAAGTCAAACCTTTGAAAATTGCCGACATACTGGGTAGGGCATAATGTCAAACCTTTCCTATATAAACTACCTACATAGTACTGTAATGTAATGTACAATCATTATTTCATTCTTTTTACCATAATTTACTTCTATTGTTAAATTTTAATTATTTATGTACTGTATATAATGTATAAGAACATAAGAAAGAAGGAACACTGCAACAGGCCTACCGACCCCATGCGGAGCAGTCCATGTCCCACCCCCCCTGATTAGACCATGACCCCCCCTCTTCAAGGTGGCTCCTTGGCGTGTGAAGAGCACTTGGTTCTGAGGAATTAGCCACCTGTCCGGTCTTCTTGCCTCAACCTGAACCTAATTACCACCTCATTCTCCTCTCCCCTCCCCTATCCCATCCTCCCCATCCTCCCCTTTTTCCATTCCTCCTCCTCCTCCCCACCCCTCCCTTTTGCCCTTCCTCTTTTTGGCCTTTGGGATTATCTCCACAGGCGCGCTAGTTCCTAGTAGGGGAAAAGGACACCCGGGGTCCATCCCATCCATTGAGTTCTTGGTGGTGGCGTAGTTGGCCGAGGAATCTGGATTGCCTGGGAGTCCCGATCCCTCTCCGTATCCCGATAGCTTTGGGTATCTTTGGGTGAACGGGTGTATCTCTGAAGCCACCTTTCGGATTCGGGGTGTTGGCCGAAGAGGTATGCTTTGTGGCAGATATCCGGCCGCCCTCTCTTTTGTCACCGAGGTACTTTGGCAGATGTGAGGTTGCTATCCCGGATTGCTGGTTTACTGGCATGAAGGGTAGGGTATGGCCGGGTTCCATGCTGCAATCTACGCACTAGCGGTTTGAGGTCCTCTTGGCGCCGGAGGAGATTTCCGGCCCTTTCATTTCTCCTGGGAACTATTTCTCCCCGCTCCCCCTTTTTTATTCTTTTTTTTATTTTTATTTCTTTTACTCTATCTTTTTTCTTAAAAACAAAAAGCAAAGGAATAACCTAACCATTGCAGTCCCTAGTCACATGAACCCACTACCCCCCCCCGGGCCCTTCTGATACCGCACCCCATTCTGACCCTGCCTTGTGTTAGACCACTCTTCTTCGGACACTCCTTATGCCCCTGTATCTCTGCTGGGCTGTTTCCTCACCCCGCTTCATGTATCCGGGGCTTCGACAGACTCCTTCGTTTGTCTGAACTCCGCCGTCCTTTGACTATGCTTCCGCTTCTCCCTCTGCAGTAAAGTACGGCAATTTCGTGTGGGGGGGGGGGGGGGGGGGGGGGCGCCCACTCCACCATTCACATTCACGCGCGTGTGAGCCAACTCCGTCCTACTCCTAAACGCCACCAGTCATCTCCTGATGATCTCCTTCGTTACCTTCCCATTCTACTCGGAAAAGACCGAGAACCAATGTCAAGCACTCCCCATTTTCCCCCCCCCCCCCTCCACGCTCAGTTTCGACCACACAATGGACTAAATTCTTTACTTTTAAGAACCGAACTGTCTTCTTCTGCCTACCTTTCTGACCATAGTATTGGCAAAGCGCTCCCTGCGTCATGTTTGGCAGAGATATTTCATTTCATGCTCTCAAGATGGTAACGCTGCATCGTCACTGTCCAGAATGCTACCCAAGCTCATGAACTTTCTCTCCTTTCGAATATCGATTACTACTTCCCTATCACTATGAAAAACATACTTTTCTCTCAATTCTTGTAGTGGTACTGTCCTTTCTGTCTGCCCCCATACCATAGTCCAACATACTTTCCAGTCATGGGCAATGACAATTTTGAACAGCTGGAACGCCAGGATCTCCCAATCCTCAAATAGACACTTATGTCCTTCCTGCCGCGGGCGGAGACGTTACCTTTCAATGTGCTTTGCTTGGCTCGTTTAACTTTTGACAGCCGTGAACCTCCCATCCACTGTATATGTCACGGGACATCGGTTACAAGTTCAAAGGTAATACCTACACCCGCAACAATGTAGAAATGGCTGGCGTTTTGGTCACCCAGCAAAATTTTGCAGAATCTATGGCCGAATGCCCAGTCTGTGGTGCCGACGACCAGTCTAATACATTTGCAGTCAACCTCGCATCTTGCCTTAATTGTAATGAAGCTCAACACTTCGTACTCCCCCGCCATTGCCAGGTCTACTAAATAACGTGAAATTCCGTTGCCTCAAAGAGGCAGAAGGTCTCCCTTATGCTATGGCAGTTACTCATCTCCACTCCAAGGGAGACCTACCCCCCGTGTTTCTTATTCACGTGTTTCCAAACATCCCCCCACTCTGGGGACCCCCATCTTCTGCAACCCTCCTCTTTTGTTACCCATCCCATAGCCACTACGGCATCTAATCCTTTTGCTGTCCTTGGCTCTGATGTCCCGACTACAACTCAGTCTGTCTCACGATCTACGTGTCCTTCCTCACAAAGCCCCAGTATCGACAAGACCTCGTACAAACCCTAATACCAATCGCCCCTCTACTTCAGAAGTCCAAAAAATCCACATTGCTCAAATCTTCTTTGCCCCTTTTCCTTCCCTTCTTCCACCCCATCACTTTACCTTTCCAGTCTCTGTACCTTGTTCTTCCCCTCACAATTCTGGCTTCTATTACAAGTGTGGAATTCACCCTCCTCCTCGTACATGCCTTCCAACCCCCCGTCCCCTCTCCCAAGTTTCTCCTCTCTTCTGCACCTCCCAGGTTTCTGCCTCTTCTGTTCCCCACCCTACACTTCATCTCCAGTCCCTTACACCTTCCCTCCCCCTCTACTTTGTTACAGTCCATTACTGTTCCCATCTTTCTCACCCTCCTCCTTCTATCTCCATATGGTCTCCCATACATCTTTGAATTCAGAAACACTTGAAGCCATTTCAGAATATATTGCAAGAGACTAAAACCTTCAATGGACACTGATTCCACTTCCTTTCCTTCTCTTCCCTCTCCCTCCATCTTCACAACCCCATTCTTCGCAACGCTCCGTTCCATCACTACTTGAACAGTCTTGCAATGCCCACCACACGTTACTTTTCTAAACCCCTCTAGTCCGTATGTGCCTTTACCTACAGATTCCTGGATAATTCTTCATCGCCAATCATGGCCTAGTTACAGTGGACTATCCGCAGCCTCAGGTGTCATCGGGATGACTTCGATTTGCTTTTCCAGGTTTTCCCCTGTTGGTGCTGCTTACAAGACCAAAATACACTCCGGTTGTTTTCCAACCTATCTCAGGCTATAATTTATTGTATTCTTCGGACACCTCATCTCAATGGGACTTTAATGAAAGTGCCCATCTTCTACGCAATGATATTCCTTACTGTCACTTTTGTCCATACCTCGCTGCCTTACACTGCAGCCCCGTATTCCACTGAATAAGTGGTTTACAATATGTTCTTTTATCTTCTCTCCTTCTTCCTTCCCTCGAGATTTTCTATCCCAGACTTTGCCTTTCGTGTTTCATCCTTACCACCACACCACTTCTGTTACTTGTGATTTTAATGCCACCATTTCCTCTGGGGGGTCTCATTGTTGACTCATGGTGGCATTTCATTGGCGGCATTTTTCTCGCCTCTCACCCCCTCCATTTTAAATACGGTACCTCCCAACCCATTTTTGATCCTCGTACTCATACTCTCTCTCTTGCATCGATCTATCAGTCTGCTCTTCCTCCACTGCACTAGACTTCACCTGTCATGTTCTACCAGACTTACATGACAGCGATCATTTCCGATCATACTTACTTCTTCCTTCTATTCACCCACCTTTTCCGTAGCCCCGCTGGCATTGATCGGGCAAATTGGGATCTTTACTACACCTCAAACGTGCTTTTTATGAGGTTTCCTTCTTCATCCTCACATTGAATGAGCTCCTACACATCATCTCTACATCCAATTTTATACCGCAGCTTCTCATTCTATACGCCAACCTCAGGCAGGCATTCTCAGAAGTGCGTGCCATTGGTGGTCTCCTGCTTGTGCTCTACAGTACATTTGAAACGTGCTGCATGGGCAGGTACCGGTACAATAGAAACCGCGAGAGACTTCTTGATTTTAAGCAGAAGCTGCGATCCGCTCGTCGTGTCATCCGTGAAGCTAAACGCACTTGTTGGCGAGACAGTTTCCACATCACCTCTGCTTCTTCTATGAGTGCATCCTGGAAAAAAGTGAGGAAATTGAGTGTAAATACTCTCCTGACCCGGCTCCTGTTCTACGGGACGCAGGTGTTGATGTAGCAAACACCTCGACGTTGCCATTGAACTTGGCACACCTCTGGTCCGTATTCCCGAGGCTCCATCTATGCCCCTCGTTTTCTTTCCTCAAAGTCTTCCCAGAGAGTTAGTACCCTTGGAACTTATCTTCTCTTATAGAAGAACATATAATGTCCTTTTACACTTCAAGAAACTGGAGGCAACGCTCTCAGCTTGGCGAACATCGCAGCTGGGCCTGACGCATTCATATTCGTATGTTATTCAACATTACATCGGTCCAGACCCTTGTAGTCCTCTTACACCTCTACATTCTTATATGGGCACAAGGAGTTAGGAGGTTTCGGAACATGTAGAGAGAATGGAGCGAAACAGAAATGACTTCAAGAGTGTATCAGTCTGTAGTGGAAGAAGGCGGGGTAGGGGTCGCCTAGAAAGGTTGGAGGGAGGGGGTAAAGGAGGTTTTTGTGTACGAGGGGCTGACTTCCACATGCGTGCCGTGAGCGTGTTTGAAAGGAGTGAATGAGCCGAAAGGTTTTTAAAACTTACGAGGCTGTTGAGTGTGAGCAAAAGTAAACATTTTGAAGGGGTTCACAGAAACCGGCAGGCCGGACTTGAGGTCCTGAGAAGGGAAGTATCAGTGCCTGCACCTGAGGAGGGGTGTTAATGTTGCAGTCTAAAAACTGTAGTGTAAAGCACCCGTTCTGGCAAGAACAGTGATGGAGTGAGATGATGGTGAAAGTTATTCTTTTTTCGGCCACACCCTGCCTTGGTGGAATCGGCCAGTGTGATAATAAAATAAAAAAATAACAGGATTTCATCCCAGCTGTGGAAATCTGCGCATTGTTCTCCCTTCCGGCAAACCGGGTACTACAGGACATGATGCTCCCACTATCGCCCCATCGCTCTTACTAGTGCCGTTTGCAAGTGATGGAACGCCTCTAAATCGATGTTTAATGTGGTATTTTTAGAGACTCACAACAGTCTCTCCGCTATCAATCTGGCTTTTCGTAAGGGTGTTCCTATCATAGACCCCTTACAATATACGGCTTGGATACATTTGACGTAATCCTTTGCGAATAATCACTCAGTTATTGCCTATTTTTGATCTTGAGAAGGCATATGCCACAACTTGGAGGTAAAATATTTTGGCCCAGGCCCATTCCATAGCCTCCGAGGCAATCTACCATCCTTCCTTAAGAACTTTTTTTAACTGACAGACATTTCCGTGTTCGAGTCAATATTGTTCTTTCCCTCGGCAACTTCGTCCAAGCTGAAGGTGTCCTCAGGATGTTTTTCTAAGCACAACACTTTTTCTCCCCTTGGCAATAAAATGATTTGGCCTCTGTTCTTCCACCCCAATATTTGGTCATCACTGTATGTTTGAGACTTCGCAATGCTTTGTGCAGAGCCGCTGACGTCACCTTATTGCAGTTTCTCTTCAGCATGTGGTCGACCGAGTTTCCACATTGGGCCTACCACGCATGGTTTTAAATTTTCAAGTACCAAAACCACCAAATTACGTTTCCACTAGACAGCTCTGTAATCTCCGATCAACCTTGTATCGCTATGGCTCCCGTATCCCCGAACGTGATACAGTCAGTTTCTAGGCCTTCTCTTTGACGCGTCGTTATCCCTGGAAACCTCAAATTACCTCTCTGAAGGCACGTGTCCACAGCCGCTAAACCTTCTTAAAACCCTGGCTCACTTCCTGGGAGCTGATCGTCGAACTCTGATGCTTCATCATAACAGGTTCGGGAGGGGGGCCGCGTCGAGAGAGTATCAAAACTCCGATTATGGTGACGCAATTTATTCCGCGCCTCTCCTGCTACTCTCTCTAAGCCTTTAACTCTATCCATCAACCAAGGCTTACGTTTGTGCCTTGTTGCTTTTTCGCTCTTTCCCCTGTTGAAGAGCCCTATACAAAGCAAATGTTCCATCTTGTCTGTCGCCGTGATGCCCATTGCCCTCCGCTACTATGTACGCTCTCACGATATACCCAATCTTCATTTATAGAATGGTCACCGATATTATTAGACATTCTTTAATCGTTCGCCACCCCTGTTGCTCCGTCCCTTTTCTCTCGCCTATATTCACTCTTGTCTTCCCTTCAGTACCCACCTTATATGTCATGTAGCATCTCACTTTCCCCTACCCCCCTGGGAAGTTCCAGCTGTTCGGTCTGTTCTTTTCTCTCCCCTTGCTCAAAAGCTCAACTGCCTACGGTGGCTTCCCGCTCGTCTTTTTTCTTGATTCACTTCCACTCCCATTCTTCATGCCACCGCTGTGTACACAGATGCTCTAAGTCTTTTCAGACGGCGTCGGATCGCAGCAGGTGTTTCCGGACAGCGTCATGGCGGGGGCATTTCCTATCTTCAGCTAGCATTTTTACTGCTGAACTGTATGCATTCTATTGCCACCTTATTCGTATCACATCTATGCCTGTGTCATCATTTGTAGTAGTCTCGACCTCCCTTAGTGCTCTAACTAAGCTATAAAGAAATAAAAAATTTGATACATCTCATCCCCTAGTATCTCTCCGTATCCAACTTTGTTACGCCGTATCTCTACCAAATACATAAAGATTATTGTTTTTTGTTGGTCCCCTGGTCAAGGTCGACGTACAGCAAATGAACAGGCAGGACACTGCTGCGTGCGCGACAGCAGTGCATGACCTACCATTATCCAAATATCGAGGTGTTCCATTTCTGGACTATTTTGCTGCAATACTACCCACCTTTCGCACCTGCGTTGCTACAACGTTGGTCAACTCTGCCTCGTAACAAACTTCATTCTATTAACTGAGCATAGGTTTACTGGCCGACTTCTTGTCATCAGTGCCGAAGTTGGGAGACCACTCTCTCCCGCCTTCGCATTGGGCCACACTCGTCTTACTCATGGGTATCTCATGGAGTGGGCCCACTGTTCCTCTCTGTGAGCAGTGTCCAAGTCCAGTATCGATTAGCCACATTCTGTTAACTGCCCCCTCTATACAACGAGCACGCAGAATTTACCTCCCAACGTCGTCTTCGTTCTACTACTGCTCCTCTCTTTAACTTCCCTTCTTGCTGATGGAACCCCCTTTAATCCTGACTCTCTCATTGACTTCTTAGACAACGACTGATTTACTACACCTCCACAAACTCTGATGATACTTTTATCGCACTCCCCCTCAGCCCTTTCTCTAGTTCAGTCTCTTGCTGGCCTTACCCTTTTCAACCATCCACTACCCCCCGCTGTTATCCGTTACCTATTTCTCATCCATCTCCCTTATGCCACCGATGCCCTCGCATCCTTCCTGCCCTGCAGCGCTGTATAGCCCTTGTGGCTTAGCGCTTCTTTTTGATTATAATAATAATATGACCCCCTTCCCTGATCCTCTCCACTCAATGATGGAGCACTGCACCAGACCCAGCACACAATCTAGTCAGGAGTCCAGACTCCTCTACCCAACACACACACCCACTCATGTATTTTATTCTAACCTATCTTTAAAACTACACAATGTTTTAGCCTGAATAACTGTACTCAGGAGTTTGTTCCACTCATCCACTACTCTATTACCAAACCAATGTTTTCCTATATCCTTCCAGAATCTGATTTTTCCAAATGAAACCATTGCTGCAGTCCTGTCCTTGGCTGCAAATTTTTCATGCACGCATTACATCCCCTTTATTTATTCCTGTTTTCCATTTATACACCTCGATCATATCCCCCCTAATTCTACGCCTTTCGAGAGAGTGCAGATTCAGGGCCCTCAGTCTATTCTCATAGGGAAGATTTCTGATACTTGGGATCATCTTTGTCATCCTCCTCTGTACATTTTCCAGAGCATTTATATCCATTCTGTAATACGGTGACCAGAACTGAGCAGCATAGTCTAAATGAGGTCTAACCAAGGATATATAGAGTTGAAGAATAACCTGAGGACTTCTATTATTTATACTTCTTGATATGAAGCCAAGAATTCTGTTAGCTTTATTGCGAATACTAATGCACTGTTGTCTTGGTTTTAGATTACTGCTAACCAGAACTCCTAAATCCTTTTTGCAATCAGTAGTATTAAGATCTACATTATTTAGTTTATATGTGGCATGGTTATTTACCTGTCCAACATTTAGAACTTTGCATTTTTTTTATTATTTTTTTTTTTTATTATCACACCGGCCGATTCCCACCAAGGCAGGGTGGCCCGAAAAAGAAAAACTTTCACCATCATTCACTCCATCACTGTCTTGCCAGAAGGGTGCTTTACACTACAGTTTTTAAACTGCAATATTAACACCCCTCCTTCAGAGTGCAGGCACTGTACTTCCCATCTCCAGGACTCAAGTCCGGCCTGCCGGTTTCCCTGAATCCCTTCATAAATGTTACTTTGCTCAAAACTCCAACCCGCCGTCAAGTATTAAAAACCATTTGTCTCCATTCACTCCTATCAAACACGCTCACGCATGCCTGCTGGAAGTCCAAGCCCTTCGCACACAAACCCCCTTTACCCCTCCCTCCAACCCCTTTCCCAGGCCGACCCTACCCCGCCTTCCTTCCACTACAGACCCATACACTCTTGAAGTCATTCTGTTTCGCTCCATTCTCTCTACATGTCCGAACCACCTCAACAAACCCCTTTCCCAGCCCCCTGGACAACAGTTTTGGTAGTCCGCACCCTCCCCAATTCCAAACTACGAATTTTCTGCATTATATTCACACCACACATTGCCCTCAGACATGACATCTCCACTGCCCCCAGCCTTCTCCTCGCTGCAACATTCATCACCCACGCTTCACACCCATATAAGAGCGTTGGTAAAACTATCTCTCTACATTCCCCTCTTTTCCTCCAAGGACAAAGTTCTTTGTCTCCACAGACTCCTAAGGCACCACTCCTTTTTTTTCCCTCATCAATTCTATGATTCACCTCATCTTTCATAGACCCTCCGCTGACACGTCCACTCCCAATATCTGAATACGTTCACCTCCTCCATACTCTCTCCCTCCCCAATCTGATATTCAATCTTTCATCACCTAATCTTTTTGTTATCCTCATAACCTTACTTTTTCCCTGTAACACCTTTAATTTTTCCCTTCTTTTGCACCCCTACCAAATTCATCCCAATCTCTGCAACTTCTCTTCAGAATCTCCCAAGAGCACAGTGTCATCAGCAAAGAGCAGCTGTACAACTCCCACTTTGTGTGTGTTTCTTTATCTTTTAACTCCACGCCTCTTGCAAGACCCTCGCATTTACTTCTCTTAAAAACCCCATTTTATAAATATATTAAAACAACCACGGTGACATCAACACTTCCTTGTCTAGGCCTACTTTTACTGGGAAAAAAATTCCCTCTTTCCTACATACTCTAACTTAGCCTCACTATCCTCTTTTAAAAATTTTTTCATGCTTTCAGTAACCTACCCTACACCCATACACTTCAACATTGCCACTTCCCCCCCTATCCCCTGTCTTACGCCTTTTCAAATCCATAAATGCCACAAGACCTCTTTAGCCTTATTAATTTACTGTTCATTATATGTTTCACTGTAAAACTGGCCACACACCCCTACCTTTCCTAAAACCCTCCTGTTCATCTCCCTATCCTATTCTGTTTTTCTTAATCTTTCATTATCTCTACCATACATTTACCAGGTACACTCAACAGACTTATCCCCCTATAATTTTTGCCTCTTTTTATCCCTTTGCCTTATACAAGGAATATGCATGCTCTCTGCCAACCCCTGGTACTTACCCTCTTCCCAAACATTATTAAATAATTGCACCAACCACTCCAAAACAAAATCCCCCCCTCCCTTTTAACATTTCTATCTTTATCCCTCAATCCGGCTGCCTTACCCCCTTAATTTTTAACTACTGCCTCAGGACTTCCCCCACACTCAAATGCTCTTCCCACTCCTACAAGATGTTATTCCTCCTTGCCCTATACCGAAATCACAGCTTCCCTATCTTCATCAACATTTAACAATTCCCCAAAATTTTCCCTTCCATCTTCCCAATCCCTCTAACCTCTCCATTTAATAACTCTCCTCTCCTATTTTTAACTGACAAATCCATTGTTCTTGGGCTTTCTTAACTTGTTAATCTCACTCCAAAACTTTTTCTTTTTTCAACAAAATTTGTTGATAACATCTCACCCACTCTCTCATTTGCTCTCTTTTTACATTGCTTCACCACTCTCTTAACTTCTCTCTTTTTCTCCATATACTCTTCCCTCCTTGCATCACTTCTACTTTGTAAAAACTTCTCATATGCTAACTTTTTCTCCCTTACTACTCTCTTTACATCATCATTCCACCAATCGCTCCTCTTCCCTCCTGCACCCACTTTCCTGTAACCACAAACTTCTGCATTTGTCAATATTAAACTGCATCTGCCACTTCTCCGACCATTGCATCAGTCTATTCAAATCATCCTGGAGTGCTCTAGTGTCCTCATTAGAATGAATTGGACGGCCTATTTTGGTGTCATCAGCAAATTTGCTTATATCGCTATTTATTCCCTCATCTATGTTGTTTATGTGAATTGTGAACAACAACGGGCCCAACACTGACCCCTGAGGAACACCGCTTGTGATGTGCCCCATTCTGATTTCTCCCCATTTATGCAAACTCTCTGCTGTCTATTTGTCAGCCATGCCTTTACCCAGGAAAAATTTCTCCTCCTATTCCCTGTGCCTTAAATTTCCTCAACAGCCTCTGGTGTGGAACTCTATCAAAAGCCTTACTGAAGTCCATATACACAATATCATATTCATTAACATGATCTACCTCCTCAAACACCTTAGTGAAAAAAGTTAGTAAATTCGTAAGACAGGAATGCCCCTTTGTAAAACCGTGTTGAGATTCATTAACCCTTTGAGGGTTTTCGTCGTACTAGTACGTTTTACGCGTAGGGGTTTTTGACGTACTAGTACTCATAAATTCTAGCGGCCTCAAATCTAGTGGGAGAAAGCTGGTAGGCCTTCATATGAAAGAATGGGTCTATGTGGTCAGTGTGCACAGTCTAAAAAAAATCCTGCAGCACACAGTGCATAATGAGAAAAAAAAAACTTTGACCATTTTTTTTGAATAAATCAGCGACTTTGCAGTGTATTTTCGTATGGTATTTATTGTTGTATTCTAGTTTTCTTGGTCCATTTTATAGAATGGAAGAATATTACAGAAATTGAGATGATTTTGACTGGTTTTACAAAGAAAGGTGCCTTGAAATGAGCTCAAAGTAGCAGAAATGTTCGATTTTTACCAAACTTCAAAAGTAAACAAATCGTGCGAAGCGTGCAATACAAGTCAACTGGTGAGTCTAATATTCTTTCACAAGTGCACCAATAATATTTATACCATTTTTTACACTAATGCAGTAGTCTGCATAACAGTAAATCTTTTATTTTTTGTGAAAATAAAATTCAAAGTGGAAAAGCAAAAGAATATAAGAGGGGACTTGAGACATGACTATGACTAGAGGAAATGTCATTTAGTGCCAGGAATGTCTTTTCTTGTTTATTCTGGACCCTATTCCGAAATTGGCATCTTTTGAAAATTTGTGTGAAATTGGCAAAAAATTGCCCAAATTCTGACCACTGTACTGGATAGTTGAATTTCATAAATGAGTGGTTTCTTGCATCCATTCGATAGAAAAAAAAGGAGTTCAAAGCGAAAATATTCATGTTTTTTGTCGACTAGTACAGTGAAATTGGCCGAAAATGGGGCTCAAAGTGGGCAAAATCGCCGATGCGTAAACATCGCCGAGACCGCTAACTTTGCAAGAGCATAATTTCGTAAGTTTTCTATCAAATTTCAAACTTTTGGTGTCTTTATGATCGGGAAAAGATTCTCTATCTTTTCATAAGAGAAAATATTTTTTTTTTTTTTTTAAATTTGGCCGACCCTGAGAACGAGTTTCGGAGAGGGCCTGTCGACCCTCAAAGGGTTAATCAATCTGTGCCTGTCAAGATGGCTACGAATTGCTTCGGCAATTATTGATTCCATAAATTTTCCCACTATGGAGGTAAGGCTTATTGGTCTATAGTTCGAAGCCAAGGACCTGTCACCCGCCTTGTAAATAGGTATTACATTTGCCATTTTCCACTTATCAGGCACTATGCCACTTTGTAGTGATATGTTAAAAAAGATTAACCAAAGGTATGCTAAGTTCCTCTTTACATTCCGTTAACACCCTTGCAAACAGTTCATCAGGACCTGGGGATTTGTTAGGTTTTAGTTTCTCTATTTGTCTGAGGACCATGTCACTAGTTACCGCAGTCGTACATAGTTTATTATCATCCTGTTCTACATAATCTATTATTTCAGGTATTTTCCTGGGTGAAAACTGAGAGGAAGTAGGTATTTAGAATTTCACACACATCCTTATCACTGTCAGTGATCTGACCAGAGTTACTCTTAAGTGGGCCAATCCTGTCCCTAATCTTACTTCTGTATACCTGAAATAACCCTTTTGGGTTAGTCTTTGAATCCCTTGCGACCTTAGCCTCATAATCCCTTATTGCTCTTCTTATTCTTTTCTTTATTTCTCTCTTTAATTGAACATATTGATTTCTTAACTGCCCATCACCTCTTTTGATACGCCTATATGTGCCTCTCTTTTGACCTATGAGATGTTTTAATCTATTGTTCATCCATTTGGGATCATTTTTGTTAGATCTAATTTCCCTACTCGGAGCAAAAGTTGTCTGGGCAGCTAGAACTATGCTCTGAAAAACGTCATATTGGCAACCAAGATCACCTACCTGACCCATAGTCAGGACATCCCAGTTTAGCCCACCCAGGTAATTTTTCAGTCCCATGAAGTCGGCCAAGCGAAAATCTGGGACAGAGATTTGATTGCAGTTATCTGGGTAATTCCATGATATATTAAAACTAAGTGATTTGTGATCACTTTCCCTAAGCTTATTAATTAGTGAATCTTTGTTGGCAAGAACCAAGTCAAGCAGATTGTTTCCTCTAGTTGGTTCTGTCACAACCTGTTCTAAAAAGCAATCCTGAACCGTATCAAGAAAGTCACTAGACTCAAGATTTCCTGTCATATTGTTCCAATCAATTTGTCTAAAGTTAAAATCTCCCATTATCACAATATTTTCATATCTACTGGTAGTGAACTGTATTGTAAATTTTATATCGCATACAGTATCATATGTTACTGTTATCTTTATGTATTGTCGACACAGTGGAATGGGAGAATACCACTGGTAGTTTCATCCTGCCAGAATGTTGTATAACCTATACCCTAAGTAAAGAGAAACAACTCAGGAACATGTGTAATACGTATCCGGCTGGCTGGCCGGGTGGGTGGGTGGGAGGGTAGCTGGTTGGCTGACTGGCTGACTAAATGTGGCTCTCTCTCTCTCTCTGTATATGTACATAGTATAAATTACCTAGGATAACCCAAAAAATCCAGACAAAGTGCTATACAGTGGATCTGTGCTCCAGTGCCCTAAATTAATAATAATAATAATAATTTATTATTATTACAATAATACATATGTACTACTACTAATAATATTATTATTAAACTGTAATGTAACAATCGTGTCCACTCATTACTTAAAATATCTGTAGTCTTAATGTAGAGTAAGAGGTGAATAAAGAAGATTAAATAAGAGAGAATGAGAGTGTAAAAGGTTGGCGAGTTATGTAAACAAACGCTGTTGTTGTTGTTGTTACCAGCCTGGACGCGAATGGTTTCTGTTTACTCTGTCAAGCCGACCAGAAAAACATCTCATATTTGTTAATTTATATGTTTATATGTTATGTAGCATGTTTATTATATAATTTTGAAAAAAAATCATAGATGGATTAAGTCAAATGTCTATATTAACGTTTTATACAAATTTAATGCGCCTCCGTGATTATTGTTGTGTTATTATCATTATTAATATGGCATCTTCAAGACCAGTTACACTCTTAATGAGTGGCTCTGAGACAGACAAGCAGACAGAAAGACACACAGGTAGACAGAAAGACACACAGGTAGACAGGAAGATGCACAAGTAGACAGAAAGTCACTCACAGGTAGGCATAAAGACAGACACACAAGTAGACAGACAGACACAGGTAGACAGACAAACAGATGCACAGAGATACAGACAGACACATTACAGGCAGACAGATCCAGACAGGTTTATGTGCAGCAGTGAAAACAAATAGAGAGTTGGAGAGTAAGAGCCTTGCTTGCCACAATCTCCAGTGCAAGATTCAGACTTCATCTTATGGGCCATGGTGAAATTTACTGTCCAGTTAGTACAGTTAACACAGTATGGTGCTGCTGATAGGGCAGGGTTACTCAAACTGATGCTGCCTGTATGGCGCATTGCTGCGGTGAGTATTGTCAAATATTTCACAGCCGTGTGCATCAGCCGGCCCAGCCCAGCTGCCAGATGCACGGTCGTAAGTCGAGTGGACGTATGTCGAGCAGGTCGTAAGTAGGATGGTAGGTGTACAAGTTCCTGTTTCACACTCACTTGGCAGGACAGTAGTACCTCCCTGGGTGGTTGCTGTCTACCAACCTACTACCTGCAACAAATATCACTTATATACAGCAAATGTAGAAACATCACAGTACATTATATGTAATTTATAAAAAATACAATGTAATTTATAGTTGACTTAATAAAGAGTATAATCTAGTTTGTCTCTACTTGCAGACTGCAAACAATCCCTCAACTGCCTTTCAAAGGAAGCTAAACAAATTCCTCCAGGCAGATCCTGACCAACCAGGCTGTGATTCTTACTTTGGACATCATACTGCTAGCTAGCACTAGTTTCCTGACTGTTGAGGCCATCAACAAGGTCTGGTCATGGATTGGAGTGCCTGGGGTGGTGACCCTTGGAACTATCAACCGGTAAACTGAGGTTAACAGGTATAGTTGCTTGTTGGAAGGGATGTAGAAGTGACAGCAAGTCCAGACAACTGATCACACAGTAATAATTTTTTCTAATTATCTGGATGTTTTGTTAAAAATGTATCACCATATTATATATTGATGCTCTGCTATATTAAATATTTGTATTAGCAGCCTTTGTGTTTTTATTAATACTGTATATTTCTCAAAAGTGGTCCTGCTGAATTGCATCAGATTCAATACCATATGTGGAGAGAAATGGTATAAAACACCAACATAATGGATAGAGGTACAAATGCAGTATAATGCAGTCCTTTATTGACAATATTTCAGCCACACAGAGCCTTTATCAAGCCACAAACAGATCTACCTAGGGAGAGAATCTGTGTGTGTGTGTGTGTACTCACCTATTTGTGGTTGCAGGAGTCGAGTAATAGCTCCTTGCCCCGCCTCTTTACTTATTGCTTCTAGGTCCTCTCCCTGCTCCATGAGCTTCATCACACCTCATCTTAAAACTATGTATGGCTCCTGCCTCCACTATGTCACTTGCCAGACTATTCCACTTCCTACAACTCTATGACTAAAGAAATACTTCCTAACATCCCTTTAACTCATCTGAGTCTTCAACTTCCAATTGTGACCCCTTGTTTCTGTGTCCCATCTCTGGAACTTCCTGTCTCTGTCCACCTTGCCAATTCCTTGCAATATTTTGTATGTTATTATCATGTCGCCTCTAACCCTCCTGTCTTTCAGTGTCGTCAGGTCGATTTCCCTTAACCTTTCTTTGTAGGCACACAATTTATACACGGAGTCTTTGAGTGGCTGGGCCCACTCAGGGCACATGGACACGTTCAGAACAAAAGCCTTTAGACGAGTTTTTCGGCATTGGTAGAGCCAATATTTTGATGTCAAAGAGAACCATTAATCGATTTTGGCGTTAGACGATGCCGCCGTTAGTTGAGGGTCCACTGTACAGTGGGCTCTCAGGTAACGGCGGCATCGGTTAACGCCAAAATTAGATAGTGGCACATTTTTGCATCAAAATATTGGCTTGGCTAACACCCAAGAACTCGGTTGAAGGCATTCGTTCCGAACGTGTCCGCATGGTCTGAGCCCATGTAAAGCCAGTGTGCCATTGTTTACAAGCCAGTAGGATGATTCCTCGCATACATGTGATATATTTTGTATTATTCCATTGTTTTTAGTGCTTGTAACTGCTAAATAAGCCACCATGGGCCCAAAGAAAGCTTCTAGTGCCAGCTCTATGGTAAAGGGGGAAAGAAGCACAATAGAATTCAAGAAAAAACTCGTAGCAGAGTACCAAAGTGGAGAAGGAAGAGAGAGGGGTGGATGTGCCTTCCGCAGTGATTCAGTGATTCTACGATATGTACAATACTAAAGCAACAGGTATCGATAAAGGCTATAGTGCCAGCCAGCGATAAAGTGTAGAATTAAGAGTATAGCAAGTAAGTTAAGCAAGTAAGTGATAGAAACACAACACGAAAGTAACTCTGGGATGTGTATAGGGCTGCTGAATGTATGCCGCCCTGCTATGTATCTTCCACCACCCTAAACCTCTGCCAGCATCTCCTCCATCAAACTAACTAATTAAACTAACATCTCCTCCAGGGTGAGTGTAAATATAAAGGAGTAAGTATAAATGTAAATGTAAGTGTAAATATAAAAGTGTAAGTACAGTATAAAAGTAAATATAAGTGTAAATATAAAAAGACCCCAATGGAAATACGTAAGTCGCTAACTTTTTTGGGTTATCCTAAGTACTTTACACATATGCTGCTATGTATGATAATCTATGTACTTAACTGTATTTGTGTATACTTGAACAAACTTATTTATAAATGAAAATGTAAATATTTCTTATATATGAATTAAAATGTAAATATTTCATATTTATAAATTACATACATTGTTAAAGTGTGATAGTGTTGGTGGGTTCTGCTGGTGCCTCCACCACCACTATGTACGGCTTCTCTCAGAGGCCCTTATAAACCCAGCAATAACACTTCCATCACTTTACTCCTCTCATACATTATGACTTATTTTATTCTATTGAAGCATAATAAACTCGTCTCCCTCTTCCCTCCCACCTGTCTTCCATACACCAACAGAGTTGAATAACTATAGGCCAATATCCAATTTACACCCTCTCTCAAAAATTTTCGAAAAATTAATTCATAAACGAATCTACTCCTACCTCATCTCCCAAAACATTCTTAACCCCTGCCAATTTGGATTCAGGCCTAATAAAAATACTAATGATGCTATTATACACATGCTAGAACATATATACACTGCAATAGAGAAAAAAGAAGTCCCACTGGGGATCTTCATTGACTTACGTAAAGCTTTTGATACAGTTGACCATGACTTGCTCCACGTAAAATTGTCACACTATGGTATTAGAGGGCACTCCCTCAACTACCTCAAGTCTTACCTCAGCAACAGAAGCCAATACAGTGGACCCCCGCATAGCGAACGCCTTGCATAGCGAACAATCCGCATAGCGGACGCTATGCGGATTGGACGGTTACAAAGCATGGCTTGCTCCTGCAGTGTTTTAAAAATTGAGGTTGGAGAGTTGAAGGAGGAGGTCTTGCTTCTCCAGGAGGAGATTAGGAGGCTGAAGGTCCACCTCAGTGGGTCTGGGAGAGAGTGTGAGGTGGCTGGAGTTGTGGGGAATGAGGCTTCTAGCAGTGAGGTGCAGTCTGTCTCTCGCTGTGAAGAGGCTGTAGCTGGGGAGGTAGCAACGGCTACCAGCAGTGAGGTGCAGTCCAGCACCTGCTACAAGTGGCGAGTGGTTCACAGTAATGGAAGGCGCATCAGAGTAAGGAAAGTTAAGAGTGAAGATCTGAAGGTAGGAAATCGCTTCTCTGTTCTTCAGGATGAATGTACTTCAGTGGCCAGTGAAGGTAAGGGTACTACTGCCCCTGCTAATGGAGGCAAGCGCATTCTTGTGGTTGGTGACTCTCAGGTAAGATATATTGACCGTGCTTTTTGTAATAGGAATAAGAAGATGAGAGATAGAGTGTGCTTCCCTGGAGCTGGTGTTGGGGACATTGTCAACAGGCTGGATAATATCACGTCAGGTAATGGGAACAAGCCCATTATCTGTCTCAGTGCTGGTGGAAATGATATTGGGAAGGGTAGGAGAGAAGAGCTGCTAGATAAGTACAGGTCAGCTATAGATTTCATTAAGTCTAAGGGAGGGATCCCAATCATATGTAGCATCTTGCCTAGAAGGGGAGTAGGAAATGAATGGTTGTCTAGGGCATTGGTGTGTAAATTGGCTGGCTAGACAGATACTGCAAGGAACTTGCAATCCCATTCATTGACAACTGGAACAATTTTATGGCAAACATGATATGTATGCAAGGGATGGGGTACATCTCTCTGGGGCTGGGGTGGTAGCACTTGCAGACTCGATTGGAAGGCCATTGGTGAAATGCCTATGATTTTAAACTGAAGGAAGATAGAGGTATGGGTGTGTGTGGGAAACAAGCAGGTTGCAACACTTGGGTTGGAAACAGTAAATGTATAAAAGCATTCAGCATGAAGTTATAAATAAAGACAATAGATCAGGTCAGCAAACAAAGGGGGACAGCAGAGGGCAGCAAGGGACTAGCTCCCTTAAGGTTTACTATACTAATAGCAGGAGTGTAAGAAATAAGATAGATGAGCTAAGATTAATTGCAAGTGCAGGAAACATAGATATTATTGCTATAACAGAGACCTGGCTTAATCTGAAAGATAGAGAGATGCCCTCTGAATGTCACATACAAGGCTATAAATTATTCCACACTGACAGGGTCAACAGGAAAGGTGGTGGAGTAGCGATGTATGTCAGAGACAATTTAAATTGTTGTGTTAGACAAGATATTAAATTAGAAGCGTCAGCCACTGAATCTGTTTGGTTACAGCTTCTCGAGGGCCGAGAAAAACTAATTTTGGGTGTGATTTACAGGGCCCCAAATCTTGATAGGGAGTGCAGTAAACTTCTATGGGACGAAATTCGTAAGGCATCTACATACGAAAAATGTTGTGCTAATGGGAGATTTCAACTATAGACAGATTGACTGGAGCAATTTGACAGGAAATTTAGAGTCAGGTGACTTTCTTGATACGATCCAGGATTGTTTTTTAAAACAGTTTGTGACAGAGCCAACTAGGGGAAATAACCTCCTTGACTTGGTTTCTTGCCAGTAGGGAAACACTAATTAATAATCTTGAGTTAATGATGAGCTTGGGGAAAGTGATCACAAATCACTCAGTTTTAATATATCATGGAATTCCCCTAATAATGGCAATCAAGTCTCCGTCCCTAACTTTCGCTTGGCTGATTTCATAGGACTGAAAAATTACTTAGGTGGGCTGAACTGGAATGACCTGACTAAGGGTCAGGTAGGTGGTGATGGTTGCCGATATGATGCTTTCCAGGGCATAGTTCTAGCTGCTCAGTCAAATTATGTTCCAAATGGGAAATCAGATCAAACAAAAATGATCCTAAATGGATGAACAATAGATTAAAATATCTGATTGGTCAAAAGAGAGGCATATATAGGCAAAACAAAAAGAGGAGAGGGGCAATTGAGAAATCGATATATTCAGTTAAAGAGAGAAATAAAAAAGGGAATTAGAAAAGCAAAAAGAGAATTATGAGGTTAAAGTTGCAAGAGAATCGAAGACTAACCCAAAAGGATTCTTTCAGGTATACAGAAGTAAGATCAGGGACAAGATAGGCCACTCAAAAGTTCCTCGGGTCAGCTCACTGACAGTGATAAGGAAATGTGTAGAATTTTTAAACACATACTTCCTCTCAGTTTTTACACAGGAGGATACCAGCGATATTCCAGTAATGATAAATTATGTAGAACAGGACGATAATAAACTGTGCACTATTAGGGTCACAAGTGACATGGTCCTTAGGCAAATAGATAAATTAAAACCTAACAAATCCCCAGGCCCTGATGAACTGTATGCAAGGGTTCTAAAGGAATGTAAAGAGGAGCTTAGCACACCTTTGGCTAATCTTTTCAACATATCACTACAAACTGGCATGGTGCCAGATAAGTGGAAAATGGCAAATGTGATACCTATTTTCAAAACAGGTGACAGGTCCATAGCTTCGAACTATAGACCAATAAGCCTAACCTCCATAGTGGGAAAATTTATGGAATCAATAATTGCCGAGGCAGTTCGTAGCCACCTTGAAAAGCATAAATTAATCAACGAATCTCAGCATGGTTTTACAAAGGGGCGTTCCTGCCTTACGAATTTATTAACTTTTTTCACTAAGGTATTTGAGGAGGTAGATCATGGTAATGAATATGATATTGTGTATATGGACTTCAGTAAGGCTTTTGACAGGGTCCCACATCAGAGACTATTGAGGAAAATTAAAGCACATGGAATAGGAGGAGAAATTTTTTCCTGGATAGAGGCATGGTTGACAAATAGGCAGCAGAGAGTTTGCATAAATGGGGAGAAATCAGAGTGGGGAAGCGTCACGAGCGGTGTTCCACAGGGGTCAGTGTTGGGCCCCCTGCTGTTCACAATCTACATAAACGACATAGATGAGGGCATAAAGAGCGACATCGGCAAGTTTGCCGATGACACCAAAATAGGCCGTCGAATTCATTCTGACGAGGACATTCGAGCACTCCAGGAAGATTTGAATAGACTGATGCAGTGGTCGGAGAAGTGGCAGATGCAGTTTAATATAGACAAATGCAAAGTTCTAAATGTTGGACAGGACAATAACCATGCCACATATAAACTAAATAATGTGGATCTTAATATTACGGATTGCGAAAAAGATTTAGGAGTTCTGGTTAGCAGTAATCTGAAACCAAGACAACAGTGCATAAGTGTTCGCAATAAAGCTAATAGAATCCTTGGCTTCATATCAAGAAGCATAAATAATAGGAGTCCTCAGGTTGTTCTTCAACTCTATACATCCTTGGTTAGGCCTCATTTAGATTATGCTGCACAGTTTTGGTCACCGTATTACAGAATGGATATAAATTCTCTGGAAAATGTACAAAGGAGGATGACAAAGTTGATCCCATGTATCAGAAACCTTCCCTATGAGGATAGACTATGGGCCCTGAAACTGCACTCTCTAGAAAGACGTAGAATTAGGGGGGATATGATTGAGGTGTATAAATGGAAGACAGGAATAAATAAAGGGGATGTAAATAGTGTGCTGAAAATATCTAGCCTAGACAGGACTCGCAGCAATGGTTTTAAGTTGGAAAAAATTCAGATTCAGGAAGGATATAGGAAGTACTGGGTTTGGTAATAGAGTTGTGGATGAGTGGAACAAACTCCCAAATACCGTTATAGAGGCCAGAACGTTGTGTAGCTTTAAAAATAGGTTGGATAAATACATGAGTAGATGTGGGTGGGTGTGAGTTAGACCTGATAGCTTGTGCTACCAGGTCGGTTGCCGTGTTCCTCCCTTAAGTCAATGTGACCTGACCTGACTAGGTTGGGTGCATTGGCTTTAAGCCGGTAGGAGACTTGGACCTGCCTCGCATGGGCCAGTAGGCCTTCTGCAGTGTTCCTTCGTTCTTATGTTCTTATGTTCTTTGTTCGCTAAAATTTTGCCCCGCATAGTGGACAAAAACCCGCTCAGCGGCCCTCGTCCGAGACGCGTCCAATGTGCGCCCTCAGCCAGCCTCACATGTGCCGCCCGTGCCATTGTTTACCAGCCAGCCTCCGCGGTAACATTCAAGCATACACTCGGAATATTTCGTATTATTACAGTGTTTTCGGTGCTGTTTCTGGAAAATAAGTGACCATGGGCCCCAAGAAAGCTCTTAGTGCCAACCCTACACCTCAAAGGGTAAGAATACCCATTGAAATGAAGAAAGAGATCATTGATAAGTATGAAAGTGGAGTACGTATCACCGACCTGGTCAGGTTGTACAAGAAACCAAAATCAACCATCTCTTCTATTGTGGGCAAGAAAACGGCAATCAAGGAAGCTGTTGTTGCCAAAGGTTTAACTGTGTTTTCGAAAACAAAGATCGCAAGTGATGGAAGATGTTGAGAGACTCTTATTGGTGTGGAATAAATGAAAAACAGCTAGCAGAGATAGCGTCTCTCAAGCGATCATATGTGAAAAGGCTATGAAGTTGCATGACGATTAATTAAAAAAATGCCTGCAACTAGTGATGATGTGAGTGAATTTAAGGCCAGCAAAGGTTGGTTTGAGAGATTTAAGAAGCGTAGTGGCATCCATAGTGTGATACGGCATGGTGAGGCTGCCAGTTCGGACCACAAAGCGGCTGAAAAATATGTGCATGAATTCAAGGAGTACATAGAAACTGAAGGACTGGAACCTGACAAGTGTTTAATTGTGATGAAACAGGCCTGTTCTGGAAGAAAATGCCAAGCAGGACCTACATTACTCAGGAGGAAAAGGCACTCCCAGGACATAAGCCTATGAAAGACAGGCTTACTTTGTTGATGTGTGCCAATGCTAGTGGTGATTGCAAAGTTAAGCCTTTATTAGTGTATCACTCTGAAACTCCCAGAGCGTTCAGCAAAAGAATGTCCTCAAGGATAATTTGTGTGTGCTGTGGAGGGCAAACAGTAAGGCATGGGTCACTAGGGAATTTTTCTATAACTGGTTACACCATGCATTTGCCCCAATGTGAAAGATTACCTAACTGAAAAGAAATTAGACCTTAAGTGCCTCCTGGTGTTAGACAATGCCCCTGGTCATCCTACAGACGTGGCAGAGCGACTTTAATGGGGACATGAGCTTCATTAAGGTGAAGTTTTTGCTCCTAATACCACTCCTCTCCTGCAGCCCATGGACCAGCAGGTCATTTCCAACTTCAAGAAACTGTACACAAAAGCTCTGTTTCAAAAGTGCTTTGAAGTGACCACAGACACTCGATTGACTCTAAAAGAGTTTTGGAAGGATCACTTTAATATCCTCAATTGTGTAAACCTTATAGGTAAGGCTTGGGAGGGAGTGACTAAGAGAACCTTGAACTCTGCTTGGAAGAAACTGTGGCCAGAATGTGTAGACAAAAGGGATTTTGAAGGGTTTGAGGCTAACCCTGAGAGGAGTAGTATACCAGTTGAGGAATCAATTGTGGAATTGGGGAAGTCCTTGGGGTTGGAGGTTAGTGGGGAGGATGTGGAAGAGTTGGTGGAGGAGGACAATGAACTAACCACTGATGAGCTGATAGATCAACTTCAAGAGCAAGAGGCCAGACCTGGGGAAACTGGTTCAAAGGAGGGGAGAGAGAAATTGAAGGAATTGCCTACTTCAAAGATTAAGGAAATGTGTGCAAAATGGCTTGAAGTGCAAACCTTTTTTGATGAAAATCACCCTCACACAGCTATTGCAAGCCGTGCTGGTGACTGTTACAATGACACTGTTGTGAACCACTTTAGACAAATCATAAAGGAACGAGAGGTACAGGCCACTATGGACAGATATGTTGTGCGAAAGAAGTCCAGTGACTCTGAAGCTGGTCCTAGTGGCATTAAAAGAAGAAGGGAAGTAACCCCAGAAAAGGACTTGCTACCTCAAGTCCTAATGGAAGGGCATTCCCCTTCTAAACACTAACACTCTCTCTCCCCTCCTCCCATCCCATCAATCATCACCAGATCTTCAATAAAAGTAAGTGTCATGTAATTGTGCATGCCTTTTTCAGTTTGTGTGTACTAAAATTAACATTTTTTGTGGTAAAAAATTTTTTTTTCATACTTTTGGGTGTCTTGCACGGATTAATTTTATTTCCATTATTTCTTATGGGGAAAATTAATTCGCATAGCGAACATTTCGCATAACGGCCAGCCCTCTTGCACGGATTAAGTTCGCTATGCGGGGGTCCACTGTATGTGTACGCAAATGGGGCAAGCTCTTCCGCACAACCAATTACAGTTGGTGTCCCACAGGGAAGTGTCCTTGGCCCTCTTCTCTTTCTCCTATACATAAATGACCTACCAAATGCTTCGCAATTACTCAAACCCACACTTTTTGCAGATGACACTACATACGTCTTCTCTCACCCGAGCCCAGTCACGCTAGCCAATACTGTAAACACCGAATTACAGAAAATATCTACCTGGATGAGGACTAACAAACTTACACTAAACATTGACAAAACCTACTTCATTCAGTTTGGTAACAGAGCTACAGATGTACCTCTTAACATAACGATAAACAGATCACCTATCACAAAGCTAACAGAGGGAAAATTCTTAGGAATCCACCTCGATAATAGACTCAAATTTCATACACATGTACAACAAATTTCTAAGAAAATTTCCAAGACTGTAGGCATACTATCGAAGATACGGTACTATGTTCCACAGTCAGCCCTCCTGGCCCTTTATCACTCTCTTATTTACCCCTATCTCACCTATGGAATTTGTGCATGGGGCTCAACAACAATTAACCATCTCAGACCACTAATTACCCAACAAAAGGCTGCAGTTAGAATGATAACAAATTCTCACTACAGGCAACACACTCCACCAATATTCAAAACACTCAACCTACTCACCATACAAAACATCCATACTTATTATTGCACCTATTACATACATAGAACACTTAACTCTGATATTAACCCTCCCCTCAAACATCTCCTTGCCAACCTCAACAGAACACATGACCATAACACAAGGCATCTTACGCTATGCAAAAACTCAATGCACATAAAAGGCCCTAAAATCTGGAATTCATTACCTGTAAATATAAAAGAAACACTACCTGTTTATAAATTCAATTCTCTTCTCAAAGTTCACTTACTCACTCAAAACCAAATAAATACTGAATAACTGAACCTTATAAATTGTATATCCAAAAAGTTACTCACAATTATATCACATAAATGTTAAACCTAGGACCCAATCTAACTTTGTTATTTTTTTAAATACACTACCTAACAGGA
This sequence comes from Cherax quadricarinatus, assembly GCF_026875155.1. Classification (NCBI taxonomy): domain Eukaryota; kingdom Metazoa; phylum Arthropoda; class Malacostraca; order Decapoda; family Parastacidae; genus Cherax; species Cherax quadricarinatus. The sequence goes on from NC_069415.1 coordinate 49,433,552, forward strand.
TACTCCATTCTACTGAATGAACAGCAATGCATGCAACCATATGACCTGTCTTTGTAATACTCATTTGTGCTTTATAGTTATCTGTTTACAATAATGTCTTATCACTGATTTCATCAATGCTTAGTTAATCTTAAGTTAATTTTAAGCCAGCCCGTAATGCTATGCATATAAGTGGGTTTGGCATGCTGCTCTTACCTGTATTTTTTTTGTACCTCTGTATGTATGCTAAAATTTCTAAACAAAAAATAAAATAAAATAAAATGAAGGTAAGTGTGATGATAAATGTTCATTTATTCATTTTATTAGTGCTTTATACTTGTCATTGTTTTCTGTATGTATTTTTTTTTTTAATAAGTCGGCCGTCTCCCACCAAGGCAGGGTGACCCAAAAAGAAAGAAAATCCCCGAAAAGAAAATACTTTCATCATTCAACTCTTTCACCTCACTCACACATAATCACTGTTTTTGCAGAGGTGCTCAGAACACAACAGCTTAGAAGCATATATGTATAAAGATACACAACATATCCCTCCAAACTGTATGTACATATATCTATATTTAATCTTTAAAAAAAATATTTTTTGTTAATACTTTTGGCTGTCTGAAATGGATTAGTTGGGTTTCCATTATTTCTTATGGAAAAAATTAATTAAGCAAAAGGTAAAATTAGTTAAACGCAAGCTCTCTGGAACAGATTAATGCTGTTACTCGAGGATGCACAGTGTTTAGATAAAGGCAGGGAGGTTTTTATTGCATTTATGGATTTAGAAAAGGCATATGATAGAGTGGATAGGGGAGCAATGTGGCAGATGTTGCAAGAATATGGAATAAGTGGTAAGTTACTAAATGCTGTAAAGAGTTTTTATGAGGATAGTGAGGCTCAGGTTAGGGTGTGTAGAAGAGAGGGAGACTACTTCCCGGTAAAAGTAGATCTTAGACAGGGATGTGTAATGTTATCATAGCTGTTTAATATATTTATAGACGGGGTTGTAAAAGAAGAGAGGGGTGGGATTAAATTATGGGGAATTAAATACAAAATGGGAAGTGACACAGTTACTTTTTACTGATGATACTGTGCTTATGGGAGATTCTAAAGAAAAATTGCAAAGGTTAGTGGACGAATTTGGGAATGTGTGTAAAGGTAGAAAGTTGAAAGTGAACATAGAAAAGAGTAAGGTGATGAGAGTATCAAATGATTTAGATAAAGAAAAATTGGATATCAGATTGGGGAGGAGGAGTATGGAAGAAGTGAATGTTTTCAGATATTTGAGAGTTGACGTGTCAGTGAATGGATTTATGAAGGATGAGGTTAATCATAGAATTGATGAAGAAAAAAGGCGAGTGGTGCGTTGAGGTATATGCGGAGACAAAAAACGTTATCTATGGAGGCAAAGAAGAGAATGTATGAAAGTATAGTAGTAGAATGACATGGAGAGCGTATAAATCTGTAGGGGAAGGAAGGCGGTAAAGGAGGTTTTGTGGGTGAGGGGCTTGGGCTTCCAGCAAGCATACGTGAGCATCTTTGATAGGAGTAAATGGAGACGAATGTTATTTGGGACCTGACGAGCTGGTGGAGTGTGAGCAGGGTAATATTTAGTGAAGGGATTCAGTGAAACCGGTTATTTTTATATAGCTGGACTTGAGTCTTGGAAATGGGAAGTACAATGCCTGCACTTTAAAGGAGGGGTTTGAGATATTGGCAGTTTTGAGGGATATGTTGTGTATTGTTTTACGTATATGCTTCTAAACTGTTGTGTTCTGAGCACCTCTGCAAAATCAGTGATTATGTGTGAGTGAGGTGAAAGTGTTGAATGATGTTGAAAGTATTTTCTTTTTGGGGATTTTCTTTCTTTTTGGGTTACCCTGCCTCGGTGGGAGATGGCCGAATTGTTAAAAAAATATATATACATGTATATACAGTGGAACCTTGACTTACGAGTGTCCCAACTTACGAGTTTTTGAGATATGAGCAGTCCCTGGGTCGATTTTTTGCTCTGAGTTAGAAGCCAACATTTGTTGAGAAATGGTTTACCAGCTAAGGTTAAAGATTAAATATGGGGAGTACTTAGCTGATTAAACAGCTATCGTCCACACAGCCGCCCCTGCAGACGAGGTCTTGAGAAGCTATCGAAGTCACTTCTCAACGGGCTGCAAAAGATTATATTATGTATGATTATAAATTACCCCTAGGGGGTGTTATGTCAGCATATTTCATTCACTGATGGCTGACGTACATACTTGTGTGGACTCAAAAGTCTGCACCTCACTGCCGACTATAGGTTGATTACAAACTCCTTGCGACACAAGAACTGCGCAGTCCCCCGTACTACAAGAAATTCATAACCCACCTTGCTCTTGTAGCATGAGCTATGGTGTTCTTTACACCCTCGACAGGTATCGGTGGCTTGATAGAAGCTGAAGTGTCCGTGGATGTCTACGTCTTCCATAGTCTTGGAATGCTGTACGCACACTGGTACACTATGTTCCACAAGGTTTGTCTTTATTGTTCACAATCTTATCACTAAAGAAGCTGATCACACTTCTCTAAGTGTTTATCGTGTTTTGTGAGACACTTTGTTCACACTAATGCACGGATCAGTGTTCTTTGTTGGTTATCCTGGCACCAGTGTGACTCCCAGTAGGGTGAAAAGTAATCTGACCTCACAGCGTCCTACGCCGCTGCAGTGCCCCTCGAACATAAAGAAAAGCTGACCTAGTACTTTTGCTTCCTTGCCACTTCCTCCATGAAGCAAAGCAGAATGCTTGATTCTTGCTATCTCAAGCATAGACAACAATGTACACTATCTTTACCATGGTAATAAAGTGGGAGCAGGATTTTCCTTAATTGTCCTGCTAAAGTAAGAGATGGGCTGTCTTTTATTAAACTACATTTTGCAACATTGGACTCTTGCAAGGAGCGGCGGTCGCTTGACCACGTCACATACTCGTATTGCATCTGGGATCAATTACTTGCAGTAGCAGTAAACAAGATGCTTTCCCCTTCTGAGAGGGCTGGGCCCCTCAGGGCTGAAAGGGGCTGAAGGGGGCTGATACCCCCCTCCTGGAGAAAATTTCTCCACACTGGGGGGCAGCGGAAGTTCGCTGCAGGTGAACTATTCATCACTTAACATTAATTTGATTTTCTCACTCACCACCACTGCTGCTTGTCTTTTCTGAACAGCTTTAGTCTGTGTGGTTTCTTGAGAATCACTAATTTGGTTTTCAACACTGTGTAATTCTAATGGCACTAGTTTATTTATTGTCCTCTTGGTTTAGAAAGACACGTTAGCAAACACTGACATATTTATTAGAAAACGTTTCGGTCCTGGGACCGTGATCACTTCTAACATACCGAGATAGAAAGACATTGTATATATAGGCGGAGAGTGAGGTGTGAGTGACGCACTTGTCGGTATTTATTACCAAGGTTTATACCATTGTCCGCTTATTCACTACATCTTTGCTCGAAACATCAACTGTCCTGATGATTCCATTTGCATCAGGATATATGGTCACAATGTTTCCAAGTGGCCATTGGGACCTTGGACCATCATTGTCAATAATCACTATGTCACCAGGTCTTAAGGACTTAGGATTTTCAGGAACACCAGCTCCATAGAAGTGTTCTCTCAATGAGGTGGGATAGTCTTCTCGCCAAATTTTCTCCCAACATTCAATCACTTTATTAAGATGTTTGAATTTACGTCTGAGTTGCTCAGGTTCGAAATAAGTAGGATCCTCTATAATTTCTTTATCATTCATGGGAGGAACAGGTTCGAGCCTTCTGCCATGGAGTAAATGAGATGGGCTTAACACTTCTAAATTGTCCAGATCATCGGTAACATGATATGTATGTAAGGGATGGGGTACACTCTCTGGGGCAGAGGTGGTCGCATTTGCCAACTCGATCAAGAGGGCCACTGCTGATTTGTCTAGGATTTTAAACTGATAGAAGATAGAGGTATGGTTGTGTGTAGGAAATAGACAGGGTGCAGCACTGAAGTTGAAAACAGTAAATGTTTAAAAGACTATTCATCATAAAGTTACAAATACAGACAATGGAACTGGTGAGCAAACAGAGAGAGACTAGCTTCCTTAAGGTTTACCATAGTATCTTTACTAATAGTAGGAGTGCAAGAAATAAGATAGATGAGCTAAGATTAAATGCAAATGCAGGAAGCATAGATATTACTGCTATAACAGAGACCTGGTTCAATACGAAAGATAGAGAAATGCCTTCTGAATGCCACATACAAGGCGATAAATTATTCCACATTGATAGGGTCAACAGGAAGGGTGGTGGAGTAGCGATGTATGTCAGAAATAATTTAACTTGTTGCATTAGACAAGATATGAAATTAGAAGTGTCAGCCACTGAATCTGTGTGGCTACAGCTTCTGGAGGGCAGTGAAAAGCTAATCTTGGGTGTGATTTACAGGCCCCCAAACCTTGATAAGGAGATCAGGAAACTTCTATGTGATGAAATTCGTAAGGCATTTACATTCGAAATTGTGCTAATGGGAGATTTTAACAGGATTTGACAGGAAATTTAGAGTCAAGTGACTTTCTTGATAGGATTCAGGATTAAAAAAAAAACAGCTTGTGACAGAACCAACTAGATGAAATAACCTGCTTGACTTGGTTCATGCCAGCAGGGAATCACCAATTAATAATCTTGAGGTTAATGATGAGCTTGGGGAAAGTGATCATAAATCACTCAGTTTTAATATATCATGGGATTACTCTCATAATGGCAATCAAGTCTCTGTTCCTGACTTTACAGAATTTGGTTGTTGTGTGGTTTACATATAGTTAAATAATGATTACAGAGTGTACCACTAGAACGCCTAGCATGGCTAGGCATTTCGGGCAGACTTAGTTTAATTCTTTATTTTAAAATATTACAAATTATGAGGTAAGTTGGTATTATGGCTAAGTGACTAAATACTAGTTTGTGAGTTTAGCAATATGAATGCCTTTGTTTTGGCATAGTACATAGTTTCAGTATTGGAGTATCATAGGATTCATTATTTTAAGATTGAGATTAATATTTCTGTTTATGGTCAAATGGGTGAGTGAGTGTAAGTGTGAACCACCAGGTGGTATTCGTGTAGTTAGTTGATGGGGTTTATCAGGGAGATAAGATGTTTTCTAATGGTAGTTTTTAAGGTGATGAATGTGTCTTCAGTTCTAGAGTTCTCAGGTAGGGTGTTCCAGATTTTAGGGCCTTTGACATACATTGAAGTTTTTGTAAAGGTTTAGTCGGACATGGGGAATGTCGTAGAGATGTTTGTGTCTGGTGTTATGCCTGTGGGTTAGATAAGATAAGATAAGATAAGATTTTGTTCGGATTTTTAACCCCGGAGGGTTAGCCACCCAGGATAACCCAAGAAAGTCAGTGCGTCATCGAGGACTGTCTAACTTATTTCCATTGGGGTCCTTAATCTTGTCCCCCAGGATGCGACCCACACCAGTCGACTAACACCCAGGTACCTATTTGCTGCTAGGTGAACAGGACAACAGGTGTAAGGAAACGTGTCGAATGTTTCCACCCGCCGGGAATCGAACCCGGGCCCTCCGTGTGTGAAGCGGGAGCTTTAGCCACCAGGCCACCGGGCCACCGGTGGAGGCCACCGGGCCACCGGTCCAGGCCACCGGGCCACCGGTTCTGTCACAACTATCAAGAAAGCGTTTTAGGTAAAGGTTGATATTGGAGTTTAAGGTCCTGTAGATGTAGATTGCACAGTAGTAAGTGTGGATGTACTGAACAGGGAGTAAGTTTAGATCTATGAAGAGTGGGGGGGTGTGTTGCCAGGGATGGGATTTAGTGATTATTCTTACTGCAGCTTTTTGTTGGGTTATTATTGGCTTCAGGTGTGTTGCTGCAGTTGATCCCCAAGCACAAATAGCATAGGTGAGGTATGGATAAATAAGTGAGTGGTATAGTGTGAGAAGGGCATTTTGCGGCACGTAGTATCGTATCTTGGAGAGGATCCCAACTGTTTTGGATACTTTTTTGGTTATGTGTTGGATATGGGTGCTGAAATTCAGGTTGTTGTCAGGTATAGGCCTAGGAATTTGCCCTCATTATGTCTGGTAATTAGAGTGTTGTCGATCTTAATGTTAATTTGTGCATATCCTGCTCTGCTACCAAACATAATAGAGTAGGTTTTGGCAGTGTTAAGCGTAAGTTTATTGGCTGTCATCCAAGTCGATATTTTGATCAGCTCCTCGTTAACAATGGTGTTGAGGGTGGCAAGATTAGGGTGAGAGATGACATAAGTCGTGTCGTCAGCAAAGAGAATGGGTTTCAGGTGTTGGGATACGTTTGGAAGATCATTGATGTATATGAGAAAGAGCAGGGGACCAAGGACACTTCCCTGCGGAACTCCAGTATCAAGTGGCCGTGTTGTTGATGCTGTGTCTTTAATGGTAACATACTGATACCTATTAGTAAGGTAAGATTTGAAATAAGCAAGCGCATGGCCTCTTATACCGTAATGGTCAAGTTTGTGGAGTAGGATGTCGTGGTCTACTGTGTCAAAAGCTTTTCTTAGGTCAATAAAAATTCCTAGTGGATATTCCTTATTTTCCAATGCTGTGTAAAGCAGATCTAGCATTTTTATGATTGCATCATTAGTGCTTTTATTTTTCCTAAATCCAAATTGGCAGGGGTTGAGTATGTTTTGTGCTGTTATAAATGAATATAGTCTCCTGTGCACGAGTTTCTCAAAGATTTTGGATAGCAATGGTAAGTTTGATATTGGCCTATAGTTGTTTTAAGTCTGTAGGGTCACCACCTTTATGTATTGGTGTAACCCTTGCCATCTTGAGTAGTTTCGAGAAGGTGCTAGTTTCTAGTGACTTGTTAAAAAGTAATGAAATAGCATGCGAAAGGATATGGGCCGCTCGCTTGTACAGTAATGGTGGGACATTGACAGATTCCTGAGTTGTTTTTAAGTGACTTTATAATCTCGGTGACTTCCGAGGGCTCAGTTGGTGCAAGATAGAAGGAATTTGGGAAATTCCCATCTAGGTAGTCCCCAGCATGGGCATTAGTATGTGGCATTTTATTGGCAAGATTAGATCCTATGGTTGAGAAGAAGTCGTTTATCTTGTTAGCTGTGTCAGGGGATGTAGTGGTGTTTCATTAGGTTTTAGTTAGGACAATATTCTTGGTTTTTTTTCAGTTTGTGGGTCCCTAGAATCTGAGAGAGTGTTTTCCAGGTCTTTTTTATATCTCCTCTAGTGTCTGTGAATCTACTGGAGTAGTATAGTTGTTTGGCTTTCTTTATTACTTTGGTGAGAACTGATGAATAGTGTTTAAAAATTTCTTTTTTTTTTAACCCCCTGTCTATTTTGCTTTCATTTTGGTGTTTCTTGTAAATATTTCAAAAATGGGGGCGGAAACCTGGGAAAACCAAGCCGTTTTTTTTTTAAACCCCTGTTTTGTTTTTTTAGGACAATTTTTTGGTTGTATATCTAAAAAAATTTTGTTAAAAAAAATTGCCCTTTTCCAGTCTTCAGTACCTTTGGCCTTGGAGAATTTGTGGGCCCAGTCAACAACTCAGGTCGTTGTGAACTTCCTTTTTTGGGGGCCCTTTTCCTCATGGAGTCAAAATGGCCCTTTGTTGTATTAAAAGTGGTGGTTTTTTAAATTTGTTTGTCAAAAGGGTTTGGGGTAGTGGCCCCTGTAGTTATCTGTGATTATCCCTTTGTTTTTAAGGGGGGGCTAGTTTATTGGGTCCATAGGGGTCTATTAGGGTTGCACTTGTCCCCCCCAGTGACCTGGTTGGTTTATTTTATTGTTGGTATAAAAGTGTGTTTTTTTCAAAATTGTTGTTTTAAAACATTTACAGGCTGATCATTAGTAACCAAGGTTGATTTTGAAGTCTCCAGCTAAGAGAAGGGGGTTTGCTTATTATTTGGTCTGTTTTTATTATTTGATTTTAAATTTTCTCACTGAAATTTGGGATGTTTGGTGGGGGTATTGGGTAAATGGAAACCGATTTTTTAAAAGGTTTTTAAAGGTTTTTTACGAAAAAATAGCAAAAATGTTTTCCCCCCATTCATCACTAAAGCAAGTGGTGCTAATACAAGAAAATTTTTTTGGGAGAAAATAGTTTTGGCAATACCCCCCCAACTTGGTTGGTCTGCAGTTGTAATTGCTGTGTATCCTGGTAGGGGTTAGAAAATATATTGTGCCCCTGCTTAAGCCAGGCCCTCAAAAGAATAATGCAGGAGAAGGGGGGTTTTTTTTAGTGTTTCCCAAAGGAGTGCCAGGGGGTCTTTTCATAGGGTTTTCTTAAAGGCCCTTATTTTGTATTTAAAGTACTGATGGGGGCCTTTAGCATTGTTTAGGATAGGGGCTGGGTTTGATGCTGTGTAATAAAGGAGTTATTTTTTCCAATGGGTTTTGTTTGGGTGCGGGTTTAAATGGAGGTTTGACCCGGGGCAACTTTGATAAAATTCATCTTCAAATTTTTAAAATTTATGGTTATTTATATCCTGAGTTTGTTTGAGTTTTAGTACTGATATCTGTAGTGGTGGGAAGCTTGGAAAAATTTTATATAGTGGGAGTATTTTGGAATATAGGTATAGTCCCCTACTACAATAATAAAAGTTGATGTTGTCAAATTTTTGGTGCTGGAATGAAAAAAATTAAAAACAGGAAAAACTATAATAAAAAAATAAAAAATTTTAAAAATAGAACAAGACTCACTTGTAATTGCATTTGGGTCTAATATAAGGGACTTTTGGGGATTCTTTTTTTTGAGCTTAGAAAGACTATATTACAACTAAAATTTAACCTAAAATAAAAAAATAAAAATTTAAAAAAAATAGCCCATTCTCAACTAGTAATTTCAATTTGGTTAATATAAAAAATTTTGGGTATTGACTAAGTAAAACTGAGTTTAAAATCTAAAAAATAAAAAAAAGGCACAAGACTCTCAATTGAAATTTGCACTAAGGTGTTATGTAATTGTTTACAAGAATTAGAGTATAACTAGATTTAAATTGAAAAGATAAAATATACAATTTTAAGGGTACAAAAGAAAAAAAAAAAGTAGGTTTTTAAACGGGGGTTCAAAAAACAGTGAGTTGATAAAGGGGTTTTTACTCACTAAAAACAGTGAGTTTAAAAACGGTTTTTAAATTCCAATATATTTTTAGTTTAATTAAGGGGTTTTTTATAAACTTTTCAGTGAGTTTTTAAACGGTGTTACTTTTACAGTGGGGTTTGAAAAAGGGGTTTACTCATTTAAAAGGGGATTGTTAAACGGTGTTTACAAATACAGTGAGTTGATAAAAAGGGTTTTACTCCAATACAGTGATTGGGTTTAAAGGGTTTTATTCACATACAGGGGAGTTGATGAACGGTTTTTACTTTTCCCAGTGATTTTGTTAAACGGTGTTACTCACTATACAGTGGGGTTGAAAAAAAACGGTTTACTCACTTTTCCCGGGTGAGTTGATAAAAGGGTTTTTACCACTATACAGTGAGTTGATAAAGGGTTTACTCACTTTACAGTGATTAAAAAAGGGGGTTTAACTCACTATACAGGGGAATTCATAAACGGTTTTATTTATAAAATTGAGTTTTTAAAAACTTTTTGAAAACCACTATACAGTGAGAAAAAACGGTTTTAACCACTATACAGTGATTTGGGGTAAACCCCCGGTTTTATTTCACTATACAGTGAGTTTTTTAAAAACATTTGCCTAAATTTTACAGTAAATTTTTTAAAGGGTTTTAAATTCACTATACGGGGAGCTGATAAACGGTTTAAATCACTATACAGGGGTTTTGAAAAAGGGTGTTATCACTATACAGGGGGTTTGTTAAAGGGTTTTTTCTCACTAACAGTGAGCTGTTTAAAGGGTTTTTTTATTTTAAAAAGTTTTTTTTTGAAAAAGGGGGTTTATCCTATACGGGAAGTTTTAAAATTTTGGTTTTTATATACAGTAGTTGTTAAACGGTAAAACCACTATACAGTGAGCTGAAAAGGGGTGTTTTCACTATCCCGGATTAAATAAACGGTTTTTACTCACTAAAAACCAGGAGTTTTTAAAAATGTTGTTACTATACAGTGATTGAAAAATGGTGTTACCACTATACAGTGGGGTTTTTTAAAAGGTTTTAAATAAAAGAGTGATTTGAAAAACAGTGTTTTATACAGTGACTGTTAAAGGGTGTTACTCACTATACAGTGGGGCTGAAAAAGGGGTGTTATTTCACTATACAGTGATTTGGATAAAAGGGTGTTACTCACTATACAGTGAGTTTTTAAAAATGGTGTTACTATAAAATGATTTTTGAAAAAACGGCATTATTTCACTATACGGGTTATTGAAAAAATGGTTTCCCTCATATACAGTGATTTGAAAAAAGGTTTTACTCACAAAAACATGATTGATAAACATGTTACTAACGCGATTTTTAAAAACGGTTTTTTACTCACTATACAATGATTTGATAAAGGGTGTTCCCTCACAAATACAGTGAGTTGTTAAACAGTTTTTTCCCCTTTCCCACTAAAACGGGTGATTAAAACGGGTTACTCATTTAGGGGGAGTTGTTAAACGGTTTTAAACCACAAAACAGGATTGATAAAGGGTTTTACTCCACATACAGTGATTGGGAAAAACGGGGGTTACTCATTATACAGGGGTTTTAAATAAACGGGTTACTATACAGCAAAGTTTTTAAAAGGGTTGTTTACCACAAAAACATTGAGTTTTTAAAAGGGTTTGTTACTATACAGTGATTTGAAAAGGGGTTTTACTAAACTTTTCCCATTTTTTGAAAAAATGGATTACTCACTATACAGGATTTTGGAATAAACATGTGTACTCACTTAAGTGATTTGAAAAACCCAGTTTTTTACTATACAGCGAGTTGTTAAAAAAAATTTTAACTAAATTATACGTGGGGTTGAAAACCCGGTGTTACCCCTTTAAAACCAGGGGGAGTTGATAAACGGTGTTATTTCATATAAAAGTGTTTGAAAAAACGGTTTTTAAATCACAAATAAATTTAGTTTTTTTAAACAGTGTTACTCACTATACATGATTTTGATAAAGGGTTGGTTACTCACTATACAGTGAGTTGAAAAAACGGTTTTTCTCACTAAAACAGGGGAGTTGAAAAAAAGGGTTTGTTACTATACAGCGAGTTTTAAAGGGTTTGTTACTCCTTTTACAGTGATTTAAATAAACGGTGTTACCACTATACAGGGGTTGATAAACGGTGTTACCCCACTAAAACCGTGAGTTTGATAAATGGTTTTTACTATAAAATTTTTTGTTAAAAGGTTTTTACTAAACTATGCAGTGATTTTGTTAAACAGTGTTACCCCACAAATACAGGGGGTTTGAAAAAGGGTGTTATTCACTAACAGTGATTTTAAAAAAAAACGGTGTTACTCACTATAAAGTGAGTTTTTAAAACCGGGGGTTAAATCACTATACAGTGATTTTAAAGGGTTTTTTACCACTTTTTCAATGACTGTTTAAACGGTTTTTTTTTCCCATACAGTGAGTTGAAAAAGGTGTTACGCACTATAAAGTAAGCTGAAAAAAGGGTTTGTTATTTATCCCCAGTAAGTTGAAAAAACGGTGTTACTCACTATACAGTGATTTTTTTTAAAAATGGTTTTTACTAAAACATTGGTTGAAAAGGGTGTTACTCACTATACAGTGAGTTTTAAAAATAAATTTTTTGTTACTCACTAAAACAGTGAGTTGAAAAAATGGGTTTACTATACAGTGAGTTTTAAACGGTTTTTTATAACGGGAAAGTTGATAAACCCTTTTATTACTCACAAATACAGTGAGTTTTTAAACTTTTTTACCACTATACGGGTTGATTTGATAAACGGTTTTCTCACTTTTCAGTGAGTTGATAAACGGTGTTACTCACTATACATGAGTTGAAAAAGGGGGTTGCTAAACGGTTTTAAATGGTGTTACTCCCCAAATTCAGGAGTTGTTTAAACGGGTTTTACTACTATTCATGATTGATAAACTTTTGTTACCCCCCTTTTTTTATACAGTGAGTTGAAAAAAGGGTGTTAATACAGTGAGTTTTAAAACGGTTTACCCCAACTTAATTGGTTGAAAAAAGGGTTTGTTCTCACTATACAGTGAGTTTTTAAAATTTGGTCCCACTCCCCTTTTAAAAGGAGTTGATAAACTGTGTTACCCCACTTTTCAGGGAGTTGATAAATGGTGTTACTCACTAACAGTGAGTTGATAAGCCGGTTTTACAAAAACCGAGTTTTTAAAACGGTGTTACTCACTATCCCGTGAGTTGATAAACGGTTTACTAACTTTACGGGTGATTTTGATAAACTTTTTTACTCATTACAGTGAGTTGAAAAAATTTGGTGTTACATACAAGGGGTTTTTGTTAAAAGGGGGTTATTTCACTTTGCATGATTTTTTAAACAGTGTTACTCACAAAATACAGTGGTTAATAAACCCGGTTTGTTTACTCCCCTATACAGTTATTTATTAAAAAGGGTTTTTAAACTCACTATACAGTGAGTTGTTAAACGGTTTTCCCTCACAAATAAGTGAGTTTTTTTAAACGGTGTTACTCATATTAAATTTGAGCTGATAAAGGGTTTTTACCCCACTATCCCGTGGATTTTGAAAAAACGGTTTTTACGACTATAAATTTGAGCTGATAAAGGGGTTTTACTATACAGTAATTTTGATAAACGGGGTTACTCCCCTATACAGTGGGGTTGTTAAAGGGTGTTACAAATTAAAATGATTGTTTAAAGGGTTTACTCATTTAACGGGTTGGCTGAAAAAAATTTGTTATTTTCGCTATCCGGGTGAGTTGAAAAATGGTTTTAATTTATACAGTGAGTTGTTAAAGGGTTTTTTTACTATACGTTGGAGTTATAAACGGTATTATTTACTATACAGTGAGTTTTTTAAAACGGGGGTTATTTCACTATCCTTGAGTTGAAAAAGGGTGTTACTAAACTATGCAGTGATTGAAAAAGGGTTTTTTACTCACTAAAACAGTAAAGTTGATAAACGGTGTTGCAACCAGCGGTTTTTAAAAGGGGGTTACTCACTATACATGATTGAAAAAAAGGGTGTTACTCACTTTTTCAGGGATTTTGATAAACTTTTTTACTCACATAAAAGTTTTTTTAAAAAAAATGGATTACTATACAGTGATTTTGAAAAAAAGGGGGGTTTACTCACTATACTTTGATTTTGATAAAGGGTGTTACCCTATACAGGGGGAGGGGTTAAAGGGTGCACTAAATTACATTTGATTTTTTTAAACCCTTGAAAATTCCACTATGCATTGAGTTTTTAAATGGTGTTTCTCACTTTTCCCAAGTGAGTTGATAAGCGGTGTTACCATTTACGGGTGAAGTTGATAAAGGGTTTTTACTCACTAAAAAGGGGAAGTTGATAAACTTTTTTAATCATTAATTTTTGAGTTGAAAAAACGGGGGTTTTTCGCACAATACAGTGGGGTTAATTAAAACGGTGTTACCCCACATACAGTGAATTAAAAACGGGGGAAACTAATTTAAAACAGTGATTTTGATAAACGGGGGTTCCCTTAACAGTGATTTTATAAATGGTTTTCTCACTGTACAGTAATTTAAATAAAGGGTTTTAACTCACTGTACAGGATTTGACAAAGGGTTTTACCCAAAAAACCCAATAAATTGATTAAAATGGGGGTTACCCCACCGGGTAATTTTTTTCAAACACATACTTTTGGTAGTAAAACTAAGCATTTTTTACACACATGATGTTTTTATAGTATAAAAATTTTGAAGCAAAAAAATTGCCCCTTTTGTTTTAAAAAAAATACAAATTTAAATTTTTAAATAATTTTAAACCATGTTAAAGGGAAAATTTTAGACCCCCTGAGATTTTTCTTGTAAAAAACCGAGTTCTTTTTTTCTCTCTTTTATCAAGCAAATGAAAATTTTATTGAATGAACTAATTTATTTTTTTTTTTAAACGCTGGTTTTTTTAAAATAAATTTTAATTTTCAGTTGATTGTCTTTCGCGAAGCGACGTTCGAAACTTTTTTTAAAAGTATCGTTGAAATGGTTGTTTCCCAGACAAGAAAATAAAAAAATCGAAAAGTTTACACCCCAAACTAAAGCTACTGGGGGTGGGAAAATCCCCTTAAAAAAAGAATTGGCAGAAATAATTAAGTTGGTAATTTGCCCCAGCGATAAACTTTTGTCAGCTTAATGTGTATATAGTGTAAAAGGGGGGAGGACAGGCCCCTAAATACAATATTCACCCCACATTCCAGGGTCTTTTCCCAAAATTTAAAATTTCTGTTGACTGACTGATATCGTAAGTGAGAGAGGAAAAGGGTTAAAACCAATCTAAATATATCGAAAAGGGGAAGAGGGAAGGAGTTAAAGCAAAAACCAAAAATTTTTTTTTAAAGGAGATTTATTTTTTGCCCGGGCAAATTCCCTTCTGTCTGTCTTTTATTATCTGTTTGTTTCCCTGTCTCTATCTCTGTCACGCCTACTCTGTCTTTTTCTCCATCTCGTCTCACGGGTTTCCCGAATAAATCCCATTATACTATGTAAATAAACTAGGAAAAACAAAAAAAATCAGACAAAGTGCTTACGATCATTAGTTTGTAAGGCATAAAAAGGGCCATGACTAGTAAGAAATTTCCTTTTCCACTTGTTCGGGAAAACGACGTGAAAAAGCTCTGCATTGTTGTTATACCTGTTGGCTCATGAGGGCCTCTCTCCCTGAGACAGAGAGACAATAAAAAGACAGGAAGATAACCCCAAAAATAAGCAGATACAGAGGTAAACAGAAACTAGACAGACAATAAACCCGAAAAAAGATAACAAAAACAAAATAAAAATAAAACCGGCCCTGTTTATGTGGAATATGAAAAAAAAAAGCCTAAGCAGTGGGACGATCATCAAATGTCACTGCCCCTGCTGCACTGCAGCAGTACAGTGAAAACCCCCTTAAAACTGTGTTCAAGGAATTTCATAAACTACTCGCATTTCTTAAACATTGTCCTCTTCAAGGGGGGGTCCTTGGCGTGGTGAAAAGGGGGGTCTTGGTCTGAGGAATTAGACCTGGGTTTGGGTTTCTTCCCAGACCGAAAACCCAATTTAACCCCCCCAAACCCCCGTTCCCTATCCCTCCCTCCCCCTCCTCCCCCTTTTTTTTTCCTCCTCCTCCTCCCCAACCCCCCTTTTTGCCCTTCCTTTTTTTTTTTTTTTTTTTTTTTTTTTTTTTTTTTCCACAGGGACGCTATTTTCCCAGGGGAGGGGGGAAAAGGGGCCGGGGTCCATCCCATTCCGTTTTTGGTTCTTGGCGGTGGGGTAGTTTGCCCTGGAATCCGGGTTGCCTTTAGGGTGTCCTGATCCCTCTCCGGTATCCCAAAAAGGGTTTGGGTTTGGGTTTCTCCCCGGCGGAAGGGGGTATCTCTGGAAGCCCCCTTTCGGAAATTTCCCGGGGTGGTGGGCCCAAAGGGGGGTATGCTTTGTGGCGGATTTTCCCGGCCCGCCCTCTCTTTTTTCCACTAAAATAGTCGGGAGTGTTTAATTTTCTTTCCCCGGGTTGCCGGTTTACTTTTGGGGTGGGGGGGGTGAGGAGGGGAAAGGCACGGGGGGTTTCCCTCTGCATCTGCGCTACTTGCGGTGCTGAGGGGCCTCTTTGGGGGCGGGAGGGAGAGTTCTGGCCCTTTCATTCCTTTCCCAGGAAAATATCCCTCCCCGACCCCCCCCTTTTTTTTTTTCTTTTATTTATTTTTATTTTTTTTCAAACTTTCTTTTTTTTTTTCTTTAAAAAAAAAAAGGGAAAAAATAACCTAAACCCTGGCAGGGCCCCAGTCCATGAAACCCCACCCCTGGGGCCCTTTTTTTGATACCCCCACCCCGTTCTGACCCCCCTTCTTTGCCAAATCTTCGGCCGGGGAATTTCCCATGCCTCTGTTAAACCCCTTGGGGGTGGGTTTTTTCCCCCACCTGCTTCAGGTACTGAGGGCCCCGCTGTCCTTGAAATTTTTCTGCCCCTTTGTCTCCTTGACTATGGGTTCCCGGCCCCTCCCCTACAGTGCGGGAAATTTTTGAATCGGCCCGGCCCTTTTCCCCGTCGGCCAACTCTGGTCCCACGCCTAAACGCCAACAACAATTACCTTTCTTTTAATTTTATTTCTTCTCCACCCTTTTTTGTTTTCTCAGAAAAAAATCGACACTCCTTCACTTTCCCTTCCCCGCTCAGTTTAGACGCAAAAAAGGACTAAATTCTTTTTTTTACTACCGGGCTTCCCCTATGGGCCCATCTTTCGACCACGTATTGGCAAAAGGAAAAACCCACTCCATGTTGGTTAAAAATTTTTTCTTTTTTATGTCTTAAGAACGGTACGTGCTCGTCACCGTAAAAATGCTACCCAGGCTCATGGCTTTCTCGTCTTTTCCCCTTTCAATACTGTTTCCCGGGAACTATTGAAAAGCATCAATTTTCCAATTCTTTTAAAATGGGTTTTCCGTCATTCAGCTCCATACCCTATTCAACAAAATTTTTAACATGTGGCAATGACATTCTTGAACAGGGTGGAACCCAAAAAATTTTTTCCCAATCCTTTAAGGGGACACTTACATTTTTTCCTGCCCACGGGCGAGACATACCCTTCAATTTTGGTCTTTAACTTTTGACAGCCCCTGGGAAATCCCCCTCCCCCATTTAGGGACAGGAATCGGTTTAAAAAAGGGTTCGAAGGTGATCCCTACAACCGCAACCCGTTTTAAAATTGCTGGCGATTTGGCCATCCAAACGAAATATGCAGATCTATCGCCGAATGCCCTTTTTGTGGTGCCCATGACCCTTTTAATATGTCTTTCAATTTTACCCTCCCCTTTCCTTAATTGTCCCTGAGGCTCACCCTTTGTACCTCGCCCTTGTTTAAGTCACTTTAAAAGAGCGGGAAAACCCTTTACCTTTAAGAGGCCAGAAAGGGCTCCCCTTTTGCCATGGCAGTTTCTCATCCCCCGCCTCCAAGGGGGCCCCCCGTGTTTTTTTTTTCCCGTGTTTTTAAAAAGTCCCCCCACTTTGGTTTTCCCATCTTTTGCACCCACCCCCCCCGTGGTTTCACTCTTTTCCTAGTCACTCTTGTAGCAATTCTTTTGCTGTCCTCGGGTCAGACGTCCCTACTTCCAAAGTCCAGTCTGTCTTTTTTTCTTCGGTTCTCTCCCACAAGCCTCAGTAGCGAAGAAATCCGGATACCCCCTCCTCCCAAATTTTCCCCCCTACTTCTCAAAAGCAAAAAAAATTTCCTTTTTTCACCTCCTACCCCTCTTCCCAAACCTTTCCCCATTTTCCCTTCCCCGTCCCGTAAACCCGGTTCTTCCCCCCTCAATGGCTCTGTTACAAATGTAGGGTTCACCCTCCCCCTCGTACTGTACCCCTCTCCTGTTCCCCCCCAAATTTCTTCCTCTTCTGGCCCCCCCTCCCAGGTTTTTTGCCTCTTCTGTTTCCCC
This sequence comes from Cherax quadricarinatus, assembly GCF_026875155.1. NCBI lineage: Eukaryota > Metazoa > Arthropoda > Malacostraca > Decapoda > Parastacidae > Cherax > Cherax quadricarinatus. The sequence continues at coordinate 49,451,070 of NC_069415.1, forward strand.
TTTCCCCCACTTCTTTCCCTTCCCTCCACCCTTTCGGCTTCCCCCCCCCTGGTACAGTCCAAATTTCAGTTCCAATCTTTACTTTATTTCCCCCCCCTACCATTTCCAAAAATTTTCTCCCATACGAGTCTCTGAAATTTTTGAAACACTTTAAGCAATCTCTGAATATAAAGCAGAACCCCCAAAACCCCAATGGGGCACTGATCCACCTCCACTCCTTCTCTTCCTCTACTCCCTCTGCGCAACTCCCTTTTTTCACAGCACACCATTCCTTCGTTTCTTTTAAAAAAAGGTTTTTTTTTTTTCCCCTGCCTCCGCCTGTGGACCCTTTTCTAACCCCCTAGGTTCCTTTGGAAACCCCTTTCCGGGGGAAATTTCCCAAATACAAAGGGGGCCCCCCCTTAACGAAACACCTCCAAAGCGACCCAAATTTTTTTTTATTTTTTATTTTCACCCAGCCCCATTTCCCCCCAAAGGCAGGGTGGCCCCAAAAAAAAAAAAAACTTTCAACCATCATTCACTCCCTTTACTTTTTTGCCAGAAGGGGCTTTAACCTACAGTTTTTAAAAGCCCAAAAAAAACACCCCTCCTTCAAGTGGCCCGGGGCCCGTTTCTTTCCCCCTCCCGGGGTCAAGTCCGGGCCCGCCGGGTTTTTCCCTGAATCCCCTTTATAAATTTTACTTTGCTCACACCCCCAACAGCACGTCAAGTATTAAAAACCATTTGTCTTTCCCTTCAACTCCTATCCCAAACGCTCAAAAAAGCATGCCCCGCTGGAAGTCCAAGCCCCCCGCCACAAAAAACCCCCTTTCCCCCCCCCCTTTCCAAACCCCTTTCCCAGGCCGAAACCCCCACCCCGCCTTTCCTTTCCACTCAGATGAAAACACTCTTGAAATCAAAACTGTTTTGCTCCTTTTTCCCCTACATGTTCCCCCAACCAACCCCAAAACCCTTTTCCCCAGCCCTCTGGGGCAAAAACCCAAAATTTTTGGGTTTAAACCCGCACCCCTCCTAAATTCCAAAACTAGAATTTTCTGGGATTAAAATTCCCCACCACACATTGCCCTCAGACATGACATCTCCACTGCCTCCAGCCTTCTCCTCGCTGCAACATTCATCACCCACGCTTCACACCCATATAAGAGCGTTGGTAAAACTATACTCTCATACATTCCCCTCTTTGCCTCCAAGGACAAAGTTCTTTGTCTCCACAGACTCCTAAGTGCACCACTCACTCTTTTTCCCTCATCAATTCTATGATTCACCTCATCTTTCATAGACCCATCCGCTGACACGTCCACTCCCAAATATCTGAATACGTTCACCTCCTCCATACTCTCTCCCTCCAATCTGATATTCAATCTTTCATCACCTAATCTTTTTGTTATCCTCATAACCTTACTCTTTCCTGTATTCACCTTTAATTTTCTTCTTTTGCACACCCTACCAAATTCATCCACCAACCTCTGCAACTTCTCTTCAGAATCTCCCAAGAGCACAGTGTCATCAGCAAAGAGCAGCTGTGACACTCCCACTTTGTGTGTGATTCTTTATCTTTTAACTCCACGCCTCTTGCCAAGACCCTCGCATTTACTTCTCTTACAACCCCATCTATAAATATATTAAACAACCACGGTGACATCACACATCCTTGTCTAAGGCCTACTTTTACTGGGAAAAAATTTCCCTCTTTCCTACATACTCTAACTTGAGCCTCACTATCCTCGTAAAAACTCTTCACTGCTTTCAGTAACCTACCTCCTACACCATACACTTGCAACATCTGCCACATTGCCCCCCTATCCACCCTGTCATACGCCTTTTCCAAATCCATAAATGCCACAAAGACCTCTTTAGCCTTATCTAAATACTGTTCACTTATATGTTTCACTGTAAACACCTGGTCCACACACCCCCTACCTTTCCTAAAGCCTCCTTGTTCATCTGCTATCCTATCCTCCGTCTTACTCTTAATTCTTTCAATTATAGAATTTATGTAAGTGCGTTTGTACGTGTATGTTTGGGGGTCTGAAATGGACTAATCTACTTCACAATATTCCTTATGGGAAAAAATTCGGTCAGTACTGGCACCTGAACATACTACTGGAATGAAAAAAGTTCGTTAACCGGGGGTCCACTGTATCTTTATCATTGCCAATCATGGCCTATTTACAGTGCAATATATGCGGCCTCAGGGGTAATCGGGGTGAGCATCAGATGTTACTCTCCCAGTTTTCCCCTGTTGGTGTTTGCTTACAGGAACCAAAATTACACTCTGCTGTTATCTCTCCCATCTCAGGCTATAATTTATTGTATTCTTCAGATCCTTTTCCTGATGGGACCTTTAATGATAGTGCCCTTCTCCTACGCACTGATATTCCGTACCATCAGCTATTTGTTCGTACTTCACTGCATTACACAGCAGCCCGTATCCACTTGCATAGGTGGTATACGCTCTGTTCTTTATATCTCTCTCCTTCTCGGGCATTATCTATTCCGGATATTGCCTTTCTTGTTTCGTCATTACCACCACCGATTCTGTTACTTGGTGATTTTAATGCCCACCATTTCCTCTGGGGGGTCTCACTGTGATTCCCGTGGCATTCAGTTAGAGGCTTTTCTTGCCACCCACCCCCTCCATGTTTTAAATACAGGTACTCACACCCATTTTGATCCTCGGACTCACACTCTCTCTTGCATCGATCTCTCAGTCTGTTCTTCCTCCGCCGCATTAGACTTCACTTGGTCTGTTCTTCCGGACTTACATGACAGCGATCATTTCCCAATCATTCTTACTTCCCCTTCATATTCACCACCTCTTCGCATCCCACGGTGGCAGTTTGATCAGGCAAATTGGAACCTTTACTCACACCTAACTGTTTTTAGAGAGGTTCCTTCTTCGTCCTCCATCGATGAGCTTTTACACCTCTTCTCGTCCTCCGTTTTAACCGCAGCTTCTCATTCTTTACCCCAAACTTCGGGCAGGCATTCTCAGAAATGTGTGCCTTGGTGGTCTCCTGCTTGTGCTCATGCAGTACGTTTGAAACGTGCTGCATGGGGCAGGTACAATAGAACCACAGAGAGACTTCTTGATTTTAAGCAGAAGCGTGCGATCGCTCGCCGTGTCATCCGTGACTCTAAACGCACTTGCTGGCGAGATTATGTCTCCACCATCACCTCTGCTTCCTCTATGAGTGCAGTCTGGAAAAAAGTACGAAAACTGAGTGGTAAATATTCTCCTGACCCGTCTCCTGTTCTGCGGGTTGCCGGTGTTGATATAGCAAACCCACTAGATGTTGCCAATGAAATTGGCAATCATCTGGTCCATATTTCTCAGGGACTCCATCTATGCCCCTCATTTCTTTCCTCAAAGTCTGCCAGAGAGTTAGCACCCTTGGACTTTTCTTCTCTCAGAGAAGAACAGTATAATGTGCCTTTTACACTTCAAGAACTGGAGGCAACACTCTCAGCTTACCGATCATCGGCAGCTGGGCCCGACGACATTCATATTCGTATGCTACAACATTTACATCAGTCAGCCCTTGCAGTCCTATTACGCCTTTACAATCTTATTTGGTCACAAGGAGTTCTTCCACAGCTGTGGAAATCCGCCATTGTTCTCCCTTTCTGCAAACCAGGCACTACGGGACATGAAACCTCCCACTATCGTCCCATTGCTCTTACCAGTGCAGTTTGCAAAGTGATGGAATGCCTAGTAAATAGACGTTTAGTGTGGTATTTAGAGAGACACAACAGTCTCTCCACTCGTCAATATGGCTTTCGTAAGGGACGTTCTACCATAGACCCCTTACTACGCTTGGATACGTATGTTTGTAATGCCTTTGTGAATAACCACTCAGTTATTGCCATATTTTTTGACCTTGAGAAGGCTTTATGACACAACTTGGAGGTATAATATTTTAGCCCAAGCCCACTCCTTAGGCCTTCGAGGCAATCTACCATCCTTCCTTAAGAACTTTTTAACTGACAGGCATTTCCGTGTTCGGGTTAATATGCTCTCCCCGGACTTTATCCAAGCTGAAGGTGTCCCCCAGGGATGTGTTCTGAGCACAACATTTTTTCTCCTTGCTATTAATGATTTGGCCTCTAGTCTTCCATCAAATATTTGGTCATCACTTATGTTGATGACTTCGCTATTGCCTGTGCAGGTGCTGACTGTCCCTTATTACAGTTTTCTCTCCAGCATGCAGTCGCCCGTGTTCCAATTGGGCCACACACGTGGGTTTAAATTTTCCAGCACTAAAACCCACCAAATTACTTTCACTAGACGCTCTGTCATCTCTGATCATCCTTTGTACCTCATGGTCCCGTATCCTGAACGTGATACAGTCAAGTTTCGGGGCCCTCCTCTTTGATTCGTGGGTTTTATCCTGGAAACCTCACATTACCTCTCTGAAGGCAACTTGTCACAGCGGCTGAACCTTCTTAAAACCCTTGCTCATCTTTCATGGGGAGCTGATCGTCAAACCCCTCCTTCGCCTACATTCCACCCTTATTTTTTCGAAACTTGATTATGGTGACCAGATCTATTCAGCAGCATCTCCTGCTACTCTCTCTAGCCTTAAAACCCATTCATCACCAAGGATTAGTTATGCCTTGGTGCTTTTCGCTCTTCCCCTGTCGAGAGCCTCTATGCAGAAGCGAACGTTCCATCCTTATCCGATCGCCGTGATGCCATTGCCTTCGCTACTATGTACGCTCTCATGATCTCCACATCCTTCCATTTATAGAATGGTCACAATATTAGTAGACATTCTTTATTTGTTCGCCGCCCTGTTTACTCCGTCCCTTCTCTCTTGCCTTCATTCGCTCTTGTCTTCTCTTCAATTACCACCTTTCTATGTACATGTAGCATCTCACTTTTCCCTACCCCCTGGGAAGTTCCAGCTGTTCGAGTCTGTTCTTTCTCCTTTTCCCCCTTTCTCGAAAGCCCAACTGTCTATGGTCGTTCCCATCTCTTTTTCTTGACCCTTTCACTCTCATTCTCTGCATTGCTGTGTACACAGGGGGCTCTAAGTCTTCTGCGGTAGATTGCAGCAGTGTTTCCGACAGGTCGTACAAGGGCATTTATATCTTCGGCTAGTATTTTTACTGCTGAATTGTATGCCATCCTTACAGCATTATCCATATTGCATCTATGCCTGTGTCATCATTTGTGGTTGTCTCAGACTCCCTTAGTGCTTTACAGGCTATACAGAAATTTGATACACCTCACCCCTTAGTCCTCCGTATCCAACTTTGGCTATGCCGCATCTTTACCAAGCATAAAGATATTGTTTTTTGTTGGGTCCCTGGTCATGTTGGTGTACAGGGCAATGAACAGGCAGACACTGCTGCGCGGTCAGCAGTACATGACCTACCAGTTTCATGTAGAGGTATTCCATTTACGGACTATTTTGCTGCAATATCTTCCCATCTTCACACCCATTGGCAACAATGTTGGTCTGCTATGTTCGGCAACAAACTTCAATCTATTAAACCGAGTATAGGTTACTGGCCGTCTTCTTATCACCAGTGTCGAGGTTGGGAGACTACTCTCTCCCGTCTTCGCATTGGCCATACTCGTCTTACTCATGGATATCTCATGGAGAGGCGCCCTGCTCCTCTCTGTGAGAATTGCCAAGTTCCATTATCAGTCAGCCACATTCTGTTGGACTGCCCACTTTATCAACGAGCACGCAGAATTTACCTCCGTCATCGTCTTCGCTCTGCTGCTCTCTCTTTACCTTCCCTTCTCGCTGATGGACCCACCTTTCATCCAGACTCTCTCATTGACTTTTTGACAACAACTGACTTACTTCACAAATTCTAATACCTTCAGCCCTTTCTACTTCAATCTCTTGCTACCCTCTACCCCTGTACTATCCCCTGCCCCGCTGTTTTCTGTAACCTACTGATCATCCCTCCTCCCTTCTGCCATCCAGTACCCTCGCTTCCTTCCCTACCTTGCAGCGCTGTATAGCCCTTGTGGCTTAGCGCTTCTTTTTTATTATAATAATAATTAAACATTGCTGGGACTTGGCCAAAAAAAAAAGGCAAAAATAATTTCTTATTTATAAATACATTTTTCATATTTAAAAACCCGTAAAAAAAAAAAAAAAAAAATGGGTGTTCTTTGGGGGGCTGGATTCATTGATGAAAACTGATTTAATATACGAACAAACAGAGTAATGAGCTGTGTCTCAGAACAAGATAAACTCGTAAGTCAAGGTATCACTGTATTAATAAGTAATATGGGGGATTATAATTATTATAATTGTGGGGGAGCACTAAACCCGTAGGATTATACAGCGCATGTGTGGGTGGGGGATGGAAGGTATTCCGGCTCAATTCAGGGAACTGGAGCACTGATCCAATTCCCTAGATCAAGAGCCCCTCACCAGCTTCAAGGAACCTCCCTTTAGGGGTGGTGGGGGAGAGGGGAAGTATTCAGCAGTTATTGTAAGAGGAGAAGGGAAGCATGCAAATGTTATAATAATAATAATAAGGAAGGGTTGTTGAGGTGGTTCGGACATGTAGAGAGAATGGAGTGAAACAGAATGACTTCAAGAGTGTATCAGTCTGTAGTGGAAGGAAGGCAGGGTAGGGGTCAGCCTAGGAAAGGTTGGAGAGAGGGGGTAAAGGAGGTTTTTGTGTGCGAGGGGCTTGGACTTCCAGCAGGCATGCGTGAGCGTGTTTGATAGGAGTGAATGGAGACAAATGGTTTTTAATACTTGACGTGCTGTTGGAGTGTGAGCAAAGTAACATTTATGAAGGGGTTCAGGGAAACCGGCAGGCCGGACTTGAGTCCTGGAGATGGGAAGTACAGTGCCTGCACTCTGAAGGAGGGGTGTTAATGTTGCAGTTTAAAAACTGTAGTGTAAAGCACCCTTCTGGCAAGACAGTGATGGAGTGAATGATGGTGAAAGTTTTTCTTTTTCGGGCCACCCTGCCTTGGTGGGAATCGGTCAGTGTGATAAAAAAAATAATAATAATAATAATAATAATAATAATAATAATAATAATATACAGATAGCCCCTGGTTATGCAGAGCATTTCGGGCAACATAGGTTAATCTTGTCCCCCAGGATGCGACCCACAAAAGCCGGCTAACACCCAGGTACCTTTTTACTGCTAGTTGAACAGGCGTAGCAGGTGTAAGGAAACATGCCCAACGTTTCAGCCGTGCCGGGGAACGATCCCGTACCCTCAGTGTGAAAGGAGAACGCTACAGCAACCATCCAGGGATGTACTACTTTCCTGTCATAAAAGTGTGAAAAAGAAGCCTATTAAACATTTCACACTCTTGCCGAATTACTTGTATTTATTTTCAGTCTTTCTGAAGAACACGTAAGACGACAGATAAATCCTATAAAGTTCTGCTTACATTTATTACACACTTTCCTTGTCTTCCTCTACTTTATTAATAGTTTTAATAATCTTATAATAATTCAGTTTTACATTGTCCTCAGGAGGGTTATGGACATACGCCCGTGTTACATGAACCACTGCCTTGAGGGACCACTAAGTCAAACAGGTTTGGTTGTAACATCATTGCCGCCTCTGAGTGAATACTTCTGACAGCAGCTTTAGGAATGAGGTGGTGAAGAGTACTGCATATAGCAATAGGCCTAATTCCTCCATCTTTCTTTTTATATACACAAAGCAATGTACCTAAAGAAGAAATGATTAATTTCGTCAGGAATCAGCTCAACCAAAGAGTGTTAACGATAGGAGTGTGCCTGCTTCTTCCCGAGAACATAACAGCCCAATTAATTATTATCTCCCTCCTTCTTCCTTCCTCTTCCTCTGTCTCTGTATAGTCCTTGTGGCTTAGCGCTTCTTTTTGATTATAATAATCTTCCTCTGTTTCCCTCTATTTTTTCTCCACCGATTTAGATATTCACTAATTTTGCATGTAAAATCATAATGGTTGACATGCAGCAGACTGTAGCTACTGAGAGGCTCACCTCAAACCTTCTATATTTAACCAGTAACATTAACACTCGTCCATCCCACTTCTAAAGCTACCTAAAGTTACCTTGAATGACATTCATGATTGGCAACTGTATGGCAAATTGGCACGATAGTCGAATTTTCACTGCCATTTGTGGTCATGGCCAACACCTGCATAACAATTGGGTAAAACATGCTACAACATACACCTGCATAACAATGTTGGTCATGCCAATGTTCAACCCTAAGGGTTTGCATGATTAATATTTATATATAATATATATTGTTATATATATATATATATATATATATATATATTTTTATTATTATATACATGGATAAAGTGCATCCAAAAGAAATTCACATCATTATATCAGTTTTAAATCATATAAACTGCAATTAATTACCTTTTCATATAATTTTATATTGCTTATGTTTGCGATAATAGCTAAATCGTAAATATATTGCTTTATATTATTATTTAACTTAGCTTCCTTTGGTTAGGTAGGATGTAACATATGTGCTCAGTTCAAGTCTTGATTGTCTAACTACTGTAATTATCGCTCCTTGCTCATTACTCTGCCGGCTTCTGTTTGTGCTACAGCCGTCCACGGAGCTATCACGTGATCGAAGGGGGGGATGTCCTCACCTCGCCTGAAGTACTCTCTTGGTGGTTGGACAGATCGTCTGTCTCATTATTCTTGTTAGTTCTGTAGAACTCTGTTCACAGGACATTGTATAGACTTAGTGATTTTCAACGTTGTACCGAGGTTGTGTGTCGCATAGACTCTCTGAGCAACTCAGGTCCTGAGCTGTAGCTTCTGACCTAACTTGTACTGGTATCTGTGTATTATCACAGTCAGGGATTTTATTATGCTGAACTTAGATTCAGTAGTATGGGAGTTTTGTGACTTTTGTGGAGGATCTGCAGATGGTCCCTACTTAGTGTCGTTATATTATCTCCTTGTTCCTGATTCTGTGTCGCAGTTGCTTGTTATATTGCTATTGGGCTTAGCATTCTTTTTATTGTTTAAGCAGACTGTTCTGATTGCCAGTTGGTTAAGAAGTTAGTTTATTTGAGGACTTTGTCAGTCACTTGTTTAAGTCTAGTCGAGTCTTGAGACATAGTGCTCTACTTAGAGCACTTACGCATATACACACAAACTTACTTGTACATATTTGTAATATCTTATTAAATGTTAATGTACCAGACGGTACTTAAGAATTATAAATGTGATATGTGCTTTCAGCACAATACTATTGTATATGAGAGAATTGATTATTATTATTTTAATTATTAATAATTTAATTTACTTTGATAATATACCTCTAGAGTCTAGACGATACTCAATAAATTTATTAAATTTTATTTTCTCTAGTTAGTAGCCTACCAGTTGTAATCCTGAAGCACTATTGAATCATACTGAATTCTAATGGATAATTGGACAAGGATACTGACTAATTGTTATGAAAACCCAGTAACAGGCTGGATGCTAGAAGGGCAGTCCTTTCTAGTATTCACTGGAGATCTCTAAGCTTTTAGAATCCCGTTTTTTGTAACAAATGGGGGCCTGTCAGGGATGCTCTTGATCCAAAGTGTTGGAGAAATTGTCCAGTTTGATATACTAGTAACTCTGTGATCAAACACTTTGAGTACTTTCTTAATCTGAAGACTTAGAGTTTAGTCTTGTACAACATACCAGGTGAATGTATGTACCTGACCGAGTCTCTTGATCCAAGGAGATGGAAATACTATTTATGAGTTCTAACTCTAAGATATCCAACACTAAAATTCCTATTAGGATTATAGTTTCTCATAATCACTCTCTCGTAGTACATTTATTTTCGTGATGTATGCCAAAGTGAAACAGTTAATTGATACCCTGACTTTGTCTGAGTTAAGTACATTAAAACTTCAGACGTGTTGGCAAGTAGCCAAATATCTTGGTGTGACGTATAACAAGAATTACACCGCAGAAACTGTCAGAGCGTTGATTAAAGATATATTGTTTCCTGCTCATACAGAGATATCTGATTATGATTCAGTTTCAGAAAGCCTAGTGTCACAATTAGGAAGTATGACTCTATTTGATGAAGTAGAAGAAAGAGCAACTAAGGCAGAAGTGTCTGAGCATAGTGTAGCTCAGTTCTCGCTCACTCCTTCCCTCACTGACACATTAGTACAGAGTATAGCTGGCAGTATGACTAAGCCTCACGCTAGTACTGTGTATGCTACACCTGTATCTACTTATCATAGACCAGATCTAGACTCTCTAGGGACGGTTGAACGAGGTGTCCGACCTAAGGACCGTCCAGGCCACGTTAGATTCCTTACTCCTCCATTACCCACTGGTCCTATCTCTCAGGAACAGTTTGAGAGGTTTGAACGCCTCATTGTGTTGCAGACTGCACAAATAGAGGCTCAGAGGAAATTGAACGAAGATTTCCAGAGAGAAAATGTTCATCTTGGAAGACAACAGACTGATAGATCACAGGACACATTTAATGTGCAGAAAGCTGCATCCATGATTCCAAAGTTTTTTGAGAGTGACTTAGACACCTATTTTGATGTGTTTGAGAACCAGGCACGTGCTATGAACTGGCCACATAAGCACTGGGCTACCTTGTTGCACACAGCTTTGACAGGAAGAGCTCAAACTTGTACTGCTACTTTACCATTTGCCAAGTACATTAGTTATGATGCTGTCAAACAAACTATTCTAGAGACGTATAACTTGTTACCTGTAAGTTATCAAAGTGCATTTCGTATGTTACAACAACGACAAGATCAAACTTGTGTAGAGTTTGCTCGTGAGAAAAAAGTTGCATTTGAGAGATGGTGTATGTCTGCTGACATACAAGAATATCTGATTGATCATACTACCTCGGATATTCTGGAAACTGCAGCATTAGCAGACAATTACGAGATTTCTCACAAAATTGTACGTACTAAAACAAAAAGAAACAAGGTAACTAAAGATTGTCCTAGAAGTTGGCAACCTAAATCAACTGCTCATTGCCGGCATGATGTACCTGCTACTGTAACTTCTCATACCTTTACCAGGAAAACTCATAATCCTGAATCTGTCTCTGTGGCTAGACAGAAATCTGATATCGAGAAGAAGAAAGTTAAATGTACCTATTGTAACAGAAAAGGACATGCTAGAGAGTATTGCTATAAGTTAGAAAGAGATACGAGAAGCAGTCGTGCGGCTGGCGCCCCCACACAAGTCGTATCCTCTTCAGAGCAACAAAGGCACCAAAATCCTAGTAATACCTCTGATCCTACTGTTTTAGATGATGTTACTCAGGATAGATGACTAGCGTCAGAAAGTGTATCTGACGAAAAGATTAGTTCAGCGATGAGTCCTTACTTTTCGAGAGGTAAAGTAGGATTTGACAAATCACATCTGACTGAAATAATTACTTTCAGAGACACTGGCAGTTATCTCACATTATTAAGAGAAGATGTACTGCCCATAACTGATGATACCTATTGCAAGATAGATGTATTGTTAGAAGCCTATGGTGGGGCTGTTATAAAAGTACCTCTGTACAAAGTTTACATTCAAACAAGCTATTACACTGGTTATATTTCAGTAGGTATATCCAGTGGTGTATTTCCTATCAGGTCAGTAGACTTGTTGATAGGGAACGATATCCTTCATGCTGGTATATGTAAGGAACCACTTGTGATTGATAATAACACTGATGATAATTATGCCATTGAAGCTTGCAGAGAGAAGCCTACTTTATTTCCTCTCAGCGCAATTACTAGAGCTATGTCAAAGATTCAACAACCATCCTTGTCTCCTGTTGAGTTAGTGGATGACAATGATTTGGGCTTGAATATGTTGTTTAGTGATGCTCTGCACCCAGGGTCATTAACACTGACTCCCCCCTGTCATCAACCTAGTCAGGACACAACTGACATTAAATTTCTAACTCATGATGATTTAATCAAGGATCAGTTTGTTGATCAGTCACTGGAAAGACTGAGAGATATAGCAGTTACTGAGAGTGAAGCAGAGGATCTCGATAATTGTTACTATTATAGTAACAGTGTACTGATGGAGAAAAATACATGTAAGTTGTCAGCTGATAGTGTTTCCACCACAGTCAAGCATCTTGTAGTGTTACCAGTTACATTTCGTGAACAAGCCATTGATTTTGCTCACAATAGTCCCATTGGAGGACATTTGGGTGTCAAGAAGACACTCGGTAAACTGGCAAAACATTTTACTTGGCCTAAAATGAAGGAAACAGTAGCTGATCATGTGCGACGTTGCCACATGTGTCAAGTGACAGGCAAGCCAGCACACACGCCTCCACCTGCACCTCTCATTCCTATCACCATGGATGGTGAACCATTCTCACATCTTATTATTGACTGTGTTGGTCCTTTGCCTAGAACCAAACTAGGAAACCAATACTTATTTACTATTATGGACGCTGCAACATGCTATCCCGAAGGTATTCCTATGAGAAAAATTAATGCTCGTGCTATTGTGAGAGTGCTGATGAAATTTTTCTCCCAGGTTGGATTGCCACGAGAGATACAATCAGATCAGGGATCTAACTTCACTTCTAAGATCTTTCGTGAAGCATTATCCCACCTAGGAATAAAGTAGATCAGGGATCTAACTTCACTTCTAAGATCTTTCGTGAAGCATTATCCCACCTAGGAATAAAGTCTGTACTTTCAACCAGTTATCCACAGTCACAAGGTGCTCTAGAGAGATTTCATCAGACACTGAAGTCCATGATGAGAGCTTATTGTGAACATTTTTCTAGAGACTGGGATGAGGGTATACCTTTTCTTCTGTTCGCTATGAGAGAAAGTGAACAAGAAAGTCTCAGGTTTAGTCCATTTGAATTAATATTCGGACACCAAGTGCGTGGTCCTCTCGCAGTGTTGAAAGACGTGTGGACAGGAAAATCAAATCCATCATTGAGTACTTCACCTTCATTAATGCAGCAACATTTGACAGCCGCTAGAGAGCTAGCTTCGAAAAACCTAGTTTCAGCCCAAGCTAGAATGAAGCAACATTATGACAAGCGTGCTGTCTCTCGCTCTTTTAAAGCAGGAGATAAGGTGATGGCTCGGAAATTAGTACCAGGTCATGCTCTACAAGCCAGGTATGATGGCCCCCTGGAAGTAGTGAAAAGGCTTAGCGACGTAAATTATTTGGTACGTACGCCTGGGAAAAAGAAATCTAATCATGTGTACCATGTTTACCAGCTTAAGGCATACTACGCTAGTCCTCTACCTACTACATCTATTCTTCCTAGGACAGAGGAAGAAAACGTCAGTCTACCTGACATCTCTAGAGGTATAGAGGTGCGTTTAGAAAATTCAGTGACTCTACAGTCACTAGACGATTTTCTTAGTAACCTTGGGATTGATAAAGCTGGTGATATTAAAGACATGATTTTGCATTTCCCTGAATTGTTCAGTGATGTTCCTAAACGTTGTACTCTAGGTGTACATGACGTTGATGTACAGGGAGCATCACCCATTAAGCAATCACCATATAGGATGAGCCCAACAAAGCATAAAGCATTGAGAGAAGAGGTTGATTTTCTGTTATCTCATGGACTTATTGAGCGCAGTAAAAGTCCATGGGCATCTCCCTGTATTTTAGTGCCTAAACCTGACGGTAGTTTCAGGATGTGCACTGATTACAGGAAAGTGAACTCTGTCTCCTTGCCTTATTGACCGTGTGTCAGGAGCCCAGTTTGTCAGCCGTTTAGATCTCTTACGAGGCTATTATCAAGTCCCGCTTACTGAACGTGCTCAAGAAATATCTGCTTTTACTGTTCAAGATGGATTGTTTAACTACCTCGTCACCCCCTTCTGCCTATGTAATGTGGCTTCTTCATTCCAACGAATAATGAACGAGTTGACCCACAACTTAGACGGAGTAGAAGCCTACCTTGACGACTTAGTGGTGTATAGTGATGAGTGGGAACAGCACTTGACGCATCTCAGAGCATTGTTTGAGAGACTGGCGCACTACAACTTCACTGTTAACTTAGCTAAATGTAGTTTTGGTCAAGCCAAGATTACTTATCTAGGCTTTTGTATCGGCCAAGGTGAGGTTGCTCCTATTGAGGCTAAGGTTCGTGCAATTTCTGAATTTCCAGTGCCACAGGATAGGAAGGGAGTACAGAGATTCCTGGGGTATGGCAGGATATTATCGCAGGTTCTGTCCAAACTTTTCTCAGATTGCAGCTCCTCTCACTGAGCTTACTAGTAGCAAAGTTCAGTTCACCTGGACTAGAGATTGTTTCAGACTCGTTCAAAAGATTGAAACGTTTGCTCTCCTCTGCTCCTGTGTTGAAAAGTCCTAATTTTAATCTTCCCTTCTTTACACAAATAACCCGCACATAAAAGAGAGGAAAGTTGTGTATTAGAGAGGATTCAACTAAACGGCGACTGTTCGAGTTGGAAGTAGGGAAGACAGTTTTAGCAGAAGACCAGTCAATAGGATGGCTATGATCTCTGACTTGACAGAAAAGAGCATTGTTAGTGTCGGCAAGCCTAACACTATTTTTGTGCTCCCTAAGTCTGTCAGAAAGAGATCGACCAGTTTCTCCGAAGTATTGAAGAGGACAGGAGGAGCAAGAAATAGAGTAGAACACCAGGAACATCTGTAGAGGGAGGAGAGGTATGAACGAGATTAGTGCGAAGAGTGTTAGTCTGGCGGAAGGTAAGCTTGATGTCTAAGGGACGGAGAGAATTGTTGAGATTAGAAAGACCGGAAATGTAGGGAAGGCAGAGGATAGAAGAGTTCCCACGAGTAGAGAGTTTGGGAAAAAGAAATTGCGTTTAGCACGTGAGAGGGCAGAGTCTATGAAATGGGGAAAGGGGAGCCAAGATGGGAGAACGAATTATGAAGAGTGGAAATTTCTGCTGGAAGGAACTGAGGATGTCAGATGCGGAGGGCACGGAGAAAGAGGGAGATAAGAACACTTTTCTTGACAGGGGAAGCATGATAGGAAAAGTAGTGAATGTACATGCCACTGTGCATAGGTTTACGGTAAACGGAAAAGGAAAAACCTGTATCTGAGCGGTGGACATGGACATCAAGGAAAGGAAGTAAGGAATTAGATTCCCATTCAGCTTTAAACTTAATGGAAGGGGCAAGATTGTTAAGAGCTTCAAGAAAAGGTTGGAAGAGACTGGAGTCATGTAGTCTTCTACTACAACTACTGATGAAATTAAGACACATGTGCGGCGTCTGGTTGTCTTTGTTGTGGACGTTTCGCCATCCAGTGGCTGGCTGGATGGCGAAACGTCTACGGTGGGGATGCCCGGGTGTTGTGCATGTGTCATTTCATCCTGTCGGTATTATATACAATTCTTGTACTACTACTACTACTACCTCCACCTCTTCCTGCCTATATATAGCCGTCTTGCTCCACCTCTGTTAGTGTGACTTTGCCAATGGTCCAAGTCGGACCGAAACGTCGTCGTAAGCTTCTCTCTTTTATGTGCAGGTTATTTGTGTATCGTTCCAGTCACGGTATTGTGCCTTTTTGTTATTTACTTCCCTTCTTTTTACATATAGATGCGAGTGGCTATGCAGTGGGTGCTGTGCTACTCCAACAGTCAACATCCACTGACATTCTCCATCATGTATGTTACTATTCATCTAAACTTAAACGACACCAGAAAAATTATGCCACTATTGAGAAGGAGGCTCTAGCTCTTGTGGTGTCCTTGGAACATTTTGACGTGTATTTGGGCACTTCCCCATTTAAAATTAACGTTTTTTCAGACCACAATCCACTCACCTACATAAACACTATGAAGAGTAAAAAAGCTAGGATCATGAGGTGGGCTCTCAGAATCCAACCTTATTATATTAGTATAAAACACATAAGAGGTCATTGTAATGTAATTGCCGATGCTCTGTAACGTCCATAATAATTATCAGTTACATTAAATTAACGTAATTTTAATGCCCAAATACCTTTTGTTACTTGCTATGTCAAATTCAGCTGTATAGCCCTTGTGGCTTAGCGCTTCTTTTTGATTATAATAATAATAATAATATGTCAAATTCAGTAAAGTAACTTAATCCCTCCAGCCCATATTAACTATGTATACTCATGTCATGTCTAATTATTATATTTATATATTCACAGTAATGATGTGTGTGAGGAGGAGACATAAGCTGAGTGTTGAGTGGGTAGTGTTGTGTGGGCGATGTACTGCGTGTGCCGCAACACTGTCCTGCCGCAGACCCCCCCCTCACTACACACCTTAAGCTGTTTCATACTCAGATGTCCATACTACATAGCATTCTACAACCACTACTTAAGAGTGGAATGCTGTCTCCTGTCTATAACACAAGACTATTATGCTGTCTACACTACTATGATCGAGCCTCAACATGCCCTCCTTGTCTTCGCTATCCTGTCTCTACACTGATGTACATAACCACGAGAATGCAGAGATATGATACTGTGTACTGCCCTAGTACTAGGGGCATAACTTATAGTGAAACAGACACTGTTAAATTATAGAAGTGTTTGGTACAAGAGTGACTCTGATTAATGTTTATATTAATTAGTAATGTAACCTGAGTAATCAGTAATGTGAAAGACATTAATGTAACTCCTAGTGTGATCATTTGTCATGTTGGGGGGATGTTGCAACCCCTGAATGGGTTGCAATGATTAATATGTATATATATATTATATATATATAATATATATATATATATATATATATAATATATATATATATATATATATATATATATAATATATATAATTATTACCTTTTCATATAATTTTATATTGCTTATGTTTGCGATAATAGCTAAATCGTAAATATATTGTTTTATATTATTATTTGACTTAGCTTCCTTTGGTTAGGTAGGATGTAACATATTATGTGCTCAGTTCAAGTCTTGATTGTCTAACTACTGTAATTATCGCTCCTTGCTCGTTACTCTGCCGGCTTCTGTTTGTGCTACAGCTGTCCACGGAGCTATCACGTGATCGAGGGGGGGGTGTCCTCACCTCGCCTGAAGTATTCAGTCTGGTCCAGACTCTCTTGGTGGTTGGACAGATCATCTGTCTCATTATTCTTCTTAGTTCTGTAGAACTCTGTTCACAGAACATTGTATAGACTTAGTGATTTTCGACGTTGTACTGAGGTTGTGTGTCGCATAGACTCTCTGAGCAACTCAGGTCTTGAGCTGTAGCTTCTGACCTAACTTGTACTGGTATCTGTGTATTATCACAATCGGGGATTTTATTATGCTGAACTTGGATTCAGTAGTATGGGAGTTTTGTGACTTTTGTGGAGGATCTGCAGATGGTCCCTACTAAGTGTCGTTATATTATCTCCTTGTTCCTGATTCTGTGTAGCAGTTGCTTGTTATATTGCTATTGGGCTCTGGTGGCCTGGTGGGTAACGCTCTCGCTTCACACGGCGAGGGCCTGGGTTCGATTCCCAGCCAGAGTAGAAACATTTGGCGTGTTTCTTTCCACCTGTTGTCTATGTTCCCCATCAGTAAAATGGGTACCTGGGTGTTAGTCGACTGGTGTGGGTCGCATCCTGGGACACTGACCGAATTTGCCTGAGATGCTCTGCATAACAAGTGGCTTTCTATGTAGTAGTATGTCATTGTTGTCAGGTAGGACTGTATACCATGTACATGTACTTGTAGTAAATAAAGATTATTATTATTATTATTATTATTATTATTATATTTTATATTATATTATATTTTATATTATCACACCGGCCGATTCCCACCAAGGCAGGGTGGCCCGAAAAAGAAAAAACTTTCACCATCATTCACTCCATCACTGTCTTGCCAGAAGGGTGCTTTACACTACAGTTTTTAAACTGCAACATTAACACCCCTCCTTCAGAGTGCAGGCACTGTACTTCCCATCTCCAGGACTCAAGTCCGGCCTGCCGGTTTCCCTGAATCCCTTCATAAATGTTACTTTGCTCACACTCCAACAGCACGTCAAGTATTAAAAAACCATTTGTCTCCATTCACTCCTATCAAACACGCTCACGCATGCCTGCTGGAAGTCCAAGCCCCTCGCACACAAAACCTCCTTTACCCCCTCCCTCCAACCCTTCCTAGGCCGACCCCTACCCCGCCTTCCTTCCACTACAGACTGATACACTCTTGAAGTCATTCTGTTTCGCTCCATTCTCTCTACATGTCCGAACCACCTCAACAACCCTTCCTCAGCCCTCTGGACAACAGTTTTGGTAATCCCGCACCTCCTCCTAACTTCCAAACTACGAATTCTCTGCATTATATTCACACCACACATTGCCCTCAGACATGACATCTCCACTGCCTCCAGCCTTCTCCTCGCTGCAACATTCATCACCCACGCTTCACACCCATATAAGAGCGTTGGTAAAACTATAACTCTCATACATTCCCCTCTTTGCCTCCAAGGACAAAGTTCTTTGTCTCCACAGACTCCTAAGTGCACCACTCACTCTTTTTCCCTCATCAATTCTATGATTCACCTCATCTTTCATAGACCCATCCGCTGACACGTCCACTCCCAAATATCTGAATACGTTCACCTCCTCCATACTCTCTCCCTCCAATCTGATATTCAATCTTTCATCACCTAATCTTTTTGTTATCCTCATAACCTTACTCTTTCCTGTATTCACCTTTAATTTCCTTCTTTTGCACACCCTACCAAATTCATCCACCAATCTCTGCAACTTCTCTTCAGAATCTCCCAAGAGCACAGTGTCATCAGCAAAGAGCAGCTGTGACAACTCCCACTTTGTGTGTGATTCTTTATCTTTTAACTCCACGCCTCTTGCCAAGACCCTCGCATTTACTTCTCTTACAACCCCATCTATAAATATATTAAACAACCACGGTGACATCACACATCCTTGTCTAAGGCCTACTTTTTACTGGGAAAAAATTTCCCTCTTTCCTACATACTCTAACTTGAGCCTCACTATCCTCGTAAAAAACTCTTCACTGCTTTCAGTAACCTACCTCCTACACCATACACTTGCAACATCTGCCACATTGCCCCCCTATCCACCCTGTCATACGCCTTTTCCAAATCCATAAATGCCACAAACACCTCTTTAGCCTTATCCAAATACTGTTCACTTATATGTTTCACTGTAAACACCTGGTCCACACACCCCCTACCTTTCCTAAAGCCTCCTTGTTCATCTGCTATTATTATTATTATTATTATTATTATTGTTCAAGCAGACTGTTCTGATTGCCAGTTGGTTAAGAAGTTAGTTTATTTGAGGACTTTGTCAGTCACTTGTTTAAGTTTAGTCGAGTCTTGAGACATAGTGATCTACTTAGAGCACTTACACATATACACACAAACTTACTTGTACATATTTGTAATATCTTATTAAATGTTAATGTACCAGACGGTACTTAAGAATTATAAATGTGATATGTGCTTTCAGCGCAATACTATTGTATACGAGAGAATTGATTATTATTATTATTTTGATTATTATTAATTTAATTTACTTTGAAATATACCTCTAGACGATACCAATAAATTTATTAAATTTTATTTTCTCTAGTTAGTAGCCTACCAGTTGTAATCCTGAAGCACTATTGAATCATACTGAATTCTAATGGATAATTGGACAAGGATACTGACTAATTGTTACGAAAACCCAGTAACAGGCTGGATGCTAGAAGGGCAGTCCTTTCCAGTATTCACTGGAGATCTCTAAGCTTTTAGAATCGCGTTTTTTGTAACAGCCAACACCTGCATAACAATGTGGGTCATGACCAACACCTGCATAACAAGTAGTTTAAAATGTTAATTCACCGGTACAGAATAATCTGTGTTAACCTTCTCTCAGAATATCTTATTAGGTTATTGATGCCATTTTCTTTGGATGGATTTAAAAATTGGTTAGACAAATATCTGATGAATTTGAATGTGAATTATGTGATGTTATGTAATATTAAAACCATATTTATTTCTTAAATATCAGTATAAACTTCCAGTGTTCAAAATATACACTGACACGGCAGAGCAGGTGTGTAGTGCTGACTTCAGGTGTGTAACACTGACTTCAGGTGTGTAGCGCTGACTTCAGGTGTGTAACACTGATTTCAGGTGTGTAACACTGACTTCAGGTGTGTAACACTGACTTCAGGTGTGTAACACTGACTTCAGGTGTGTAACATTGACTTCAGGTGTGTAACACTGACTTCAGGTGTGTGGTGGGAGTAGGAGAGAGGACTGACCACCTCAACTAACATTCAACTGAAGAATTATAATTATTGTAGATCATAAACGACCAATATAGTAGAACTCTTGCATTTGGTGTTGTAGAATGATGAGGGAGATGACTGATCCTGGAAGGAAGGAGACATTCAATTTCTCATGATACAAACATTTAACAGAATTGAGTTAGAACATTCGTGATCCTTATTTTCCACCTCACTGTTGTTACAAAAAATCTCTCTCCCTCAGAGTTTACCTGGAGTTTACCTGGAGAGAGTTCCGGGGGTCAACGCCCCCGCGGCCCGGTCTGAGACCAGGCCTCAGATGTGGAAAGTCAGGAATATCACGTGTAGGTTAATCTCAACATTATTTACAATGTTTTATTATGTTTCAAGGATAGATTTAGCTTTATCATGGATCTATACAACACCAGTAAGATATTAAATATTCAATGTCTGTATCACGTTACCACTGGTGACGAAAAGTTTGATAATTCTGTACAATACCCATACTCCGCCCCTCTCCCACGCACACTGACATACCCCGCCCCTCTCCCACACACACTGATATACCCGCCCCTCTCAGACACACACTGACATACCCTGCCCCCTCTCCCAAACACACTGACATACCCGCCCCTCTCCCATACACACTGACATACCCCGCACCTCTCCCACACACACTGACATACCCTGCCCCTCTCCCATACACACTGACATACTTTGCCCCTCCCATACACACTGACATACCCTGCCCATCTCCCATACAAATTGACATACCCTGCCCCTCTCCCATACACACTGACATACCCTACCCCTCTCCCGCACACACTGACATACCCCGCCCCTCTCCCATACACACTGACATACCTTGCCCCTCTCCCATACACACTGACATACCCTGCCCCTCTCCCATACACACTGACATAACCCACCCCTCTCTGACACATACGCTGACATACCAGCCCCTCTCCCATACACGCTGACATGCCCGCCCCTCTCCCACACACTGACATACCCCACCCCTCTCTGGCAACACACACTGACATACCCTGTCCCTCTCCCCTCTCCCCTCTCCCACACACACTGACATGCCCCGCTTCTCTCCCACACACACTGACATAACTCTGCCCCTCTCCCACACACAGTGACATGCCCCGCCCCTCTCCCACACACACTGAAATGCCCCCGCCCACTCCCACACACACTGACATACCCGCCCCTCTCCCACACACACTGACATACCCCGCCCCTCTCCCACACACACTGACATACCCCGCCCTCTCCCACACACACTGACATACCCTGCCCCTCTCCCATACACACTGACATACCTTGCCCCTCTCCCATACACACTGACAATACCCTGCCCCTCTCCTATACACATTGACATACCCTGCCCCTCTCCCATACACACTGACATACCCTACCCCTCTCCTGCACACACTGACATACCCCGCCCCACTCCCATACACACTGACATACCTTGCCCCTCTCCCATACACACTGACAAACCCTGCCCCTCTCCCATACACATTGACATACCCTACCCCTCTCCCATACACACTGACATATCCTGCCCCTCTCCCATACACACTGACATACCCCGCACCTCTCCCACATACACTGACATACCCTGCCCCTCTCCCACACACACTGACATACCCCGCCCCTTTCCCACACACACTGACATAACCTTGCCCCTCTCCCATACACACTAACATACCCTGCCCCTCTCCCATACTCATTGACATACCCTGCCCTCTCCCGCACACACTGACATACCCCGCCCCTTCCCCATACACACTGACATACCTTGCCCCTCTCCCATACACACTGACATACCTGCCCCTCTCTCATACACATTGACATAACCCTACCCCTCTCCCATACACACTGACATATCCTGCCCCTCTCCCATACACACTGACATACCCTGCCCCCTCTCCCACAACACACTGACATACCCCGCCCCTCTCCCATACACACGACATACCCTGCCCCTCCCATACACACTGACATATCCTGCCCCTCTCCCATACACACTGATATACCCTGCCCCACTCCCATACACACTGACATACCCTGCCCCTCTCCCATACACACTGACATACCCCGCCCTCTCCCACACTCACTGACATACCCCGCCCCTCTCCCACACACACTGACATACCCCGCCCCTCTAACACACACACTGACATACCCCGCCTCTCTCTGACACACACACGCTGACATATCTCGCCTCTCCCATACACACTGACATGCCCCGCCCCTCTCCCACACACACTGACATGCCCCGCCCCTCTCCCACACACCTGACATACTCCGCCCCTCTCCCACACACAGTGACATGCCCTGCCCCTCTCCCACACACTCTGAAATGCCCCCACCCTCTCCCACACACACTGACATACCCCGCCCCTCTCCCACACACAGCGACATGCCCCGCCCCTCTCCCACACACACTGACATACCCTGCCCATCTCCCACACAGTGACATGCCCCGCCCCTCTCCCACACACACTGACATGCCCGCCCCTCTCCCACACACACTGACATACCACGCCCCTCTCCCACACTCACTGACATGCCCTGCCCCTCTTCCACACACACTGACATACCCCGCCCCTCTCCCACACACACTGACATGCCCCGCCCCTCTCCCCACACACACTGACATACCACTGCCCCTCTCCCACACAGTGACATGCCCCGCCCTCTCCCACACACACTGACATGCCCGCCCCCTCCCACACAGACTGCCATGCCCAGCCCCTCTCCCACATACACTGACATACCCCGCCCCTCTCCCACACACACTGACATACCCCGCCCCTCTCCCACACATCACTGACATGCCCAGCCCCTCTTCCACACACACTGACATACCCCGCCCATCTCCCACACACAGTGACATGCCCCGCCCCTCTCCCACACACACTGACATACCACGCCCCTCTCCCACACACACTAACATGCCCCGCCCCTCTCCCACACACCCTGACATACCCCACCCCTCTCCCACACACACTGACATGCCTCGCCCCTCTCTAATACACACTGACATGCCCTGCCCCTCTCCCACACACACTGCCATGCCCTGCCCCTCCCACACACACTGACATGCCCCGCCCCTCTCCCACACACACTGACATGCCTCACCCGTCTCCCACACACACTGACATAAACCCGCCCCTCTCCCACACACACACTGACATACCCCGCCCCTCTCCCACACTCACTGATATGCCCTGCCCCTCTTCCACACACACTGACATACCCCCCCCTCTCCCACACACACTGACATGCCCCGCCCCTCTCCCACACAAACTGACATACCACGCCCCTCTCCCACACACACTAACATGCCCCGCCCCTCTCACACACACCGTGACATACCCCACCCCTCTCCCACACACACTGACATGCCTCGCCCCTCTCCAATACACACTGACATGCCCTGCCCCTCTCCCACACACATTGCCATGCCCTGCCCTCTCCCCACACACACTGACATACCCCGCCCCTCTCCCACACACAATGACATGCCCCACCCCTCTCCCACACACACTGACATGCCCTGCTCCTCTCCCACACACACTGACATGGCTCGCCCGTCTCCCACACACATTGATATGCCCCGTCCCTCTCCCACACTCATGGACATGCCCTGCCCCTCTCCCACACTCATTGATTTGCCCCGCCCCTCTCCCACACACATTGATATGGCCCGCCCCTCTCCCACACACACTGACATGCCCTGCTGTTATGCAGAAATGTGGGATAGCTGGGGGCTAGAGCCTTGTCTAAGGGCAAAGGTAAAAGTTACACACATCTCAAGCATAAACAGGCCACCCAGGGCTATCCCAGTCTAAACAGAAAGCGCTAAACCAGTAAGTGTTACTTCAATGGGTTGGTTAACAGAGGGTTAGGCAAAAATCCCAGTTAGGAAATTATATCTGTTTATTCAACATAACATTATATACACACTCTAAAAACACCTTAATCCTAAATGCCCAAATGAGGGTACACAAGAAACAGCTGGCTGGAGGTCTAGCCACCCTAACCACTAGGCCTAGTCAGTGCCAGGCCGTCACTACTCCTCTACAAACCCCATTTCTTATTTCCTCACTCATCCCACAGCACCCTGACCATGTCAGAGCGTAGATGAACATACAGGTAAGCCATAGGAGAGCCTATGGCTTGAGTTGGTTAAACAAAAGAAGTACACAACTACAAACTTAGCTTAAACACGCAGCACCTCCGACGCCAGCCTCCACACCATGCTGACCCCACGTGACTGCTCCCAGCCACGCTTACCCCCCGCATACCCAAAACACATTTGGAAAATAACTACCTAGAAGGATTTCTTTATAATTACAGTTAGAGTACTTTACAGTGCCCCCAAATGCACATTATGAATTATAAAATTATTATTTACAATTATAAGATTCATACTCTTATGGCACACTTCTCCACTATATGTACATTACAATGTCATGCAGAACCCTGCGTAACACCCCCACCCCCAGACCATAGGTCTCACTCTGCTAGCGGGGTCCCTACAGACACCGCTAGGCAAAAGGAAAAAAAAAAGAAAATAAACCCTACATTAAGGTCTGAGGCAACGGGCAAAATGATAATTGGGGAATGACCATACAATCACGGTCTTTTGGTACTACTAATATGCAATATTAACTGAGGTACTAGACTGCAGACATGTGAAACTCGCTGAACATAAAAGTGATCAAGTTCTGTACCAAACGAGCCCACAGTCACACTTTTAGACAACTGTGTTAGGAAAAGGCACCATCACAACACAGCGCTGGCCAGGCACTGGCGTTGATGCATTTTACCTAAATTACATCAAGCAAACTTATAAACGAGCAAGTTAACTTTGTACAAAAGTGCCCCTGAGGAATGCCGTTTTATGAAGTAACACCAAAGTTCAGTATGTTGCAAGGCAGACCAAACTGTATGTGCCACCAAAAAAACTTTTAAACAGTAAGTACATTTTGCAGGAGTTCAAAGAAAAGGAAAACAGATTTTGCATATTAAATTCTACTTAGAAAGCAACATCAAATTATCACTCCCATCTCACAGCAATTGTGTGTAAACAAAACTGGTTCCCCATGACACACCTCTGCGAGAATCAGGAGAGCACAGGAGAGGGAAAAATATCAGGCCCCAAAAAACAACGGGTGGATAGTCACATAAATCTTGTTGGTGGGACTGTGGCCGTAAAACCCTGGAGTCATCACTGAAGACCCCCAAAAGGTGGACGTCCCAGGCCGACACCTACATGTCATTCCAAGGACCCTGGAGTCACCCGAGTGGTGATCCAAAAAAGAAAAATTGAAAAGAGTCCTGGAGAACCAAAACACCTCGGATCAAGAGACATGACCCAAACAGTGTAGGGCATCACCGCCAGCCCCACATTCACTAAAACGTTAGGTCCAACAGTCCCTATACCAACATAAAACGGAGAAGAGGCATCCCAGCCAACACCTAAAAAAAATGTAGCATACCTTACCTAGGCATGGCACTTGATGTGACTACCCCCAAAACACACACACACTAGGGAATCCTGATACCTCCAGTTCCAGCTCAACCTGCCCTTCTCCTTTGGGTGGTCCAGGGCTCCATCTACTCGTCTACTGCAAATCACTGGAAAATAAGAATAGATAAGTGATCTATACACTACATCGTGCACTTTAAACACGAGACAAGGCATCAGCAACCACATTCTCCGCTCCCGTCACATAATGAATCACAAGATTAAGAGGTTGGAGAAACAAAGCCCACCTTGTAAGTCTCTGATTGTGGTTCCTCATTAAGTGAAGGAAACGTAAAGGATTATGGTCACTGTACACAGTTATAGGGTGAACTGATGATGATATATACACCTCAAAATGTTGCACTGCCAACACTAATGCAAGAGCCTCTTTTTCTATGGTGGCATAGTGCTGCTGGTGTTTCTTCAGTTTTGCCGAAAAGTAGCTGACTGGCAATAATTGTCCCGTACTTCTTGCAGTAACACAGCCCCAACACCAGTATCACTGGCATCTACTTGTAGAGAAAATGGCAATATGAAATTAGGACTAGCCAGCACAGGGGCACTTGTAAGCAAAGCTTTTACGTGTTTAAATGCCCTCTGACACTTCATATCCCACACAAATGTATGCTTGGGGCTAGTCAGGTCAGTGAGTGGAGAGATCACCTTTGACAAATTTGGACAGAACTTTCTATAAAATGTTACCATGCCCACAAAACGCATAACCTCCTTCCGGGTCTTTGGTACAGGATAATTGTCTATAGCCTCCACCTTGGCATTCACTGGGGCCACCTTCCCCTGGCCAATAACATGTCCTAGAAAAGTTACCTGGGCTTGCCCGAAAACACTCTTTGCCAAATTAACTGTGAGCTGAGCACCAGCGAGCCTAGAGAAAAGCTCTCTAAGCTGCCTCACATGCTCTGTCCAACAGTCGCTAAAAATAACCAGGTCATCAATATAACACTTCACGCCCTTTAGGCCACGTGTAACTTCCTGCATTCTGCGTTGAAAACAGGAGGGTGCATTACGAAGCCCAAGGGGGAGAACTTCGACTATAATTCATTCTAAAACTCTGATCATGTACTGAAAAAGCCCATCTGGCGTTACGAAAGCAGAGATGTCACTGGCACGTGGGGTTAAAGGTATCTGGTAATAACCCTTCAACAGGTCTAACTTACTTACATATTTAGCTCCCCCCACTGCATCAATGACATCATCCATTCTGGGAAGAGGAAAACAATCGGCCTTTGTTATTAAATTTTAAACCCTTTTGGTAGTTTAGTGCACACCTCATGGTTTCCCTTGGTTTGGGAACCAAACAAACAAGGGGGGTGCCCCAAATCAATCCCCGTTGGATTTTTTAAATCATTGTCCATTTGAAAATTTAACCCCCCTTCTTCCCTACTTTTTCTTTTGTGGGTTCATTCTGTAAGGGGAACCCGCCCCAAAAGGGGTTTAGTTCCCCTTTCATTATTTTCATGGAGCTTTAGTTGCTTTAAACCCAGGGGGTTCCTCAAACAAATCCTTTAAAATTCCAGAGAAGCTGAAAAAAACCCCAAATTTTTTCAGCAACCCTTTTTCCCTTTTAAGGGCCCAACATAAAAAATTTTTTGAAGGATCTTTTAACAATGCCCTGTTACTAAAGGGGTTTAATTTTGTGGGCCCTGTGCATCATTGTTTCCCCCCCTGGGTCACCCCACTATAAATTTTCACATGCCACAAACCCCTTTGGTGGTTTCCCTTTTTAACCTTTTTTTATGTTCCAACCCCTTTAGAAAATTCCGTTGCCCAGGGGTGTGAATTTTTGTAATTTTGCTTTTGTGTCCTTTTTCCCCCACTTTGTACGGCCCACTGAACTTTGCTTTTTTAAACATTACAAAGGACCAGCTCCAAAGCTAGTTTCCTCCTCAACCCCCTTTAAAGGTACGGGGCATGGCCTTTTCGGGCAAAATTTTTTCTTCATTTGGTTTGGTGATTGGGGTTGGTTCTCAGCCGCCAGACACCCTTAAAGTGAGCCAAAAAGGTCTTGGGAAACGGAAAAATTTTCCCCGAGGGGGCAGCCTCCAAATTTCCCCACCAAACCAGTAAACCTTTTAAAATTTGTCGTGGTCCCCGTACTTGGGGACCATAGATCAGTTTGAAGGGACTATAGCGTAATGAGTCCTGAGTGCTGTCTGCATGGCAAACAAAAGGAGGGGGATACCCTCATCCCAGTCCTTCCCCCTACTGGGCACAATAAGCCCGCAGCATAGTTTTGAGAGACTGGTGAAACCGCTCCACAACCCCTTGACTCTCTGGGTGATAGGCGGTGGAGGTCATCATTTTAATATTAAACTCCCCCAAAACCATGCGAAAATGTTTAGATTTAAAATTTGACCCCTGATCTGTTTGAATTTCCTTAGGGATCCCGACCTGCATAAAAAATTTCACCAATGCTCTCAAGACCACGCGCGTTGTAATTTTACGTAGTGGAATGGCCTCCGGAAACCTGGTAGAGGAACAAATAATAGTAAGTAAGTACTGGTTTCCCATCTTGGTCCTGGGTAGTGGCCCCACACAATCCACCACCAGCCTGCTAAAAGGTTCTCCAGCTACTGTAATAGGGTTAAGAGGGGCAGGTTTAATTCCCTGATTAGGTTTTCCTACCCTTTGGCAAACTGGGCATGATTCTACATACTTACCCACTGATTCCCATACCTGGGGCCAGTAAAAATGTTTAGAAATCTTTCCCATAGTCTTTTTAACACCTAAATGTCCTCCCATGGGAACATCGTGGGCCAAACACAAAACCTGATACCTAAATGGTTCCGGCACCACCACTTGGTAGAGTGTCTGCCTTGCTCCATCATTAGATGTCGCATCCGATATTGTCTTTCGCATAAAAATACTGTTTTTAAAAAAGAAACATTTAGTTAGTTGAGAGGCCTCTTCCTCGGTAACAGCAGATGACCGAATAGCTTTTAGGGTGTCGTCACACCCCTGGGCCTCGATCAGCTGCTCTCGAGTAGGAGTATAGCCCTTGTGGCTTAGCGCTTCTTTTTGATTATAATAATAATCGAGTAGGAGTAGCCCCCCCCCCTATACCAGCTCCAAGACCCCCACTCAAACAGGGTCCTGCCTGGGATGGTTCATCACAACCCCGAGCCAACTGCAGGCTAGGCTCGAGAATAGATTTCCCAAACCCAAATCATCCCCAGGATCTAAAGAGTCACAGAAAGAGACTGCCCTCTTATCTTTTGACATTTTCCTGGTTACTGCACACACCGGAAATAATTCGGGCAAGGTAGCCCTAGCTTTTTCCTCCCAACTCTGTGAGGCTGGGTCCCTCCAAACCAGAGGTTCCTCACTTTCAAGACAACCCATGACATTATTGCCTAAGAGTAAGTCAACACCTGCACAAGGTATATCCTCTGTGATACCTAGAGCTAAGTAACCACACTGGTATGCAGACTCCGCCCATAACCTGTGCACTGGAGTCTTGACAGTGAATCCGGTAATTCCTATGAGCAAAACGTCCAACCCAGTGTATGTGTCATCCGACACTGGAAGTATGCCCCTACAAAGCAAGGTGTACGTGCTACCAGTGTCCCTCAAAGACATAACGCCTGTTTCCCTACCTTCATTTTGGTGTAAGGCCACGGTGGACTTGCTTGTAAAGACCTTCATCCATGGGTCCAAAATTGCTGAGTTACCTGATATACCCGGAGGTGGTGCTTCAATATTAGCTACCGTGTGGATACCTGGTGTATCTACCTGAGAAACTCCAGCAAGCACCTGATCTCTACGCATCTTCTTGCAATACGGCTGCAGATGGCCCTGTTTATGACAATAAGTACAGTAATAGGGTTTAAAGGCCCCCTGCCCATTTGACCTAGGTTGGATCACTTGACTCTGGGGAACTGGGCTCATCCCATCTGTTCTTTTAGTCCTGGACCTGTGACAGCTGATTTAAAACCTCCTCGGGTAGGTACTGGAAAAGTAGGCTTAGTAAAACTTTGGTGGTTATTAGGCTGATAAATGGGTGGCTTAAACTTCTGAAATTTCTTATTCCTATTGGTGGGTGGAGAAAACTTACCATTATTAGTATGTGGAGGTGTGGTAATTACTACCAAATTTTTGGTTAGCTAAAAATCTGTCACCCAGCTCCAAAGCATTATTAAAATCATAAAGATCCTTCTCCTCAAGATATGCCTTAAGGTTAGGAGGAACATTTCTCAAAAGATCCTCTAACAAAATTAAGGTAATTACACCCTTTGAGCGACACCACCTATTTAGAAGTGACATCTTCTCCTTACCATATTCCACCAAAGACTGCCCTGCTTGAAACTTTAGTCCTCTAAACTTCTGCCAGTACATTTCTGGCAACATTTGATAAGCCAGTAAAACTACCTCTTTTAGTTTTATGATAATCAGAAAAGGCCGATCCCTCAAAAGAACTAACAGCCTGTAACCCTTTACCAACTAATTGGGTTCTTGCTAATGTCGCCCATTCCTTTTCCGGCCAAACTTGGGATTTGGCCGTACTTTCAAATAACAGCTGGCTTAGCGCTTCTTTTTGATTATAATAATAATAATTCAAATAACAGAAAAAACTGGTCTGGGTCTTTCTCTAGGAATTTGGGCACAAATTTTATGGCTTTATCCAAATGAAAAACATCTACCCTCGTATCTGTGTCTGGGTGAGAAGCAAGCTGCCTCTCTTTAGCTCTTTCTTGAGCCCTAAGCTCCTCTAAGGCTCTCTGTTCCTGGATCTTTGTACGTTCAATGCTTAACTGTTCCTTTTCTTCCGCAACTAGGGTTAATTTCATTCACAAAATTTCTACTTCCTTATCCAGGTCCCTAACATGGGAATTTGATTCAATGTCACCTTCCAAATACATGTCATCCCCAGAATTTTCACTAGTGTCAGCCATTTTGGGAAACAATAGCACCAAATCTTGCTATCAGCCACAGAACTTACTGATATAAAATAATTAAGCACACAGTAGTATATTCACAAGGAGTTGTCTTGTGATTCCCTCAAATTAAACAGGATTGCACACAAAAAGAAAACCCTGGCAGAAAAAAAATGGAGCTACTGCACCTGCAAAGGAAAATTATTCCCAGAAAATTAGGTAACCATAACCTCCCCAAAAATCAGCAAGATTGTACCTGCAAGGGAAATTCTGCACGAAATATCAGTTATTAATAACACCCTAAAAATCAACAAGATGGCACAGAAAGGTAGATTATTCACAGAGTATTAATTAATAAGAACACCCTAAAAACCAGCAATGTTGCACACAAAGGTAAATTATGCACAGGGTATTATTTAATGATACCCTAAAAATCAACAAAGTTGCCCCACAAAGGTAAATTATGCAAAGGGTATTAGTTAAAAATAACACCCTAAAACCAGCAATAGTGCAAACAAAGGTAAATTATTATTTTAGTGTGAGTGTTATAGTGAATGCTTCCTCTGACCAATCCAGTAACGAATGATTATTGAATTCCCAGGTTGCAAACTTAAATTCCACCAAAAATTTGATATTCTCCCATATACAGGCCCCCATGTTACGCAGAAAGGTGGGATAGCTGGGGGCTAGAGCCTTCTCTAAGGGCAAAGGTAAAAGTTACACACATCTCAAGCATAAACAGGCACCCAGGGCTTCCCAGTCTAAATAAAAAGTGCTAAACCCAGTAATTTTTTACTTCAATGGGTTGTTAACAGAGGGTTAGGCAAAAATCCCAGTTAGAAAATATATCTATTTATTCAACATAAAAACTATATACACACTCTAGAAACACCTTGTTGAAAATTTTTTGGCCTTACCTGCGTGTTAAATTATAACTAATATAATAACACTTAGCTGATAAATGACAGCAAATCGTCTACACAGCCGCCCCCTGCAGACGAGGTCTAGAAGCTGTCGAAACCTTTCACAACTTTGGGGTGTCAAGAGATACAATTTGTAATTTAAAAATTTACCCCTGGGGGGTGTTAGTTTAGTTTAATATGTTTATTATGCACCCCATACCCATCCTGGGGGCGGTAGTCAAAAATACAGAGGTACATAATGGTCCAGGGACTGGACCCCAAAGTTATGATAGCTGAACTAGTCACAAAGGTAATGAACTCCAGGTGTTTCGGTCACTAATCATGGCAAGTTACAGGGGTAATGAATCAGCTTCACTCCTATACATGGTTACAGTCATAAAACAAATTACAAGTAATGAACCACTGATACGTCCATACCTGGTCACAATTGTAATGAGTTATAAATACAAATATTAAGTGGATCATACATCCCATATCATAAAAATCTTTGAAAGGGTCCTAAGAAGCAAGATCACCACGCATCTAGAAACCCATCATTACACAACCCAGGGCAACATGGGTTTAGAACAGGTCGCTCCTGTCTGTCTCAACTATTGGACCACTACGACAAGGTCCTAAATCACTAGAAGACAAAAAGAATGCAGATGTATATATACAGACTTTGCAAAAGCCTTCGACAAGTGTGACCATGGCGTAATAGCGCACAAAATGCGTGCTAAAGGAATAACCGGAAAAGGCCGTCGATTTGGGTCTATAATTTCCTCACTTTAAAAGAACACAGAGAGTAGTCCCTCAACAGAGTAAAGTCCGAGGCAGCTACGGTGAAAAGCTCTGTCCACAAGGCACAGTACCGCTCCCATCTTGTTCCTCATCCTTATATCCGACATAGACAAAAGGGTGCAGCCACAGCACCGTGTCTTCCTTTTCAGATGAAAACCCGATCTCATGACAGTGTCTTCCATTGCAGACACTGCAAAGCTCCAGCAGACATCAACCAAATCTTTCAGTGGGCTGCAGAAAACAATATGAAGTTCAACGATGAGAAATTTCAATTACTCAGATATGGTTTAAACATGAGGAAATTAAATCTTCATCAGAGTACAAAAAAAATTCTGGCCACAAAATAGAGCGAAACACCAACGTCAAAGACTGGGGAGTGATCATGTCGAGGGTCTCACCCTTTAAGGACCATAACATTGTATCAATCGCATCTGCTAAAAAATGACAGGATGGATAATGAGAACCTTCAAAACTAGGAGGCCAAGCCCATGATGACACTCTTCAGGTCACTTGTTCTATCTAGGCTGGAATATTGCTGCACACTAACAGCACCTTTCAAGGCAGGTGAAATTGCCGACCTAGAAAATGTACAGAGAACTTTCACGGCGCGCATAACGGAGATAAAACACCTCAATTATTGGAGCGCTTGAGGTTCCTAAACCTGTATTCCCTGGAACGCAGGAGGGAGAGATACATGATTATATACACCTGGAAAAACCTAGAGGGACTAGTACCGAACTTGCACACGAAAAACACCACTACGAAAGCAAAAGACTTGGCAGACGATGCACCATCCCCCCAATGAAAACAGGGGTGTCACTAGCACGTTAAGAGACCATACAATAAGTGTCAGGGGCCCGAGACTGTTCAACTGCCTCCCAGCACACATAAGGGGGATTACCAACAGACCCCTGGCAGTCTTCAAGCTGGCACTGGACAAGCACCTAAAGTCAGTTCCGGATCAGCCGGGCTGTGGCTCGTATGTTGGTTTGCGTGCAGCCAGCAGCAACAGCCTGGTTGATCAGGTCTGATCCACCAGGAGGCCTGGTCTCAGACCGGGCCGCGGGGGCGTTGACCCCCGGAACTCTCTCCAGGTAAACTCCAGGTAAACCCACACGAGCGCGCGCGCACATACACACACGAGGGCGCACGCACGGACATGTGCACACGAGCGTACAAATATATGCATACACACAAGGAAAGCACACCCACACACACACACCCACACACACACACACCAACACCCACACACACACACCCTCACACACACCACACACACACCCTCACACACACCCACAACACACACACCCACACACACACACACACACACCCACACACGCACACACACACCCACACACGCACACACACCCCCACACAGCACACACACACACACACACACACACCACACACACACACCCCACACCCCCCACAAAAACCCCACACACACCCTCACACCCCACCCACACACACCACGCACCACACACACACACACAACACACACACACACAAAACACACACACACACACACACACACACACACACACACACACACACCCTCACACACACCCACACACACACCACACACAACACACACACACACACACAACACACACACACACACACACACACACACACACACACACACATGCACAGATGTGGTAATGTTTTATTTACAGCTAGCAAAGTCAGGAAATTTTTCCAAAATGGTCTGCAATATCCCATGTGGAAAAAATTTACTTAGCCATTTCTTGAACACTTCTGATGAGTTGTTCTAAATTCATTAATTTATCACACTCCAGAAACATAATGACGCAATGTGTGACAATAGTCCATCTGGCAAAGTTTACATTTCGTTTGGTCTACATCTGGTGGTGGTGATTTAACCTGCCACAGATATTTTGTAACCCAGCCGAAGGGGGCGGTAGTGACATCCAAGAGTCTACTTATCTTGTTGGATGCACCATAGACATGTGGCCCCTCCTGCATGATAGAATGATGATGATGGATCACTGGTGTCAATCTCCCTGAGCCTTAAGTCCTTAAAATTCAGCTGAAGTTCTTTTCGTATTATTGTTCTCAAACTACTACCTGACAAGCCAAGATTGTAATCTACTCCCTCTTTGAAAGCATACAGCTTAGCCAATTTATCATTTTCTATCAGCATCTGAAAAACCAATTGAGATGGAATCCACGCATGTGCACCTGACTCCACTGTCCACAATCTTACCATACCTGTGTTTGGCTTCTGAAAAAAGCATGCCACAATTTATATTTAATGAGTTGAGAGCATTTATGGATACAGAGAACAGTTACAATTAAAGTGTCAACCTTAGATACATGGACACATTTGAGTGCAAGGAGTATGGCAAACAGTTCTGTTTAAAGGGTAGAGGCCCAGTTATTGATGCGTGCTCCAATTTCTTTATGAGAGCCATCACTCTGTGTAAACAACAGCGGCACTCCCAGCTGCACCAGTGGACTGGTGAACAGAACCATCGACGTAAATAATTTGTGAAAGATTGTTCTGGGGACTAAGTTTAAATACAGTTTAAGGCATCATGTTTGGCTTCAAGACGAAGCTTTGGTTGTGATTTAAAAAGGGTTTTGGGGGAAAATGGAGGAATGGTAGTTTGATGGGTAATATCCCAGGGAGCAGGGAAATGTTTTCCCGTTGTCCAACTTGATATAGATCATGTAGCTGGTTCATGCGGAGTCGGTTCCAGTTTTTTCGATCCATCTGGAAGGATGTTCACCAGTGCTGAGGAAAGTTTGGGGGGCTTCTGTGCAGGGGTTTGAATGGGCTAGCCTAAGCATATTGACCCCAATAAGGATATTTCTTTCAGTAAAACGATCTTTTAATGCTTGGAATATTAAGTTCTTTCCGATATTTAAAATTTTTGCAGTACGAGGGCATCCTAGGATGATCCTCATACTTCGTTTTGCAGTTTTTTTTCCAGCCCTCCAAGCTTCCAGTCAGACACGAGTGCAAGTAGTGGCGCTGCATAATCAAACCAATGATCTTAATTAAGCAAGATACATCATTTTCACAATTTTTTAAAATTAGCACCATACCTGGGATGAAAACCTGCCACAACTCTAAGTGCTCTCAGCCTTTCTTTGTATTGCGCAAAGTCTCGTTACAAAAAGGTCCAAGTAGTGGAACCTCAAAGCCTAGATTACCTGTATCTGCTTACATATTCTAGAAGAGACCCATCATCAACTGGATCTGACGAACTGTGCCTCTCTGCCGAGAGGACGCCTGTTGGATATCTTTGTTTTATCCCCTGAGATTATTAACCCCAGGTCCTGACACGAGGCTAAAACATGATTAAGAATGTTTTGGGTGTTGGAGAATCCGTGGTGTGGGAAACATTATGTCATCAGCAAAACTAACCATATAATGATGGGCTGGCTAGGCATGGCATTAAGTAAGGCATTAATCAAAATGTTGAAAAGGGTGGGGGCTAAGCCCCCTCCCTGTGGGGTTCCTAAATTTAAAATCTTTAGTTACACTTCTATGTCCCTGGAACAACACAGACGACTTTCTGTTGGACAGGTAACCTTTAATCCAGCGGAGAAGCCATCCTCCAACATCCATTCTGGCAAATTCACTAATGATTACATGTCTGTTGGCTACATCAAAAGCGGATTTAAGGGCAAGGAACGTAGTGTATGAGCTGTCAGTGTGCAGAGTGAGAAAGGTGGTAATCAATGATGCACCCCTCCTTCCATGCATGAAGCCCTGCAACCGGGGTGACAAGAATTCCTTAATTCTGTGCATAAGACGATTAAGAATCATCCTTTCAAATGTTTTACACAAGCAGCTAGTAAGGGATATTGGGCGAAATGAGTTTTGTTGATTGGGCTTTGGAATGGGAATAATGAGGCTATTGGTCCATGATTTAGGGAGCTCCCCAGTGACATAACTCATGTTATATAATTCAAGTAAAGGATTACCTGGTACTCGACACAGCAATCTGAGTATGTTGTAAGTAATACCATCCTCACCAGGCGACGTGGAGTTGCCCTTAGTTAGTGCTGCATCAAGTTCATAATTAGTGCCTAGGGGGTGTTATGTCAGCATATTTCATTCGATGATGGCTGACGAAATACCTACTTGTTTGGACTCAAAAGTCCACACCTTACTGCCCATTATAGGTTGATTACAAACTCCTTGTGACTCAAGAATTGCGCAATCCCCCGATCTACAAGAAATTCGTAACATACCTTGCTCTTTGTAACGTGAGCTATGGTGTTCTCAACACCTTCGACAGGTATCGGTGACTTGATAGAAGCTGAAGTGTCCTTGGATGTCCACATCTTCCATTGTCTAGGAAACGCACACTGGTACACTATGTTCCACAAGATTTGTCTTTATTGTTCACAATGATCACAAGAGAAGCTGATCACACTTCTCTTATGTTTATTGTGTTTGAGACACTTTGTTTTACACTAACGCACAGATCAGTGTTTTTTTGCGGGGTTTTCCTGGGGTCAGTGGGGCACTCTCCGTAAAA
>NC_069415.1:49488433-49504339 GCF_026875155.1 Cherax quadricarinatus
GTTAAATTCGCAAATTTTTTAAGGAACAATGTAATAACAAATCACATAAGGTGACTTATGTTTATAGTAAAATCACAAAATGAGGTAGTTGATTATTTAATTACTAAGAGATTGTACAATGAAATTTGAACAATAATGGAGCAAAACGTACATACACTACGTAGGCTTTTTAGTTGGACATTGTTTAGTTATTCTCTGTAAGATGTATCCCTGAGAAATCTGATAGATCATCTCGTTCGTGATTGTGTACAGTTGACCTACATTTGTTTTCCTAACTAGAATTTTCCCATCCCGTTGTGAAGCATTGGTGTATTGTGTCATTATTCTCTCGCTTAAGTTTTCTGACTCTATACAGGGGGTTTTTGAGTTTTTTGTAAGACACTCGTTTATATATACCTCTTTCTTTACTTTAATAGATACAATAATTAAGTCTTTTTTTCTGTCATGTGAGTGGAATCTAAGCATAACACTTTTTCTACCATGGGATCCTAGTAACCTGGCTTCTTTTATTTCTGACTCTGGTACAATAACACTTGTTTGGTCCTTTATGATCTGCAGAGTAATTTCTTTACTGTTTGTTTGGTTCATATCATGGGAAAAAGTGGACTGTTAAACTATTTACTGCGTCCGATAGTTTATCTTGTTCAGTTTTATCTTCTTGGAGAGCAAAAGTAGTCACTGAACTGGTTATCTAAGTTGCTCTTCCATTCTTTTACTGCTTCTTCAACCTTTGTATTAAGAGATATTATTTTTTGGGTTTTTATGGCATCTATGACTGTCTGGAGGGGTCTTGTCACAGTTAGTCGTTCCTGGTGTTAAAAACTTTTGTTCAAGACTGAGGATTTTGTTTTCGAGTTGTTGTCATCCTGGTGTCTTGTTTTGCTAGCGTCTCTCGAAGGTTCATATTTTCAATAACTAAGTTGGAGATGCATGACTTTAGGGTATCTGGATCGTTGGTCATACCTGAGAGACTACTTGGTAGGTTGAATCCGGGAAGAGAGGGAGGATGGGTGGTGGCAGCCATGTTTGTTGTTATTGTTGTGGTGTCGCCTTGAGTGGTGGTGAGTGGGGTGGTTGCTGGGCCGGCGTCCTCCTGACTACACTTGTTGAATAGTTGATTTTTCGGTGTTTTCTTGCTGGCCTTGGTGCTGTTTCCTCTTAGATTGCGCCTCATAATACTACAGGAATTGTTGTAGTTAAGAAGAAGTTGTAGTATACAAAGCTTAGGGTTACGTTGTTCGGCTGGCAGCGGGGTGTTGCTTACGGTTAGTTTGCAGTCTTCCTTTGATCTCTATTTTTTCGATTTGTAGGTTTCACTGTTGGTAATCTTTGGTCATAGTGGGAGGCATCATGTCCCATAGCACCTGGTTTGCGGAAAGGGAGAACAAGGGCAGATTTCCACAGCTGGGGAAGAACTCCTTGTGAATAATAAGATTGAAGAGATGTAAGAGGACTACAAGGGCTGACTGATGTAAATGTTGTAACATCCGAATATTAATGTCGTCAGGCCCAGCTGCCAATGATTGCCTCTTCAAGGGGGGCTCCTTGGCGTGGTGAAGAGGCTCTTGGTCTGAGGAATTAGCCCTGTCGGTCTTCTTCCTCAGACCGAACCTAATTACCCCCCATTCTCCCCTCCCCTATCCCATCCTCCCCTTTTTCCATTCCTCCTCCTCCTCCTCACCCCTCCCTTTTGCCCTTCCTCTTTTTGGCCTTTGGGATTTCTCCCACAGGCGCACTAGTTCCTAGGTAGGGGAAAGGACACTGGGGTCCATCCCATTCCGTTGAGGTTCTTGGCGGTGGTGTAGTTTGCCGTGGAATCTGGATTGCCTGGGGAATGTCCCGATCCCTTTTCCGGTATCCGGAGTAGTTTTGGGGTTTGTCTTTCGGGCGACGGGTGTATCTCTGGAAGCCACCTTTTGGATTCCTAGGGTGGGGGCCCCGAAGGAGGTATGCTTTGTGGCGGATATCTGGCCGCCCTCTTTTTTTTGTCCCCCGAGGTAGCTCGGTAGATGTGAGGTTGCTATCCCGGACTGCGGGTTTTTACTGGCATGAAGGGTAGGGTATGGCACGGGTTCCATGCTGCATCTGCGCTACTAGCGGTGTTGAGGTCCTCTTGGGCACGGAGGGAGATTTCTGGCCCTTTCATTCCTCCGGGGAAAACTATTCCTCCCCGCTCCCCCCTTTTTTATTCTTTTTTTTATTTTTATTTTCTTTTCTTCTTTTTTTTTTTTTCTTAAAAACAAAAAAGCAAAGGAGTAACCTAACCATGGCAGCCCTAGTCCATGAACCCACTACCCCGGGCCCCTTCTTGATACCGCACCCCATTCTGACCCTGCCTTGTGTTTAGCCCACTCTTCGGACACTCCTGATCCCCCTGTACCTCTTGCTGGTGCTGTTTCCTCACCCGCTTCAGGTCCCGGGGGGGCTTCGACGGATCCTTCGATTGTCTGAACTCCGCTCTTTTTTGACTATGCTTCCGGCTTCTCCCTCTACGGTACAGCAATTTTCGAATGCCCCGCCCATTTCACACCGGACCAACTCCGGTCCTACTCCTAAACGCCAACGTCAATTCCTGATGATGTTTCCTTCGTTCCCTTCCCATTCTACTCGGAAAAGACCGACACGTCAACCCACTCCCTCTCCACGCTCGTTTTCGGACCACACAATGGACTAAATTCTTTACTTTAAGACCAACTTCTTCTTTCCCCTCCCTTTTCTGACCATAGTATTGGCAAAGCGCTCCTGCATCATGTTGGTAGAAGATATTTGTTTCATGCTCTCAAGAGCGGTAGCGCATTGTCACTGTCCAGAATGCTACCCAAGCTCATGATCTTTCTCTCCTTCGAATATCGATACTACCCCTTTATCACTATTGAAAAACATCTTTCTCTCATTCTTGTAGGGGTTTACTGTCATTCTGCCCCATACCATAGTCCAACAGAATTTCCAGTCATGGGGGCAATGACATTTTTGAACAGCTGGAACTCAGGATCTCCCAATCCTCAAAGTAGACACTTATGTCCTTCCTGCCCGGGGGCAGAGACGTTACCCTTGCAATGTGGTCGTTTAACTTTTGACGCCGGAACTCCCGTCCTCCTGTATATGTCGCGGGACATCGGTTACAAGTTCGAAAGGTGATACCTACACCTCAACAATGTAGAAATTGCGGGCGTTTTTGGTCACCCAGCGAAATATTGCAGATCTATGGCCGAATCCCCCAGTCTGTGGTGCCGACGACCATTCTAATACATCTTGCAGTAAACCCTCCATCTGCCTTAATTGTAATGAAGTTTCACCCTTCGTACTCCCGCCGTTGCCAGGTCAAACTTAAATGAACGTGAAATCCGTTTGCCTCAAAGAGGCAGAAGGTCTCCCTTATGCTATGGCAGTTACTCATCTCCGCCTCCAAGGGAGACTACCCCGTGTTTCTTATTCTCGTTTTTCCAAACATCCCCCCACTTCTGGGGTACCATCTTCTGTAGCCTCCTCTGTTGTTACCCCTCCCTAGCCATACGGCATCTAATCCTTTTGCTGCCCTTTTGCTCTGACGTCCCGACTACAATTTCAGTCTGTTCTCAATCTTCGCGTCCTTCCTCACAAGCCCCAGTATCAACAAGCCCTCGTACGACACCTAATCCCAATCGCCCCTCTACTCAGAAGTCCAAAAAATCCACATTGCTCAAATCTTTTTTGCCCCTTCCTTCCCCTTCTTCCACCTCCACACTTTACCTTTCCAGTCTCTGTACCTAGTTCTTCCCTCTCTCTGGCTCTATTACAAGTGTGGAGATTCACCCTCCTCCTCGTACTATGCCTTCCACCCCTGTCCCCTCCCAAGTTTCTCCCTCTTCTGCCACCTCCCAAGTTTCTGCCTCTTCTGCCCCCCCCCACACTTCTTCTCCGGGCCCCTTACACTCTTCCCTGCCCTCTATTTTGGGTTACAGTCCTTTACTGTCCCAATCTTTACTCCCCTCCTCATTCTATCTCCAATATGGTCTCCCTACATCTTTGAATTCAGAAACATTTGAAGCCATTTCAGAATATATTGCAGGGGACTAAACCTTAAATGGACACTGATTCACTTCCTGTTCCTTCTCTTCCCTTCCTCCATCTTCACAACCCCATTCTTCGCAACGCTCCGTTCCTTCGCTACTTGAACGTCTTCCAATGCCACCACACGTTGACTTTTCTAACCCCCTCTAGTCCGTAGGTGCCTTTACCTACAGTTTCCTGATATTTTCTTCATCGCCAATCATGGCCTATTTACAGTGGAAATCCGCGGCCTCAGGGGTAATCGGGGTGAGCTTCAGATGTTGCTTTCCAGGTTTTCCCCTTTTGGGTTTGCTTGCTTACACGAACCAAAATTACACTCGGCTGTTTTCCAACCCATCTCAGGCTATAATTTATTGTATTCTTCGGATCCTTTCTCAGATGGGACCTTTAATGAAAGTGCCCTTCTTCTACGTAATGATATTCCGTACTGTCAACTATTTGTCCATACCTCGCTGCATTACACTGCAGCCCCTATCCACTTGAATAAGTGGTTTACAATATGTTCTTTATATCTCTCTCCTTCTCGAGCATTTTCTATCCCAGACTTTGCCTTTCTTGTTTCATCCTTACCACCACCACTTCTGTTACTTGGTGATTTTAATGCCCACCATTTCCTCTGGATAGGGGGGGGTCTCATTGTGACTCACGTGGCATTCAGTTGGAGGTTTTTCTCGCCTCTCACCCCCTCCATGTTTTAAATACGGGTACTCCCCCCATTTTTATCCTCGTACTCATACTCTCTCTTGCATCGATCTATCAGTCTGCTCTTCCTCCACTGCACTAGACTTCACCTGGTCTGTTCTAACAGACTTACATGACAGCGATCATTTTCCGATCATTCTTACTTCTCCTTCCTATTCACCACCTTTCCGTAGCCCTCACTGGCAATTTGATCGGGCAAATTGGGATCTTTACTCACACCTCACTGCTTTTAGTGAGGTTCCTTCTTCATCCTCCATCGATGAGCTCCTACACATCTTCTCGACGTCAGTTTATACTGCAGCTTTTTCATTCTTACCCCAAACCTCAGGCAGGCATTCTCAGAAGTGCGTGCCTTGGTGGTCTCCTGCTTGTGCTCGTGCAGTACGTTTGAAACGTGCTGCATGGGGCAGGTACCAGTACAATAGAACCCCTGAGAGACTTCTTGATTTTTAAACAGAAGCGTGTGATCGCTCGCCGTGCATCCGTGAAGCTAAACACACTTGTTTTGGGGGACTATGTTTCCACATCACCTGCTTCTTCTGTGAGTGCAGTCTGGAAAAAAGTGAGGAAATTGAGTGGTAAAAATACTCTCCTGACCCAGCTCCTGTTTCTACGGGTCGCTGGTGTTGTTGATGGAGCAAAACCCTCTCGACGTTGCCATTGAACTTTGGCACACATCTGGTCCGTATTTCCCGAGGGCTCCATCTATGCCCCTCGTTTCTTTCCTAAAATTTTGCCCGAGAGTTAGTACCCTTGGACTTTTCTTTTTCTCAGAGAAGAACAGTATAAAGTGCCTTTTACACTTCAAGAACTGGAGGAACACTCTCAGCTTGCCGATCATCGGCAGCTGGGCCTGACGACATTCATATTCGTATGTTACAACATTTACATCGGTCAGCCCTTGTAGTCCTCTTACACCTCTTCAATCTTATTTGGGCACAAGGAGTTCTTCCCCAGCTGTGGAAATCTGCCATTGTTCTCCCTTTCCACAAACTGGGTACTACAGGGGGCATGATGCCACCCCCTATCGCCCCATCGCTCTTACTAGTGCAGTTTGCAAAGTGATGGAACGTTCGTAAATCGACGTTTAATGTGGTATTTAGAGACACACAACAGTCTCTCCGCTAGTCAATATGGCTTTCGTAAGGGGTCGTTCTACCATAGACCCCTTACTATGCTTGGATACGTATGTTCGTAATGCCTTTGCAAATAATCACTCAGTTATTGCCATATTTTTTTTACCTTGAGAAGGCATATGACACAACTTGGAGGTATAATATTTTGGCCCAAGCCCATTCCTTTGCCTCCGAGGCAATTACCATCCTTCCTTAAGAACTTTTTAACTGACAGACATTTCCGTGTTCGAGTCAATAATGTTCTTTTCCCCGGACTTCGTCCAAGCTGAAGGTGTCCCTAGGGATGTGTTCTAAGCACAACACTTTTTCTCCTTGCTATAAATGATTTGGCTCTGTTCTTCCACCCCAAAATTTGGTCATCACTCTATGTTGATGACTTCGTATTGCTTGTGCAGGCGCTGACTGTCATCTTATTTTTGCAGTTTCTCTCCAGCATGCGGTTGACCGTGTTTCCACTTGGGCCACCACGCATGGGTTTAAATTTTCAAGTACCAAAAAAATCACCAAATTACTTTCACTAGACGCTCTGTTATCTCCGATCATCCTTTGTTTCTCTATGGCTCCCGTATCCCCCAACGTGATACAGTCAGGTTTCTAGGCCTTCTCTTTGACCGTCGGTTATCCTGGAAACCTCACATTTAAAACTCTCTGAAGGCAACTTGTCACGCCGGCTAAACCTTCTTAAAAAACCCCTTTCTCATTTTTCCTGGGGAGCTGATCGTCGAACTCTGCTTTGCCTACATTCAGCCCTCATTTTATCAAAACTCGATATGGTGACCAGATTTATTCCCCGGCCTCTCCTGCTACTCTCTCTAGCCTTAACTCTATCCTCACCAAGGATTACGTTTGTGCCTTGGTGCTTTTCGCTCTTCCCCTGTTGAGAGCCCCCTATACAGAAGCGAATGTTCCATCCTTGTCTGATCGC
Organism: Cherax quadricarinatus; assembly: GCF_026875155.1. Lineage (NCBI taxonomy): Eukaryota > Metazoa > Arthropoda > Malacostraca > Decapoda > Parastacidae > Cherax > Cherax quadricarinatus. The sequence continues at coordinate 49,495,247 of NC_069415.1, forward strand.
CGTGATGCCCATTGCCTTCGCTACTATGTACGCTCTCACGATCTAACAATCCTTCCATTTATAGAATGGTCACCGATTTTAGTAGACATTTTTTTATTCGTTCGCCACCCCTGTTTGCTCCGTCCCTTTTCTCTTTGCCTACATTCACTCTTGTCTTCCTTCAGTTACCCCCTTTATATGTTCATGTAGCATCTCACTTTTCCCTACCCCCTTGGGAAGTTCCAGCTGTTCGGGTCTGTTCTTTCTCACTCCCCTTTCTCGAAAGCTCAAAATGCCTACGGTGGCTTCCCGCTCTCTTTTTCTTTTCACTTCCACTCCCATTCTCATGCCACCGCTGTGTACACAGATGGCTCTAAGTCTTCAGACGGCGTCGGAAATTTGCAGCAGTGTTTCCGGACAGCGTCGTGCGGGGGACATTTACTATCTTCAGCTAGCATTTTTACTGCTGAACTGTATGCCATTCTTGCCAGCACTTATTCGTATCGCATCTATGCCTGTGTCATCATTTGTAGTTCAGACTCCCCTTTGTGCTCTACAGGCTATACGAAAATTTGATACATCTCATCCCCTAGTTTCCGTATCCAACTTTTTGGGTACGCCCTATCTCTACCAAACATAAAGATATTGTTTTTTTTTTGGGGGCCCTGGTCATGTCCAGTACAGGGCAATGAACAGGCCCGACACTGCTGCGCGGTCAGCAGTACATGGACCTACCAATTTTCCCATCAAGGTGTTCCATTTCTGGACTATTTTGCTGCAATAGGTACCCACCTTCATACCGGGTTTGGGAACAACGTTGGTCCCAAATCTTTCTCGGTAACAAACTTCATTCTATTAAACCGAGCACAGGTTACTGGCCGTCTTCTTGTCATCAGTGCCGGGTTGGGAGACCACTCTCTCCCGCCTTCGCATTGGTCACACTCGTCTTACTCATGGGTATCTCATGGAGAGGGGACCCTGTTCCTCTCTGTGAGCAGTGTCAAGTTCCCGTATCGATTAGCCACATTCTGTTAGACTGCCCTCTCTATCAACGAGCACGCAGAATTTACCTCCAAAGTCGTCTTCGTTCTACTACTCTCCCCTTTTCCTTCCCTTCTTGCTGATGGACCCTCCTTTAATCCTGACTCTCTCATTGACTTCTTGACAACGACTGATTTACTCCACAAACTCTGATGATACTTTTCGCACTCCCCTCAGCCCTTTCTAGTTCAGTCTCTTGCTGCCCTTTACCCTTTCACCATCCACTGCCCCGCTGTTATCCGTAACCTATTACTCATCCATCTCCCTTTTGCCACCTGATGCCCTCGCTTCCTTCCTGCCCTGCAGCGCTGTATAGTCCTTGTGGCTTAGCGCATCTTTTTGATTATAATAATAATAATAATGCCAATGATTGGCAAGCTGAGAGTGTTGCCTCCAGTTCCAGGGCCTGTATATGGGAGAATTATCAAATTTTATGTGGTAATTCAAGTTTGCAACCTGGGAAGTCAATAATCATTCTTTACTGGGTTGGTCAGAGGAAGCATTCACTATAACACTCACACTAAAATAATAATTTACCTTTGCAATATTGCTGGTTTTTAGGGTGTTATTATTAACTAATACCCTGTGAATAATTTACCTTTGTGTGCAATATTGCTGGTTTTTAGGGTGTTGTTATTAACTAATACCCTGTGCATAATTTACCTTTGTGTGCAATATTGCTGGTTTTTAGGGTGTTATTATTAACTAATACTCTGTGAATAATCTACCTTTCTGTGCCATCTTGCTGATTTTTAGGGTGTTATTAATACCTGATATTTTGTGCATAATTTCCCTTGCAGGTACAATCTTGCCGATTTTTGGGGAGGTTATGCTTACCTAATTTTCTGGGAATAATTTTCCTTTGCAGATGCAGTAGCTCCATTTTTTCTGCCAGGATTTTCTTGTTGTGTACAATCCTGTTTAATTTTAGGGAATCACATGACAATCACTCCTTGTGAATATACTACTGCAGTGTATGTACTTTGCTGTGTGCTTTATTATTTTATATCAGTAAGTTCTGTGGATAATAGCAAGATTTGGTGCTATTATTTCTCAAAATGGCTGACACTAGTGAAAATTCTGGGGGATGACATGTATTTGGAAGGTGATATTGAATCAAATTCCCATGTTAGGGACCTGGATAAGGAAGTAGAAATTTTACGAATGAAATTAGCCCTAGTTGCAGAAGAAAAGGAACGGTTAAGGATTGAACGTACAAAGATCCAGGAACAGAGAGCCTTTGAGGAGCTTAGGGCTCAAGAAAGAGCTAAAGAGAGGCAGCTTGCTTCTCACCCAGACACAGACACAAGGGTAGATGTTTTTCATTTGGATAAAGCCATAAAATTTGTGCCCAAATTCCTAGAGAAAGACCCAGACCAGTTTTTTCTGTTATTTGAAAGTACGGCCAAATCCCAAGTTTGGCCGGAAAAGGAATGGGCGACATTAGCAAGAACCCAATTAGTTGGTAAAGGGTTACAGGCTGTTAGTTCTCTAGAGGGATCGGCCTTTTCTGATTATCATAAACTAAAAGAGGTAGTTTTACTGGCTTATCAGATGTTGCCGGAAAGGTACCGGCAGAAGTTTAGAGGACTAAAGTTTCAAGCAGGGCAGTCTTTGGTGGAATATGGTAAGGAGAAGATGTCACTTCTAAATAGGTGGTGTCGCTCAAAGGGGGTGGTAGGCAATTATGAAGGTGTAATTACCTTAATTTTGTTAGAGGATCTTTTGAGAAATGTTCCTCCTGACCTTAAGGCATATCTTGAGGAGAAGGATCTTGATGATTTTAATAATGCTTTAGAGCTGGGTGACAGATTTTTAGCTAGCCAAAAATTTGGTAGTAATTACCACCCCCCACATACTAATAATGGTAAGTTTTCTTCACCCACCAATAGGAATAAGAAATTTCAGAAGTTTAAGCCACCCACTTATCAGCCTAATAACCACCAAAGTTTTACTAAGCCTACTTTTCCAGTACCTACCCGAGGAGGTTTTAAGTCAGCTGTCACAGGTCCAGGACTACAAGGAACAGATGGGACGAGCCCAGTTCCCCAGAGTCAAGGGATCCAACCTAGGTCAAATGGGCAGGGGGCCTTTAAACCCTATTACTGTACTTATTGTCATAAACAGGCCCATCTGCAGCCATATTGCAAGAAGATGCGTAGAGATCAGGCGCTTGCTGGAGTTTCTCAGGTAGATACACCAGGTACCCACACGGTAGCTAATATTGAAGCACCACCTCCGGGTATATCAGGTAATTCAGCAGTTTTGGACCCTCGGATGAAGGTCTTTACAAGCAAGTCCACCGTGGCCTTACACCAAAATGAAGGTAGGGTAACAGGCGTTATGTCTTTGAGGGACACTGGTAGCACGTACACCTTGCTTCGTAGGGGCATACTGCCAGTGTCGGATGACACATACACTGGGTTGGACGTTTTGCTCAAAGGAATTACCGGATTCACTGTCAAGACTCCAGTGCACAGGTTATGGGTGGAGTCTGCATACCAGTGTGGTTACTTAGCTGTAGGTATCACAGAGGATATACCTTGTGCAGGTGTTGACTTACTCTTAGGCAATAATGTCATGGGTTGTCTTGAAAGTGAGGAACCTCTGGTTTGGAGGGACCCAGCCTCACAGAGTTGGGAGGAAAAAGCTAAGGCTACCTTGCCCGAGTTATTTCCAGTGTGTGCAGTAACCAGGAAAATGTCAAAAGATAAGAGGGCAGTCTCTCTCTGTGACTCTTTAGATCCTGGGGATGATTTGGGTTTGGGAAATCTATTCCTCGAGCCTAGCCTGCAGTTGGCTCGGGGTTGTGATGAACCATCCCAGGCAGAACCCTGTTTGAGTGGGGGTCTTGGAGCTGGTAAAGGGGGGGCTACTCCTACTCGAGAGCAGCTGATCAAGGCCCAGGGGTGTGACGACACCCTAAAAGCTATTCGGTCATCTGCTGTTACCGAGGATGAGGCTTCTCAACTAACTAAATGTTTCTTTTTTGAAAACGGTATTTTGATGCGAAAGACCCTATCGGATGCGACATCTAATGATGGAGCAAGGCAGGCACTCTACCAAGTGGTGGTGCCAGAACCATTTAGGTATCAGGTTTTGTGTTTGGCCCACGATGTTCCCATGGGAGGACATTTAGGTGTTAAAAAGACTATGGGCAAGATTTCTAAAATTTTTTACTGGCCCCAGGTATGGGAATCAGTGGGTAAGTATGTAGAATCATGCCCAGTTTGCCGAAGGGTAGGAAAACCTAATCAGGGAATTAAACCTGCCCCTCTTAACCCTATTACAGTAGCTGGAGAACCTTTTAGCAGGCTGGTGGTGGATTGTGTGGGGCCACTACCCAGGACCAAGATGGGAAACCAGTACTTACTTACTATTATTTGTTCCTCTACCAGGTTTCCGGAGGCCATTCCACTACGTAAAATTACAACGCGCATGTTCTTGAGAGCATTGGTGAAATTTTTTACGCAGGTCGGGATCCCTAAGGAAATTCAAACAGATCAGGGGTCAAATTTTACATCTAAACATTTTCACACGGTTTTGGGGGAGTTTAATATTAAAATGACGACCTCCACCGCCTATCACCCAGAGAGTCAAGGGGTTGTGGAGCGGTTTCACCAGTCTCTCAAAACTATGCTGCGGGCTTATTGTGCCCAGTACCAGAAGGACTGGGATGAGGGTATCCCCTTCCTTTTATTTGCCGTGCGGGGCAGCACTCAGGACTCATCACGCTATAGTCCCTTCGAACTGATCTATGGTCAAGTACGGGGACCACTGACGATTTTGAAGGATTACTGGCTTGGTGAGGATTGTGAGGCTGCCCCCTCGAAGGATTTTCTTGCTTTCAGAGACTGTTTGGCTCACATGAAGTGTCTGGCGGCTGAGAACCTGCACATCAGCCAAACCAAGATGAAGAAACAATTTGACCACAAGGCCGTGCCTCGTACCTTTGAAGTGGGAGAGGAGGTACTAGCATTGGAGCCGGTGCCTGGTAATGCCTTAAAAGCAAAGTTCAGTGGGTCGTACAAGGTGGTGGAAAAGGTCACAGATCAAAATTACAGAATTCACACACATGGGTGACGGAAGTCTGAATGGGTGGTACATATAAACAGGCTGAAAAGGTACCACCAAAGAGGTGTGGCATGTGTAAATATAGTAGGTGACCCAGGGGCGGACACTGATGCACAGGGGGCCACAGATGTACACCTTAGTAACGGCATTGTTAAAAGATCCTTCACAATGTATGTTAGGTCTTAGTAAGGTAAGGGTTGCTGAGATGGTTCAGCTTCTCTGAAATTTTGAGGATTTGTTTGGGGATATCCCTCATGTAAGCAAGCTAAGCCCCATGATATAGATGTAAGGGAAGCTGAACCAATTCGGCAGGTCCCTTACAGAATGAACCCACAAGAGAGAAAAAGTATGGAGAAGGAGGTGAAATTTCTACTTGACAATGATTTAATAATACCAAGCGAGAGTGAGTGGGCATCCCCCTGTCTGATGGTTCCCAAACCAGATGGCACCATGAGGATGTGCACTGACTACCATAAGGTTAATTTAATAACTAAGGCCGATTGTTTTCCTCTTCCCAGAATGGATGATGTCATTGATGCAGTGGGGGAAGCTAAATATGTAAGTAAGTTAGACCTGTTGAAGGGTTATTACCAGATACCTTTAACCCCCACGTGCCAACATCTCTGTTTTTGTAACACCAGATGGGCTTTTTCAGCACAAAGTTCTCCCCTTTGGGCTTCGTAATGCACCCTCCTGTTTTCAACACAGAATGCAGGAAGTTATACGTGGCCTAAAGGGCGTGAGGTATTATATTGATGACTTGGTTATTTTTAGCGACTGTTGGACAGAGCATGTGAGGCAGCTTAGAGAGCTTTTCTCTAGGCTTGCTGGTGCTCAGCTCACAGTTAATTTGGCAAAGAGTGTTTTCGGGCATGCCCAGGTAACTTTTCTAGGACATGTTATTGGGCCAGGGGAAGGTGGCCGCAGTGAATGCCAAGGTGGAGGCTATAGACAATTATCCTGTACCAAAGACCTGGAAGGAGGTTATGCATTTTGTGGGCATGGTAACATATAGAAAGTTCTGTCCAAATTTGTCAAAGGTGATCTCTCCACTCACTGACCTGACTAGCCCCAAGCGTACATTTGTGTGGGATATGAAGTGTCAGAGGGCATTTGAACATGTAAAAGCTTTGCTTACAAGTGCTCCTGTGCTGGCTAGTCCTAATTTCACATTGCCATTTTCTCTACAAGTAGATGCCAGTGATACTGGTGTTGGGGCTGTGTTACTGCAAGAAGTAGCTGGACAATTATTGCCAGTCAGCTACTTTTCAGCAAAACTGAAGAAACACCAGCAGCACTATGCCACCATAGAAAAAGAGGCTCTTGCATTAGTGTTGGCAGTGCAACATTTTGAGGTGTATATATCATCATCAGTTCACCCTATAACTGTGTATAGTGACCATAATCCTTTACATTTCCTTCACTTAATGAGGAACCACAATCAGAGACTTACAAGGTTGGCCTTGTTTCTCCAACCTCTTAATCTTGTGATTCATTATGTGAAGGGAGTGGAGAATGTGGTTGCTGATGCCTCGTCTCGTGTGTAAAGTGCACGATGTAGTGTATAGATCACTTATCTATTCTTATTTTGCAATGATTTGCAGTAGACGAGTAGATGGAACCCTGGACCACCCAAAGGAGAAGGGCAGGTTGAGCTGGAGCTGGAGGTATCAGGATTCCCTAGTGTGTGTATGTTTTGGGGGGTAGTCACATCAAGTGCCATGCCTAGGTAAGGTATGCTACATTTTTTTTAGGTGTTGGCTGGGATGCCTCGCCTCCGTTTTATGTTGGTGTAGGGACTGTTGGACCTAACGTTTTAGTGAATGTGGGGCTGGCGGTGATGCCCTCCACTGTTTGGGTCATGTCTCTTGATCCGAGGTGTTTTGGTTCTCCAGGACTCTTTTCAATTTCTCCTTTTTGGATCACCACTGGGGTGACTCCAGGGTCCTTGGAATGACATGCAGGTGTCGGCCTGGAGGTCCACCTTTTGGGGGTCTTCAGTGATGACTCCAGGGTTTTACGGCCACAGTCCCACCAACAAGATTTATGTGACTATCTACCCGTTGTTTTTTGGGGCCTGATATTTTTCCCTCTCCTGTGCTCTCCTGATTCTCGCAGAGGTGTGTCATGGGGAACCAGTTTTGTTTACACACAATTGCTGTGAGATGGGAGTGATAATGTGATGTTGCTTTCTAAGTACAGTGGACCCCCGCTTAACGATCACCTCCAAATGCGACCAATTATGTAAGTGTATTTATGTAAGTGCGTTTGTACGTGTATGTTTGGGGGTCTGAAATGGACTAATCTACTTCACAATATTCCTTATGGGAAAAAATTCGGTCAGTACTGGCACCTGAACATACTACTGGAATGAAAAAAGTTCGTTAACCGGGGGTCCACTGTAGAATTTAACATGTAAAATCTGTTTTCCTTTTCTTTGAACTCCTGGGAAACTGTACTTACTGTTTAAAAGTTTTTTTGGTGGCACATACAGTTTGGTCTGCCTTGCAACATACTGAACTTTGGTGTTACTTCATAAAACGGCATTCCTCAGGGGCACTTTTGTACAAAGTTAACTTGGTCGTTTATAAGTTTGCTTGATGTAATTTAGGTAAAATGCATCAACGCCAGTGCCTGGCCAGCGCTGTGTTGTGATGGTGCCTTTTCCTAACACAATTGTCTAAGAGTGTGACTGTGGGCTCGTTTGGCATAGAACTTGATCACTTTTATGTTCGGCGAGTTTCACATGTCTGCAGTCTAGTACCTCAGTTTGTTAATATTGCATATTTGTAGTACCAAAAGACCGTGATTGTATGGTGGCCATTCCCCAGTTATCATTCATTTTGCCCAATGCCTCAGACCTTAATTTGGGGGTTTATTTTCTTTCTTTTTCCTTTTGCCTAGTGGTGTCCGTAGGGACCCCGCTAGCAGAGTGAGACCTATGGTTTGGGGGTGGGGGTGTTATGCAGGGTTCTGCATGACATTGTAATGTACATGTAGTGGAGAAGTGTGCCATAATAGTATGAATGTTATAATTGTAAATAATAATTTTATAATTCATAATGTGCATTTGGGGGCACTGTAAAGTACTCTAACTGTAATTATAAAGAAATCCTTCTAGGTAGTTATTTTCCAAGTGTGTTTTGGGTATGCGGGGTAAGCGTGGCTGGGGGCAGTCACATGGGGTCAGCATGGTGTGGAGGCTGGCGTCGGAGGTGCTGTGTGTTTAAGCTAAGTTTGTTGTTGTGTACTCCTTTTGTTTAACCAACTCAAGCCATAGGCTCTCCTATGGCTTACCTGTATGTTCACCTAGGCTCTGACATGGTCAGGGTGCTGTGGGATGAGTGAGGAAATAAGAAATGGGGTTTGTAGTGGAGTAGTGATGGCCTGGTGCTGACTAGGCCTAGTGGTTAGGGTGGCTGGACCTCCAGCCAGCTGTTTCTTGTGTACCCTCATTTGGGCGTTTAGGATTAAGGTGTTTCTAAAGTGTGTATATAGTGTTATGTTGAATAAATAGATATATTTTCCTAACTGGGATTTTTGCCTAACCCTCTGTTAACCAACCCATTGAAGTAACACTTACTGGTTTAGCGCTTTCTATTTAGACTGGGATAGCCCTGGGTGGCCTGTTTATGCTTGAGATGTGTGTAACTTTTACCTTTGCCCTTAGACAAGGCTCAAGCCCACCAGCTATCCTACCTTTCTGCGTAACAGGCACATTATACTGTTCTTCTCTGAGAGAAGAAAAGTCCAAGGGTGCTAACTCTCTGGCAGACTTTGAGGAAAAAAATGAGGGGCATAGATGGAGCCCCTGTGAAATACGGACCAGATGATTGCCAGTTTCAATGGCAACGTCAAGAGGGTTTGCTATATTAATACCGGCGACCCGTAGAACAGGAGCCAGGTCAGGAGAGTATTTACCACTCAATTTCCTTACTTTTTTCCAGACTGCACTCATAGAGGAAGCAGAGGTGATTGTGGAAACAGCAAGTGCGTTTA
>NC_069415.1:49504839-49540359 GCF_026875155.1 Cherax quadricarinatus
TCATGAAAACTTAATAACACGATTTCATTGTTCGCATCGCTATTGGGCCGTCCGGGAAGGCGCGAAAATAGCCCCTGATACAACGGGTTTACTGCGCAGTTTTCCGTTTTGTGCTACAACAAGGCGGATCGCATTGGACGCCGGGTGAGCACTGTTTGTGTGGAATTGGTGTGTGGCACGCTTACAGGAACAACCATGCACGTGTTACTGCCTACCATCATCAGTGAGGTGTATGGGATACCGACCGAAGAATTATATGGAGTAGCAGTAAATGGTGTGTCGAGAATTTTCATCAAGTTTAAAGAAGCAAGATTCTACACAAGCATAGTCAACAAATATCAAGAGAAGAGGCTAGCAGTGAACACTATGGTGGAAGTCTGCTTACATGATGTGTCCAGCTATGTGACGTGGGTGAAAGTACGAAACGTGCCTTTTGAGGCGACGGAGCATGATGTGACGGCGGTGTTTAGCAGCTATGGGAAAATCCACTCAGCAGTGATGGGGGTGTGGCAAAATGGACCTTATGAGGGGCTACCTGAAGGATCATTTACGCTGAAAATGACGTTGAGGCAGCCAATTCCATCATACGTATTTATGGAGGTCTTCCGAACGCAGGTCTACGTGTACTACTCAGGGCAACGGAAGACTTGCAGATTATGTGGTTCTTTTGAACATATGGCGGCCCAATGCTATAAAAAAGCTGGACGGAGGGAACAGGCACCAGTGATCTTACATCAGAGGAATGCTCTGGGGGTGTTGGAAGAAGGAGTAAGGCCAAACAAGATTCCTTGCCGATGGAGTGACGAAGTGGATAGGGCTGAGGCGACTATGGAGGAAAGTGTAACACTAACAGGTGATAAGGAACAGACGACATCGACGTCTGATGAGGAGGGTACGGGCCAACTGGATGGCTTGCTGGAGGAAGTACTTAGTTCCTTTTTGCATGACGTTGAGGAGGGACAGGTGGATGAAGGGTGTAACCTGGTGCAGGCGACAGTGCAGCAAGATCAGGAGGTTAGGAATACTGGGTGCACTAATGTTAATGTGCACAACGTTGTGGCAGAGGTCCATAGGGCGGAAAAGACAGGTGACGAGGTGTGTGGGGAGGGGAGTTCTCGTAAGAGAACTACAGGAACGTCTGAGATGGACGATGTTCTTACTCCAGGACAAAGAACAGGAGTAAAATCTTGGAGAAAGGATGTATGTCATAAGGGGAAAGAGGGAAGGGGTAATGTAGGGTTTAATGGTTCTAGGGATAATGAAGGGATAGGGGGGGTGAATAAGCAAGCTGTCAAGAAAGATGCCATACAGCACCGGGCCATACACCAGGCCCGGTGGCCTGGTGGCTAAAGCTCCCGCTTCACACACGGAGGGCCCGGGTTCGATTCCCGGCGGGTGGAAACATTTCGACACGTTTCCTTACACCTGTTGTCCTGTTCACCTAGCAGCAAATAGGTACCTGGGTGTTAGTCGACTGGTGTGGGTCGCATCCTGGGGGACAAGATTAAGGACCCCAATGGAAATAAGTTAGACAGTCCTCGATGACGCACTGACTTTCTTGGGTTATCCTGGGTGGCTAACCCTCCGGGGTTAAAAATCCGAACGAAATCTTATCTCTTATCTTACCACCACTTTTAAAATAATTCACGATAGTAACTGTAAATGTAAATGGATTGAAGAATGAAGTGAAACGAGTATGGATGGAATGGTTTTTGAGGAGATATAATGTGGATGTATGCTTTATACAAGAACATAATTATAAGATAGACTGTACTTTGGCATTAAAGGGTTATAAATTGTATGTAAGTGGGTCTGTTAGGTTAAGGTTACTACCCCGTGGGCGTTTTTTGCATGGGATTTTACCATCGGGTGTGGTTTTATGGGATAGACGGGTGGCTGAGGGGGGGGTCTGTAGAATATGTGGAGGGGAGGATTCGGCATTCCACGTAGTGTATTTTTGTGAGGGGATGGGGAGCGTCAGGGGTTGGTTGAGTAAGGTGCTGCATAAGATAAAGGGTAAAGGCATTTCTGTTCTGCGGGCATTAAGTGTGTGTGATGAATGGTTTGAAGATTGAGACACTTATGCAGCATATGGGAATCTTTATTCAGGAAACGTTTCGCCACACAGTGGCTTCATCAGTCCAATACAAAGTAGAAAGGCGGGGGGGTGGGGCATGGATGAGAGTATTATTAGGGCTGTGAGGTACATTATGGTGGATTATATCTACATATCTTGGGGAATGTGGGAGAAAGGGGTTAGCGAGGTGAAGCAGCGGGTATTAGCGGTTACGTTTCATAAAACAGGGATATTTATGGGCAGAGGTGGGAAAGGGATTTTACCGTTAGGGGTATTATTAGACTTGTAAATCGGGTAGGAGGGGTAGGATAGGGATGGTGTATGCAACTGTGGGAAGGGATGTCAGGGGTATGAAACGGTTGCTAAGGATGTGTGTGATTTGATGGGAGTGAGAGTTGTTGAACTAAGCACTTTTTCTGAGGTGCAAGAAATATTATTGGCAGTTATTGTCACCTGGTTGAGGTGACATTATGTTATAACCTTATTTCCATAATTATGTAAATTTTGATATCCAATGTAATGTGTCTTGGTGTTATTGTGAACACCGATGATTATATATTTATTTAAGACTTCTTAATGTTTTGTAAGGATGTTGTAAGCATGTTAGAAAAAAAAAATTTTTTAAAAAAATATTATAAAACATTTTGATTGTATCTAGGGTATTTTGGTAGGGTGTGGATGGTGTTGGTTGTGGAGGAATAGAGCCTTTGTGATTGGACCTGAGTCTTGGCTAGTAGAGATTTTGTGACCTGTAACATACGTGTCTACTATACATGTAAATTGTGCATAATTTAAAATGATCAATGTCACTTGCATAATAATGAGCAGTTCTTACCTGATTTTTTTAACTAGTGCACGTTTTGGATATTGTAATATATAATGTAAGATATAGCCATGGGGTGTTATTGTTTTATATTGTTACAGTTGTTTTTCACAAGTTCAATTATATATGATTAGTAATGAGCTTTTCGATCTTGGTATAGCCAGGTGAAACTGGACAGTTTTCACTTGGGGGGGTAGGAGTGTAAGCAATCTCTGCAATAGCAGGTCATGCGAAACACATATCATAATTATTTAAGATCAAGAGTACACAATAACCTAGAAGGGTCATTCGTCTCTCTACACTTGAGTAGAGGGGACGTGTGCTGCTGCTGCCCCTGGTGTTGTACTGGGATGCAAGTATATTTTCACAATATAGCGCAGGTTTGTCGCAGTCGGGTTAGGTAAAGTCTGTATGGAATTAAACTAAGTCAGCACGAAGGGGGACATTGCGCAACTTCAACCAACGTATAAATGCCGAGAGACGGTCCTATAAGGACGCACCTCTAACAGCCGGGGTTGCATCTAGACTTACATGTGGAATTTTGTCACCAACGAATCATACACAAGCCCGTCGAAATCTCAAACTTATGATGATCCTGAAGTCCCTATTCAGGGCCTACACCATTAAACCTAGTCGTCTGTATTCCGTATGTTCTCTCTGATGATCATCGGTAGCAGCATTTGTGCCATAGAGGGGTATCGCCCCACGAAGCAGCTCAATGCCGACAGTATTCACTCTACGCCATGTTGTTTCTATGAGAGCTCGCCTGAAAACAGCAGAGGGGTGCAGAGCACAACCGTGCTCCACCGCAGTGAGGCAGTGAATGATCCTTGTATTTGTTCCATGTTTTAAGTAAAAATATAAAAAAAAAGTTGTGACTAAACACAACTGTCTTGTAATAACATGATACTGTTTTCATATCATGTAGAGGGTTGTGCCACACTTGTGTGGTGGCAAGGGTTTCTCATCCTGCACTTTGCAGGTTTTGAGTGAGTGTTAACAGAGTGTATGGGCTTAGTGTTCTTTGGAGGGTGGGGTATAAATTATGTTGATATTGTGAATTGTGAAAGTTTTGACTTTTTTTTTTTTATATTTTATTTAAAACATCATAAATACAAGGCTGCTTAAAAATTAAATAGCATCACCATACATATTCTATAGAGTACACCAAGATTCACACCATAAATACCAGAAAAAATCTTTGTAACTAATACGACAAACACACCATGAAACGCATACGTACGTTTCACGAATCACACAATACCAAAAGATATAACTGTTTGCGCAACAAATATAACACTGGTGGAAACCCCACTTAACCCATTATAACCTACATGCACATCATACAAACATGTTACATTAATGATTAAACAATAGTTTATGTAATTTGCATACAAAATATACAATTGTTTATAGAAATTCCAACTTAGACACAAATTCAATGATGTACTTAACACAAATTTTTAACATAATAAATTGTTATATAATTGAACGATTATATTATATCGTCAGCAATTCATCCATTCTATGTGTGTTCAATCTTGATTACCTATGAATACGTTTAATCACAATCAAAAATCACAACATTACGAAAATATTTATAGGATAAATTTGGACGGACTCAGTGTAATGACAAATGTTATATCCCTTTAATACTTTGGTGAATCACAGACTAGATTGGAAACAGTAACAGGAAGGGATAAAACATGCATTGATATATATATAGATTTATATTTATTATTTTATATATTTATATTTAGATTTTAAATATTATAATATATATATTATAATATATAATATATATTAAGCAGGTTTGTAAACCCAAATATCTGGACCTATAAAACACAATCAAAAACAAAATACTTTAGAAAACTTGTGACTCAAGAAAAAACGAGTCTTTACACAAGAGGAAAGCTTCAAAAACATAACAAATACTGTAAAGGCACCACTGTCATTTTGTACACAAAAGGTATAGTAAGTAACCCTAACTCCAGAATCAACAAACACACATCCATAACAACTAGAATACATCCATGCCCAATCTCATATTCACGCAACTCACACTTTCCCCCCAAGAGACGAGCCAGCTATTGCCCACTGACCTACACGGAAACTTACCCGGCATGCCCGTATATTATTCACAAATTCACGAGGCTTTCAATAGTTAGCCTTTTATAACAGTCCGAAAGACCCTTATCCCACCTCATCCCATACAATTCCCTATTCCTACACATTGTACGATAAAACTTTATTCAAGGACAAGCCTTCACACCTCACTTACCCCTTTCCCTCTCATTACTCACGAAATATAAAAGTAGTCCACGATAATATAATCTAAAGATCGTCTAACTTCCTGGTCTAATCCACCGATGTCGAAACTTAACGCGTGCAGGACCTGCACCCCTCTCCCTCCCACCCTCTGTACCACCCTACCTAACCAACCCCTGACATCTTCTAAACCTTCGCAAAAATAGACAACATGAAAAGCCGTGTCTTCTCCGCCACAAAACCCACACCCGCCACCTTCCACGACTCTTCTGGATCGTAGTATTGCCCCTGACAGCAATATACCATGTAAAAAACGGAACATGACTTCACGCACCCTAGGCCGTAATTTCAGCTTACTAAATCTGAGCCAAATATTTTCCCACGAGTACATGGGGAAAAAACCTTCTACTGGAGCTGCGCACGTACCCCCCAGTAACCTACTTAAAACCCTTATGCGAATGTTTTTCCGTTCCCTTACAACCAACAAAGTCTGTAGTACAATCTCACATTCCCTCAATTCCATTCCCCCATACCACTTTTTCAACCTCATATATACCTGTTCCATATTTCCCGCCATCACACCCACACGCCAAACCTCCCATTTTAGAAAAACACATTTTACCCTACGCTTTAAGTCCAACAATCCCAAACCTCCTCGACGGACAGGTAACATAACAACCTCACGTTTTAACTAATCACACCTCGATCCCCACAAAAAGGTAAATACTGGTCTCAATATTCCATTTATCGCTGTCCCGGTAATCGGGAATACAGCCGCAACGTGCCACACCTTACTATACAATAAAACGTTAACAACGATCACACGTTGGGCCAGAGTGAGATGTTGGGGCCTCAAAACGCCCAGACGACCAATGACCTTTTCCAACGTCCTTACTGAATTTTCCTCTCGCGCCACATCCAAATCGTCTCTATAAATAATACCACAAATCTTTAATGACATCGCAGTCGTGTTAAACCCGTTACAGCTCACCTTTCCCTCCCCCTTTCCAGGTCCCAAAAACCCCCATGATCATTGACTTTTCACTATTTACCTTCATACCCGTGGCTCATTTAAAAACACACGACAACATCTTCCAACACTTTCATAGACATCCGTTAACACACCAAAAACAGTCGTATCATCCACATAACTATTAATGCCGGCCAACATCTCCCCTTTCCCCCACCCACCCCCTCACCGGGAATTGACTGTGCTCTCAACAAACCCGTTTAAAAGGATCCTGAAACATGCAATTTAAAATCTGTGACATAGGGCACCTTTGTCGTAAACCTCTACCCATCTCAAAGTCCGTCCTCATAACCATTTAATTTGTACCTTCTCATCTTTGCTCCCTTATCAGCGTGTTTACCCACCAACTATTCTCACCTAACCCTGTCTCCTAGTATACTCTGCAGTGCCCCTCTTTCCACACTATCATATGCAGCTCGCCAGTCTAAGGCTAGTAAAGCCGCCCCGTCCCCCCTGCCCTTTGACTCCACAAAACTTCTTAAAATCGCGTGACCTTCTAACATCGACCTGCCCGGCAACCCAAACTGCGATGGTGAAACAACCCTCCCCACCACGCATTTCTCCCTATTACCCAAAATTTTAGCGAAAACCTTATAGTCTGCACAGAGCAACGATATTGTCCTATACTTCCCAAGGCCTGGCTGCCCTTTGCCTTTCGGGACCAGCACCACAATTGCTGTATTCTGCTTATTCCCTAACGTACCCTTCTCCTTCATACAATTTAATAATCTTACCATGAGTTCCAATCAACCCCCAATGCTGTAAATAAAATTCCCTGGTAAACCCTCAATACCCGGGGTTTTGCCCTGTCTCATTCCGTGTAAAGCAATTTCCAATTTCCTCCTCAGTAATATCCCCCCCCAAAGGCCTTCCTTTTCACTATGCCCCAAATTGCACTTGGCATATGGCACACCCTATTTAATTCCACTTCATCCACATCACTACTAGCCCAGTATTTTTTATACCAAATTCCCGCATATGCACTCATAGCTTTCGTGTTTCTTACCCATTTGGGCCCTGCTCTATGGATTCCCATCGTCTCATGTATCCAAGCTCGGTTTGTCATCAGCGCCTGCTTTTGCTTTGCTGCCGCAAAAACACAAACTTCTTCTAATCCTGCTTGCACCTGCACGCTTGAAACCGCTCATTATGCAACGTTCGCAAGCTCTCTTTTATGTCACAATCTCGTCCATGGGGTAAACACCACCAACCTTTCCTGCCCCTAACAACCTCTTAATCGATCCTCTAAATAAATTTAATAGTCCATTTTTTTAGAGTTTTTATATGTTTCCCCCCCTCACGAAAAAGGATTTTTCCTTTCTTTTGCTTCCGAGTCCCCCCACTTTACAATGTCTTTCCCTTTTGAGCTTCCCGTGGAAAGCTTTTCCACGCTAGAAAACCCTCTAAACCTTCGCCCACTTAACACACTAAAATTTAATTTCCAATTAGGCGATAATTTTCCATCCCCCTCCACCCCCCCTCCCTATACCCCCTATGATTGACAAGCCTTTAAAAACCGTATTAAAAGACTGAACTACTCCTTGAAAAATATCACTTGAAACCCTTGCGCATATCCCCTTCTGAAAAAATTGTTCTTTCCACCCCTCCCCAAACACATACGTAACTTAACACCCCTCAACAATCTCGGGGAAGGTGCAGAAATGCCAGTTTGGGGGTTCGGCGTCAGCCCCCCTATGACCAGTTCAGTAAACCCCCCACTAACGCCACTCCCGGAAGTGCACGAAAAAAATAAAAAAGGTCCTCACACACAAAATCCTTTGTACCTTCGTGCTATTTCCCAGGGCTACAACTTACTAAAGAACACGCTTTCCCATCCAATTTCCCAAATCCACCTCAACACCCTCCCCCCCACCCCGTCACATTGCAATAAAAAGGGCTGTCTTTTTTATTAAAGCCCCAACCACTTTCAACGGATAGTTGGCCGGGTCATTTACTTTAAAACCCCGAAACCCCCAAACACTTCCCCCTTTTTAAAATTGTGTTTTTGAAGGAAATAACATCAACACTTGTTGCTAAAAAAATTGTTTAACCAATTCTTTTGCTAGTAATAAACCGTTAACATTAGCGTCTACACCTAAGGCCCTGTTTTTTTTTTCACCCTTCCCCTTTTTTCCCCTCCGTTTTTCCCTTAAATTTGTTTTATATGGGTTTTCTTACAGTCCATCCCATTCGCCCCCCTTCTTGCGATGGCGTCCACATGACCCCCCTCTCCATCCCTTCCCTCTCACATCCTCTCAGTTTTCTTCCCAGACCTTGGCTGGGGTCATACGTCATCTGAATCTGACGTGCTGCTCCGTTTTCCCCCGTAAGTTTTTTTATCTCCATGTCAAGGGTTGAGGGAAGCCTACGGTGAAAATCAACATCCACTTTACGGAGGTATGAAGTCCCCCCAGTCTCATCTCGCGTCATTCCGTTGAGTCTCATATTTTGCCCAATTTGGGCTCAAAAAGTCCCAGTACGTCATTCGTAGATGGAGCTTCCACCAAAAGGGGGTGACAAAGGTCTTTAAAAATCCTATTTTGCAACGACCAGGGGGCAGGGAGCTGAGGGGGGGACTCACCCTCTTTCGAAAAAACCGTTCCCCCATCTCCTCCACAAACGACCCGTCCTTCCTCGATGATCGATGCCCCCTTACCACGTGTGATGGCTACCCCTTTTTTGCACAGGGTTTGGTCAAGCGTCTGTTTTCTCGCATGCCGCCGCTAAGTGGTCATATCTCACAAAAAGCGAATACACCCCTTGTCCGGGGATATAAAACCATTCTGTGTCCCAAAATCTTGAAGTACATTATGGTATGGGTTGCCGCAACGCATTTTTAGGCTGAAATACTTTTGGATACCTTCGTAGGGACCCATCAACCACTTACCCTGTGGGGGAATGCACGGTCCCTATTTTCCCAAAGCGTTTTAATGTCAGCTTCGTTGCCCCAAAAGAGACATTCCCCAACTTTATCCAGGTTTAAAATCGAGAACGTCCCCCCAGTCCACCACACACGGGATAAGTAAAACACACATCTTGAAACGGTAACCCCCCGATTTATAAACTGTCGCAGCAGCGTTTCACAAATATTCTATGCGCTCATTAAAGCTACCCAACAATTCACCTTTGATGCCATATGTTCCCCGTTATCTTGGGGAAAGTATCTAGCTAAATAGGTGTAAAAGCACCCGAAGCAGTTAAAACCAAAAAGTACAGTCCCCATCGCTTCCGGGCGGCGGACGGCTGCGCAGTTCTCCCAATTCAATGGTTTTTGCGCAGTTTTCGTGTTCCCAAGATGGGGACGTGGGCCCGGAGGAGGGTTAAAACTGTTTGCATCGAGCTGATAGGGGATCATTGGCATGCTACGTGATTGTGCTCCTTCCAGCTATTTTTAGGGATCTCTTAGGATCCCCAATGAGGAGTGATGGTGTTGCCCCAATGGGTTTTTGAAAGTCTTTTGTGAAGTTTCCCAAGGCCCGTTTCTCCCCGTAGTGTGGTGGCTGGTACCAGGAAAAAGCGGATGTGCCTTAACTCGACGGTGGAGGTGTGTATGCATGATGTGTCTACATATTGCACATGGGTTCGGGTACGGAATGTACCGTTTGAGGCGACGAAGTTTGGAATAGAGGACGTCTTCAGCAACTACAGTGTCGTTGATGAGGCTCGAGGAGGGGTATGGAGGGATGGCCCATATGAAGGCCTCCCGGAAGGTTCCTACACCCTCAAGATGACATTGAAGAGGCCTATGCCTTCATATGTTCTGTTGACTGGAAACAGAACTCAGGTCTATGTGCATTACGTGGGGCAAAGGAGGACGTGCCGTCTTTGTGACTCGTACGAGCACATGGCGGCGCAATGTGTACGTAGAGCTGCCCCAGGTGTGCCAACCCTTTTGGAGGAGGACCGACAGTTGAGTACGGTAGTGACGGCGAGGAATGGGACGGCTCTCTGGAGTGAGGAGGTGGAGAAGGAGGGGGACCTGTTGGGGACGTGTGTCACACTCCCGGAGGAGGCTAGTAAGGCTCCACCAAGGCCTGTGGCGGTGGAGGAAGGGGCAACGTCGACGCAGGAGGTGTTATTGGAGTCTGTGCTACAGGATTTCTTGGAGGACACTTTGGCCAGAGAGGACCTGGAGGGAAGGTCCAGTGATGTGCAGCAGATGGAAGAGCTGTGTGAGAAGGTTGAAGTATTTGATGAGCGAGGCCAGGAAACAGTTGTGGTAGCTGAGGTACATCGGGAGGATGTACCTGAGGAAGAGATGAGTTTGGGTGGTAGCTCTAGGAAGCGGCCTGCGGGGTCGTCTGAATTGGACGAAGTATTGACACCTGGGCAGAGACCAGGTAAGAAGGCATGGGCAGATGTGGTACGGAAGACCACTACAGGGGGGGGGGATGCACAGAGGAAATCGGGTGGGGAGGGTCATGGGGCTTTAGCTTGCTTACACGAGGGATATCCCCAAACAAATCCTCAAAATTTCAGAGAAGCTGAACCATCTCAGCAACCCTTTCCTTACTAAGACCTAACATACATTGTGAAGGATCTTTTAACAATGCCCTGTTACTAAGGTGTACATCTGTGGCCCCCTGTGCATCAGTGTCCGCCCCTGGGTCACCTACTATATTTACACATGCCACACCTCTTTGGTGGTACCTTTTCAGTCTGTTTATATGTACCACCTGTTCAGACTTCCGTCTCCCAGGTGTGTGAATTCTGTAATTTTGATCTGTGACCTTTTCCACCACTTTGTACGGCCCACTGAACTTTGCTTTTAAGGCATTACCAGGCACCGGCTCCAATGCTAGTACCTCCTCTCCCACTTCAAAGGTACGAGGCACAGCCTTGCGGTCAAATTGTTTCTTCATCCTGGTTTGGCTGACGTGCAGGTTCTCAGCCGCCAGACACTTCACGTGAGCCAAACGGTCTCTGAAAGCGAGAAAATCCTCCGAGGGGGCAGCCTCACAATCCTCACCAAGCCAGTAATCCTTCAAAATCGTCAGTGGTCCCCGTACTTGGTGACCATAGATCAGTTCGAAGGGACTATAGCGTAATGAGTCCTGAGTGCTGTCCCGCATGGCAAATAAAAGGAGGGGGATACCCTCATCCCAGTCCTTCTGGTACTGGGCACAATAAGCCCGCAGCATAGTTTTGAGAGACTGGTGAAACCGCTCCACAACCCCTTGACTCTCTGGGTGATAGGCAGTGGAGGTCGTCATTTTAATATTAAACTCCCCCAAAACCATGCAAAAATGTTTAGATGTAAAATTTGACCCCTGATCTGTTTGAATTTCCTTAGGGATCCCGACCTGCATAAAAAAATTCACCAATGCTCTCAAGACCACGCGCGTTGTAATTTTACGTAGTGGAATGGCCTCTGGAAACTTGGTAGAGGAACAAATAATAGTAAGTAAGTACTGGTTTCCCATCTTGGTCCTGGGTAGTGGCCCCACACAATCCACCACCCGCCTGCTAAAAGGTTCTCCGGCTACAGTAATAGGGTTAAGAGGGGCAGGTTTAATTCCCTGATTAGGTTTTCCTACCCTTTGGCAACCTGGGCATGATTCTACATACTTACCCACTGATTCCCATAGCTGGGACCAGTAAAAATGTTTAGAAATCTTCCCCATAGTCTTTTTAACACCTAAATGTCCTCCCATGGGAACATCGTGGGCCAAACACAAAACCTGATACCTAAATGGTTCCGGCACCACCACTTGGTAGAGTGCCTGCCATGCTCCATCATTAGATGTCGCATCTGATAGGGTCTTTTGCATCAAAATACCGTTTGCAAAAAAAATAAACATTTAGATAGTTGAGAGGCCTCTTCCTCGGTAACAGCAGATGACCGAATAGCTTTTAGGGTGTCGTCACACCCCTGGGCCTCGATCAGCTGCTCTCGAGTAGGAGTAGCCCCCCTATACCAGCTCCAAGACCCCCACTCAAACAGGGTCCTGTCTGGGATGGTTCATAACAACCCTGAGCCAACTGCAGGCTAAGCTCGAGGAATAGATTTCCCAAACCCAAATCATCCCCAGGATCTAAAGAGTCACAGAGAGAGACTGCCCTCTTATCTTTTTGACATTTTCCTGGTTACTGCACACACCGGAAATAACTCGGGCAAGGTAGCCCTAGCTTTTTCCTCCCAACTCTGTGAGGCTGGGTCCCTCCAAACCAGAAGTTCCTCACTTTCAAGACAACCCATGACATTATTGCCTAAGGGTAAGTCAACACCTGCACAAGGTATGTCCTCTGTGATACCTACAGCTAAGTAACCACACTGGTATGCAGACTCCACCCATAACCTGTGCACTGGAGTCTTGACAGTGAATCCGATAATTCCTTTGAGCAAAACGTCCAACCCAGTGTATGTGTCATCCGACACTGGCAGTATGCCCCTATGAAGCAAGGTGTATGTGCTACCAGTGTCCCTCAAAGACATAACACCTGTTACCCTACATTCATTTTGGTGTAAGGCCACGGTGGACTTGCTTGTAAAGATCTTCATCCGAGGGTCCAAAACTGCTGAGTTACCTGATATACCTGGAGGTGGTGCTTCAATATTAGCTACCGTGTGGGTACCTGGTGTATCTACCTGAGAAGCTCCAGCAAGCGCCTGATCTCTACGCATCTTCTTGCAATACGGCTGCAGATGGCCCTGTTTATGACAGTAAGTACAGTAATAGGGTTTAAAGGCCCCCTGCCCATTTGACCTAGGTTGGATCCCTTGACTCTGGGGAACTGGGCTCGTCCCATCTGTTCCTTGTAGTAATGGACCTGTGACAGCTGACTTAAAACCTCCTCGGGTAGGTACTGGAAAAGCAGGCTTAGTAAAACTTTGGCAGTTATTAGGCTGATAAATGGGTGGCTTAAACTTCTGAAATTTCTTATTCCTATTGGTGGGTGGAGAAAACTTACCATTATTAGTATGTGTGGTGTGGTAATTACTACCAAATTTTTGATTAGCTAAAAGTCTGTCACCCAGCTCTAAAGCATTATTAAAATCATAAAGATCCTTCTCCTCAAGATATGCCTTGAGGTTAGGAGGAACATTTCTCAAAAGATCCTCTAACAAACTTAAGGTAATTACACCCTCATAATTGCCTACCACCCCCTTTGAGCGACACCACCTATTTAGAAGTGACATCTTCTCCTTACCATATTCCACCAAAGACTGCCCTGCTTGAAACTTTAGTCCTCTAAACTTCTGCCGGTACCTTTCCGGCAACATTTGATAAGCCAGTAAAACTAAGTCTTTTAGTTTATGAAAATCAGAAAAGGCAGATCCTCAAAAAGAACAAATACCTTTTCCCCTTTACCAACAATTGGGTTCTTGCTAATGTCGCCCATTCCTTTTTCCGGCCAAATTTTGGGGTTTTGGGCCCATACTTTCAATAACAAAAAAAACGGTCTGGATCTTTCTTAGGAATTTGGGCAAAAAAATTTTATGGCTTTATCCAAATAAAAAAACATCTACCTGTTCTGTGGTGGGGCGAGAAGAAAGCGCCTCTCTTTAGCTCTTTTTGACCCTAAGCCCCTCAAGGCTCCTGTTCCGGGATCTTTGTAGTTCAACTTTAAACCTTTCCCTTTTCTTCTGCAACGGGGGGCTAATTTCATTCGAAAATTTTTCACTTCCTTACCCGGGTCCTATCAGGGGAATTTGATTCAATATCACCTTCCAAAACATGTCATCCCCCAAATTTTCATAGGTCAGCCATTTTTAGAAAAAATAGCACCAAAACTTGCATTAACCAAAACTTACTGAATAAAATAATTAAAGCACATAGTAAGGTACATACACGCAGTAGTATATTCAAAGGAGTGATTGCATGTGATTTCCCAAAATTAAACAGGATTGACCACAAGAAAATCCTGCAGAAAAAATGGGGCTACTGCACCTGCAAAGGAAAATTATTCCCAAAAATTAGGTAAGCAAACCCCCAAAAAACGGGAAGATTTTACCTGCAAAGGGGAAATTATGCACAAAATATCAGGTATTAATAACACCCTAAAAATCAACAAGATGGACAGAAAGGGAATTTATACAGGTTTTATTTTAAAAATAAACCCTAAAAATCAAAAAAGTTGCACACAAAGGTAAATTATGCAAAGGGTATTAGTTAAAAAAAACACCCAAAAACCGCAATATTTCAAAAAAGGGAAATTTTATTTTAGGTGAGTGTTAAGTGAATGTTCCCTGACCAACCCAGTAAAAAAATGGTTATTGACTTTTCCTAAAGCAACTTGAATTACCACCTAAAATTTGATAATTTCCCCCTTACGGGCCCCCCTGTTATGCAAAAATTTGGGGAAACTGGGGGCAGAGCCTTGTCAAAGGGAAGGGAAAAGTTACACACATCCAAGCATAAACAGGCACCCAGTTCATCCCCAACAAAAAAAGAAAGCGCTAAACCGTAGTTACTCAATGGGTTGGTTAAAAGAGGGTAGGAAAAAATCCCAGTTACGAAAATAACCCATTTTATTCAAATAAATTATATACACATCTAAAAACCCTTAATCCTAAACGCCCAAATAAGGGTACACAAAAAACCCTGGCTGGAGGGCCCCCCCATAACCACTGGGGCCCAGCAGCGCCAGGGCCCTCCTACCACTACCAAAACCCCATTTCTTATTTCCTCACTCAATCCCACAGCACCCCGACCATGTCAGAGCCTAGGTGGGCATACAGGTACGCCGTAGAAGAGCCTATGGCTTGGGTTAGCTAAACAAAAGGAGTACACAACAACAAACTTAGCTTAACACACAGCAGCTCCGACGCCAGCCTCCACACCATGCTGACTCCACGTGACTGCCCCAAGCCACGCTTACCCAGCGTACCTAAACATAGTTGGAAAATAAATCCCTAGCAGGATTTCTTTATAATTATAGTTTAACCTACTTTACAGAACCCCCAAAAGCACATTATGAGTTATAAAATTATTCTTTACAATTATAACATTTCTGCTATGTTTATATATGAAATCATGATCTTTGGCTTAGTCAATTTTATAATCACATATAATGACACCTTTTTCTATGTACCTAATCATGTATATGTAATGATATATGAATTATAATGAATAGTGAGGTATTAGGTTAGGAGTGGACAATTTTATTGTGCGATGCCCTTAATGGGGTTTCTGTGAGATTGTTAATTGGTTTTGTTCAATGGTGTTATTGGGGTAAAAATAAGGATGGAACATGTACGAACTTGTATGTCAATATTTTTAATTTTTTTTTTATATTTTATTTAAAACGCAGGTACAAAAATATATGGGTACATAATCAATATGTAACAAGATACAGGCAGTGAACAATAATCAACTGTGACTACACAGTACTGAAGAAGCACATATATAATGACAGAACTGGCTGCTGCACTCAAATCAAACACCGCTTGTACGTACTGTGCTTCACATGAAAAGGTGGTCATACATACATATACATATATACATACACATATACATATATATATACATATATATATATATATTACATGTACACATACATATACACACATATACACACATATATACACATACAACCCACCCAGTAAAGCTTACACTCCCCCCCCCATGAAAACGTGCCACTTTCACCTTAGATACACAGTGACAAATCTCTTATACATACACCTTTGTAAAAGCATTAAAAACTTCAATGACAATATATATATAAACACAATCCAGCCAGCTAAACGGCTAACACTATAATACAAGGAAAGTCTGAACCTGATGGCTCACATCCACCATAGAACACAATCCACCCTACCCTCATATACCCTATGGTAATAATTAATATCGTGCACACTTCAACCTCCCCCCCCCCCCCATGCCTAGTAACTGTGTCTGCCGTCACCACTCATAACCACCAACAGTCCTTGATAGTAATTAGCGTCTTATAATATATCACCCTAAAAACACGCTACACACATAAACCTACCACAATAATAAATAAATTTACACATTATTCCCTCCAGCAGACAGATTATTTACACTGTTGGAGATAATCTATACATCACATCCTACAGAGAATGGACAACATTAGACATCTAAAATAATATGACATGTGTATCACATGACCTGCTATTGCAGAGATTACTTAAACTCCTACCCCCCCCAAATGAAAAACTGACCAGTTTCACCTGGCAATACACAAGATCAAAAACTCATTCACTTGAACATATATAATGAAAATGTGAAAAAAAAACATCTGTAACAATATATAAGCAAAAACACCCCAGGCAAGATCTTACATTATATACAATACCAGAACGTTCCACTAGTTAAAAAAAAAAAACAGGTATGAAACCTCATTATTATGACAAGTTACATTGTCCATATATAGGTAGACATGTATAATTACAGGTTAAATTATGCTTATATACTAACAAGCTTATGTACATCCTTACAAAACATGAAGGAATCCTTAGATAAATTATAATCATCGGTGTTCACAATAACACCAAGACATTACATTGAATATCACATTGATATCACCTCAACATCCTTCCTCACACAATTCCACACACACACTCACACAATCGACCTCTGCAACACCCCCCCCCCTGGGAAGGCCAGCCCGTTCATTCCCCTGACCGCTTATAATGACCATAAATCCCTCAAAAGAAAGTCCCTGTAGCCCTCCGAGAAATCCCTCTCCCACCTCCTACCATATATTTCCCTGTTGCGACACTTTGTTCTATAAAAGGATGCTGCTATGGCCATCCTACGTTCCTCCGCCCCTTTGTCTCTCATTGCCCATGATATATACACAAAATCAACCATTAAGTAAGCCACTGCCCTTTGAACCTTTACCCCAACCCCACCTACATCTAAACTAAGCGCTCTCAAAAAACCGACAACCCTTTCCCCCCCACATACCAGATTACTTTCCTAACCATTCCCGCACAATCCCTAGGCTTTCACAAAAATAAACTACATGAAAAGCTGATTCATCTACCCCACAAACCTGACACACCCCACCCTCCCTTATTCGCCTATTTCGTAAAACAACCCCAGACGGCAATATTCCATGAAGAAACCTATACATTACCTCCCTCACGCGTGGCCGGATGCGTAACCCTTTTAATCGGCCCCCAAATGTCTTCCCATGCGTACATCGGGTACACTCCTTCCGTTGCCACTACCACCCTAGGCCATATCTTCCTCTCCATGGACCCTACCCGCATGTTTCTCGGCTCTCTGACCATCATCAATAGACGCAACAACTCCTCACCATCTCTCAAATCTTGTCCCTTCCACCATCTCCGAAGATCTCCCTGCAGCATCCCCAACCCTCCACTCCCTTCCCCCCGAGCCCTTAGCAATTATGACTACTGTATGTGCATGAGGAATTTTTATTCCCATGATAACGCTCAGTATAATAGCATTGATAATAGGGAAAAGGGGGGGGGTAGTATGTGCCGGCAAGAAGTAAGTGCGGCGAGTCTTTAGGCAATGAGAATTATATTTATATGCTAATTATTTGTTTATATATTATCTTTTCGACTGTTTATATAAATAAAAAAAAAAATCAGCAATGATGTACTAGTGTTTCAAATAGGGAGATAAGGTTTTTATGTCCTGTAACTAGATAGTTTTGATACCTTATGTTAGGAATTTGTTAGTTGTATGGGTTGTACTTGCATATATAATGTTATGTCTTTTACTCGAGGGTGTTTCCTGCCCAGTGTTTATGTGGGGAGTTCATTGTGATATGTACCAATGTAATGTTTATTGTAGGCTATGGTTTGCCTAATGTTTAAATTAATGTTCTGCATAATTTTAATTTTTGTATGTTAAATAATATTTACTGTGCACTTTGTGCAAGGGGTCTAATTGTACAGAGTTGTGGGGGATTTATGTGGACACAGACATAAATTTTGAGTTTTTGGTTTTTGCTAATTTGTTTGTTCGGTGCTGGAGCTCTCTCGCTCTTTATTATGTTAAGAGTTTCCTGCTATTTGCGGGAAGTATTATGTGGTATGTCTTTGCAATTTTATTGTAGGGTTAGGTTAGCCTTTGTTTAATTATTGTAATGTATAATTTTATCCTTCGTATGCTGCATCATATCATCTGTGTACTTTGTGCAACGGGGTTTTATTGTACTGTATAACAGGCATGAATTGTAGGTTTAGAATTTGTTAATGTTTTTTCTGAGCAGGTGTTATCCTGTTCTTTTCATTGTTCGGTGATGGTATATCCTTTAATACAATATGAATGTAACACTTGTGGTATGCTATGGGGTTGATGGTAGGTTAATTGTATTTGCAAACGGTTAATTATTGTGTTCTTTTATTTATTTATATCTTGTACTGTGTCCCTTTAAATAAAAATATAAAAAAAAAACTCTTGGATTGTATACTAAAAACTTTTATATTACTCGTGGAGTAATTATGATTTTATGTACCTGTTCTATTGTTCTATTGTAACTTGAGGTTTTTAAATAAAATATATAAAAAAAAAAAAAAAAGTCTGTATGGAGGATTAAATATAATAATAAAAAATAAATAAACTTGATTATTATACGATGATGTATAATACAGTTTTTTTTTTTTATATTTTATTTAAAAAACACAATACATATTTATATGTATGCTATGCATACGTTACATAAACTAAGACATGTTATCCATTAAAAATGAAACAACAATTCCACGTTCTACACGAAGGCAACCCACACCCGAACATACAGGTGGGTTTAATAAATTCATAAATACTACCTATATAATCCAAAGAATATCACACGTATTTACAAGGACGTATAAGTGATTAATAATAAGAACTATACTGGATATTAACAAAAATTCCTCTACCACACAATCCCAGTACTTAAATAACACGTTACCCGTAGGTGTATTACCACCATTTACACATCCAACAACATGACCTACCAAACCCCCTTTTAACAATAATTAATAATGCCAGTGCATACAAAAAATATTTGCATGCACCGTTTTGAGAAAAAACCCTTAAGTAACCTAACAATCACGGTATGCCCTTACCTCATTAAACCTTAATGAGAATTACAGAATTTGGTTATGCATAAACAACAACAAAAATATAAAAGTACATAGCAACACAGATATGTACATTATGTTACTATACGCACACACTTGTATAATTGGAAGAATATACACCCACAATATCTAATATCAATAATAATAAAACAACAACCAAGAAATTCAAACTGTCAGAACATCATTGTATGACATGGATTTTACACATAAAATTAAAGAATACACTTCATGTTACCTCAACTTTAAACAACCTATGTAAATATTTAATATAAACCAAGACTAGAATTATCATTGAAACATATCAAATGGGTTCTCCCCTCACAAGGACGGGGCAAATAATAAAAAGAAACCCCTTCATGAAATACCAAACAGGTACACCCCTACCACTAACTCCTAGCTTAAGATCAAACTTGTTAATGACTGAACACAAAATCCTAATCTCCCTATCTGAAACACAATTAAACATCCTTGACAGTCATATTCGTCACATTAACGTGTGCAAAGGTATTACAATCCTTCTTCTATAAAGAAGTACCGTTATAAAGGAAATACTTGTATACTAATTATATCTAAAGAAAAGCTAATCCACAAGGGCAATATGGAAAGTACTTGCAGCTACATGTTAAAACTACAAAATAAGCATCATTCTATACTAACGTACTTGACTACAGTGTTTCCTTGCTTTATTTTATATTTTAAAACCCTTCTCAATGTTAATAAAAAGAATTACTACTATTCACTGGCAATATCATTTTTGCACGAGTTCAGTACTACTGTACCTAAAAAGCCATAACAGCCACTTAAGCCACCTCTCCTCGATAGTGAGTGCAATAATATACCCAACCAAAATATGTAATGCAAGGCATTCCATGTATGACTATGTATCCAAGGTACTGATCGCCAATATCAAATATCTCTGCAGGAACATAACCATTTCATAAATATATGCTCTCACTATCTCACCCTCGCACCACCTTCCACACTGCTAGCCTAACCTTACACCCCCCCCTCACAATAAAAGAGACCCTACCCTTGCCCCCCCCCTGTTCCCTTAGAAGCTGTGCTACAGTAAAATTACGATAACCTATCGAAAAAACTTGATTCCCATCTCCCCCCATATATTAACCTATTCCTACACCTTGTCCTATAAAACCGCGCTGCTAACGCTTTTATCCTCAACTGCCCTGAAATCTGCCTCGTACCCCAAGAAACATGCAAATAATCTGCCATAACATACATCAAAGCCCTGCCCACTTCGCTTGCTACCCCACTAACATCCATCGACAACGATCTAAGAAAAGACCAACCCCCCCCCCAACAGCCTAATAACCCCCGCCATCCAGACTCTCACCATTTCCAAAGATGAACAAAAATATACCACATTCCTCGCCCAGCTGCCGGTGAGGGTGGACGTTTTGCTACTCCTCTCTGACAGGCGCAAGTGCTAGCCAGGCTGTCACAATGGTGGTTGGGGTGAGACGCAGAATTAACACTGTCGGCATAGAATTACTGAGAGGTACAATCAATCAAGATTCGGCGTTGACGTTGTTGCCTCTGATTATTCGAGAGACATATGGGATTGAGGATTGCGACCTTTACGGTGTAGCCTTAAATGGAAACTACCGAATGTTCGTGAAACTGCTGTCATCACACGTGTATGAGGATCTACTTGCTCAATATCAGGATGTTGCTATCGAGGTTAACGAGGGCATCCTGGTAAAGATGGTCGATGTTTCGAGTCAATTTACGTATGTAAAGTTACGTAATGTGCCTTTCGAGGCAAATGAAGCTGACCTACGTAGTGTGTTCGGAAGTTTGGAACTGTACACGTAGCTCAACAAGGCAAGTGGACGGCAGGGGCTTATGGGGTATCCGGAAGGTAGTTTTAACCTAAAGATGACTCTGAGGCAACCTATACCTTCGTATGTGTTCTTAGATGAATTTAGGACACAAATACTCGTAACTTACGCTGGCCAACGTAGAACTTGTAGACTGTGTGATGGTTATGATCACATAGCGGCTGAATGTGTGCGGCGGAGGACTGGCCAGGGAATACCAAGAAGTGACATTCCGAGGCGAGGACCTACAGAGACAGATCAGAACCGCCAGGATGGACGTAGGCGTGGTCGGTTGTGAGTGAGGAAGTGGAGGAAATGCAACGTGAGGTGGAGCATGAGGGTGCAGTGCAGCAATTGAGTGCGTCTGCTGAGGATGTGATCCACGAGGCGGAAAAGGACGTACCAAATGACGTAGAAATTGACGTCGTGCTTGAGACAGTTTTTGCAGGAGATGTTCCCTAAATCGGAGGAAGCCTTGACAGAGGTAACGACGGGAGACCAGGTACAGGACAAGGGAAGCATGCGGGTCTGAAGAAAAGGAATGTAATGTCGGCTTGGCCAAGTAGTGAGAAGGGGAATGAGGTGATAGAGGTGGAGGTGCACAATCGAGGAAGGTCAGGAGACTAGCATGGCGGAAGAGGAAGTGTCGAGGAAGCGGGCAGCTGTCACGTCTGACTCGGATGACGTCCTCACTCCAGCACAAAGACCAGGGAAAAAGGCGGGGATTGAAGGTGTGTGTAGAGGCACAGAGAAAAAGAAACGCCAGCAAGGGGTTAGGAGTGGAGGGGATGGGGTAAGTGTCAAGGACGGTGTGTATGAGGTTACTGGACAGCGGAAAAATGTGGTGGGGAAAGGTGGGTGGAAAACGTAAGCAGGCCTAAGGTGTATGACAATTAATGTTAATGGTTTATGTAAAAGTGGTAAGTGTGTATGGTTGCGAGGACTGCTGTATCGTTACAAGGTAGATGTTGCCTTTATACAAGAGCATAACTTGAAAATAGGAAAATTGCTGGAGGTGGATGGATATAGGGCTTTTGTAACTCCAACGACACGTTTAAAAGGTGGAGCAGGTGTTTTAATTCGTGAGGCAAGCCCGTTTGTTTTGCAAAGGTTTGAGGGGGGGGGTGAGGGAAGAATAATGAGAGTGGACGGGTGGTGGATGCGTGAACGCGTGTCCTTTGTGGAGTGTATGCTCCGGCGGAGGAACGATGCGAGGGTAAAATCGGCATTTGTAAGGGATGATCTGGTGTATTTCTTGAGAGCACTGCCCAGGGTTGCATTGATTGGGGGAGATTGGAATTGTATAATACGGAGATTTGATGTGATGCCAGCGGGGGCGGGATATTTTTCAAACGTGTTGCGAGACCTGTGTAGAGATATTGGGGTACGAGATGCATTTGGGGGTGGAATAGGTGAAGTGCAACATACGTATGTAAGGAGGGAAATACGCAGCTAGACTGGATAGGATCTATATAACGCAAGGGGTTTCGGTGGAGTCTTTTAACACTATAGAAGCAATTTATTCAGATCACAGGGCAGTGGTGGTGGGGGGTAGCATGGGACTCGTTAGTGAAACGGTTTGAAAGCTACTGGAAATTAAACACGCGACTCCTTGAGGATGAGGAAGTGGAGGAGGGGTTTGCTTCGCTGTGGAGGAAGCTAAGTGAGGAGGCAAAAAGGTTGATAATGTTGTACGTTGGTGGGACAGTGTGGCCAAGGAGAGGATTCGTAGGTTTTACGTGGGTGAGGGGAAGCGGATAAATCGACTGAAGTATGGATTAACAAATTATTTGGAAAGTAAAATAGGATACTATCATGAACAAGGAGTAGTGGGAGGGGTATTCCAAACAGAGGCAATAGATGATCTGAAGAGCAGGATAAGAGAAGTGCAGGAGGAGAGATTTCATGCGGTGCGGGTGGCAGGCGGGTGTGGAGGAAGTGCTTTGGGGGGACAAGCCATCGGCATGTGTGTTGAGGAGACAACAGCAGAGGAGAACAGCGACCACAATAGCAGATTTGGAAGTGCACACTGAGGTGCAAGGGTTTAGGGAGGGGCAGGTGTTAAAAACAACGGAGGTGATGAGTATGTTCGCGGATGCGTGGTATGGGCATTATTGGAAAAGTAAAGGAGTTAATAGGAGGATCTTGATGGGGTGTGTGCTGTTAAGCCCGTAGCTCTGGGGAGTAAGGACAGGGAAGCTTTGGGTGGTGAGATTGAAGAGGGGGAGATATGGAGAGCGCTTGTAGACATGTGCAGAGGCAAAGCACCAGGTATTGATGGACTACAAGTGAATTTTACTTAAAACATTGGGATCTGTTAAGGGGTTTTTTAGTAACGCTGTCAATAGAATGAAAGATGGGGGAGAATTGGGCGAGAAGCAAAGTACAGGGTCGTAGTGCTTGTGCCCAAGGGTAAGGGGCAGAGTACACTTAAGGATTACAGGGCGATTACTCTCATGTGTGCGGACTATAAAATTGTTCGCGAAGATTTTGGGGAATAGGTTAAAATGTGTAGTGGGATGTGTAGTTTCAAAAGGTCAACTAGGTTGCCAGGACGGTCGATGGTCATGGGGCACGGAATTCTAAAGGGGTTTGTTGTGAGTTTTGAGGGGACGCAGGAAGGAGGGGGTATGGTGGCGATTGATTGGCAGGGTGCTTATGATCAGGTGGAAAGGGAGGGTTTAAGACAGATCCTTAACAAACAAGGTTTTGGGGATGAGATTGTGGGGTGGGTTGAAACGTTGTATAAAGGGGCAAAAGCGAGAATTCAGATCAATGGACGTGTGGGAGGTGTGGTGAACATGGATAGGGGCTTGAGGCAGGTTGCCCGCTATCACAGTTATTATTGCATGTGTGCAAGATCCATTTTATAGGTTGGTTGAGACCAGAGTGTGTGGTGGGGAGGGGTCGAGGGAGGGCTTGATTAGGCATCATGTGGTAGGTTTACGTGGATGACACGACACTCCTAGTCCGGAAGGGAACAAGATTGGGAGAGTTGGGAGGGGTGGTTGGCATGTTTGGAGGGGCGACAGCATGACGGTAAACGTTGAGAAAACAAAGACCATGGGCTAGGGGAGTGGAGAGACAGAGTTGATTGGGACTGGTGATGTGGTGAGAAGGCAGGAAGGGCAGTTATTAATATGTGGCATTTTGTATGGAGCGACCATACGGGGCTAGGGGGGCGAATTCGTTGAGAATGTGGAACGCGTGAACATCGGTTGGGATGTTGCGGCCTTATCACTTGACATTGTTGCAACGGGCGATTGTTATTAACGTATTGCTGTACAGTAAGGTATGGTATGTAGCAGCAGTTTTTCCATTGCTGAGGGCTGAGATTACTCGTATCCTTAGAAGTGTTTTTACGTTCTTATGGGGCTCAGGATGTGAATGGATGAAGAGGGAGGTGGTGACTTTGCCGGTGAGGAAGGGAGGTTTAGGTCTGTTGGACCTGGGAAGGAGGGCGAAATGCATTTTTGTCAGGTGGGAGTGGAAAAGATTAGGGGGACAGAGGGGGGCTTGCATGCAAAGGTTACATGATATTTTGAGGGGAATGTATGTGGGTGGGGAATGGAGGGGAGTGTGAGATTTGTTGAGGGCACTTTTGTGGGCGCGCGAGCCAGACAAATTAAAGGTGAGGGATTTATATCGAATATTGAGGGTAGAGGAGACGGCCCCAGTTGAGGGGCTGTTCCCGATGTATGCATGGGGAGCTATATGGAGTCTGTTCGGTAAACTAAAGTTAGGGCCCAGGGTGCGAGAGATCATGTTCAAATTTTTACATGGGATTCTGCCTACTGGATCAGTCCTCAGAAACAGACGTGTGGTAGAGGAGGGTTGGTGTGGGTTATGTGGGAGTTGGAAACAGCCTATCACGTGGTATACTTTTGCGATTATTTGGGAGTGTGAGGGAATGGCTGGGGAAAGTGGTCAGGAGGATAGGAGGAACTGGGTGTCAGTGTTGGAGAGCGCTGAGTCTTGATATAGGGGGGTGGGGGAGAATGTGGCACGGGAGTAGCTTATATCGTGGTGGATTTCGTGTACATATCGTGGGGAATGAGAGGGGTGGATAATGGGGAGACGAGGAAACGAGTTTTAGCGAGGATTTTTTTGTAGGACAATGAATAGGAATCGGGGAATTTATGGGAGGAGATGGGAGGGAGCTTTCACTGAGGGTTACAGGTCCATAACTGTTGGGGAGTTGCTAGAGTTGTGAGGGGGGGGGGGAAGTGGGTTTAGATTGTTGTGTAAAGCATTAGATAAAAAAACTGGGGGGTACCAAACGGGCTTGCCAAACGAAAGATGTTGGTTTGGTGTGCATGTGCGTGGGTGAGTGACAAGTGCAAGAGAGAACGATTGTGTGTAATTGGGGTGTGCATGGGAGTGCTGAGTTCATGCATTCTTAATAGTTATTTAATATTGTTAATTAATGCCTTCTGCTGAAGGCTATCGTAGTAGCGTATAAAAGTAGAAGTCTGAGAATGCTGCATGGGACAGCAATAAAGTTAGGATTTGACTCCATTGTAAACTAAGTCAGTTTCTAATGTATATATTACATATGTATATATAAATAATATTAGGACAGCAGCTGGCGTTTTCACTACTGTAGAGTTGTTATTGTTTTCAATTTAATATGTTCTTAAGTTTAATTTAGTATGGTTAGTTTATAAGTTACATAAACAACGGTGAAATGCTGTACATTTTGGTGAGCTGGGGTAAATAGGGGGGGGGGTTATACTGCTTGCATTTTTGCGGTATGTAATTATTGTGTGTGGATATTGAAATTAGCAGTTGGGAAGGAGTCAGAGGATTCTTTATTTTGTATTACTTGAATAGTTATATTTTGTAGTTATGAATTATGTATATGGCAGTATTCACCTATCAGCTGCATGACATATTACTGCATATTGCAGTGTATAGAAATTGATGAATTTTATATTGTCTGTCGATGCTCTCATATTGTATGCTTTTGTTAATGTATTGTATGTTATAAATAAAATATAAAAAAAAAATAACCCCCGCCATCCAGACTCTCACCATTTCCAAAGATGAACAAAAATATACCACATGATATGCCGTCTCCTCCTCCCCACAGAATAAACATGTTGCCTCTCTAACCAACCCCATCTTATGCAACATATACTTAGATGCCACCACACCCATTAGAAAACGGTACACCAACTCCCTAACCCTTGCTGGTATCCTAAGCGTCCTGAACTCCCTCCATATGACCCTCCAGTTATACATGGGGTATACTGCGGCCCCCTGCAATACACCCTTCCCCCACGCCCAACCCAACCACTTGCGTTTCCTTCAACCTTTTTACCTGCCCCACTGCCAACATGAATCTTATTACATCTTCACATTTTCCCTCAAATCCCTACCACTACACCAGTTTCTAGCATCCCTCATCACCCTATCCACCCTAACACCCCCCTCCCCCCCACCCTTAGATACCTCTGCTTAATATATAATACCATTCCCCTAGGCCATAAGGCCAAAAAAACCTAGTCCCCCCTTTTCACCTCCGTCATGCCCACATCTTTGGACAACCAGGCCCTCCCAAACCCCCACACAAACCTCAACACCCCCCCTCTGTATTTCCTGTATATCCTGCCCCCCAAAAGGGAACACCTCCGCTAAAACCCCAGACCTTACTATACACCACCGAGTTAATTACCAACGCCCTCTGCTGTAACGCCACTTCACGGCCCTCAAACCTTTTAACTTGCCTAAACCCTATTTCGTTACTGCTTCTGATTTAAAATCCCCCTACATTCCTGCAATTGCTTTCTTATTACCATTTTCCCACACACCCTAATTCTGTCACAAACCGTCCATCCCATTTCCTCCCCAATCTCCCCCCAACCCATGTTCCTACTTCCCAATAACCTAGACTTTCCCTAAAATTAACTACCATTCCTGAAACATTCCCAAAACTCCTAATGCCCTCTCCCCACCCTTCGTAAAGCCTCCCCACTCGTAACTAACACAGTTGTATCATCCACATAACCTACTATGCCCCCCATACTTCCCCCCCCACCTCCCGCAATTCGTCGTCCACAGCCTCAAAGAAAGGTTTGTTGCACACATGCAAAGAGCAACTGTGACAGCGGGAAACCCCTACCTTAATCCCTGTTCCATCATCACCGCCCCCCCAGCTTACCATTAACCTGCACCCTCATGACAGCCCCCTCATACAGAATGCGAAACCCACCTCACGGCCCCCCCCTCCAAAACCCAATTTCTCCAAACAGCCCCACAAAAAGTCCCTCTTCACGCAGTCATATGCCTGAGCCCAATCCAATCCAAGGAGTCCCCCTCCCTGACGTTCTCTATAAAACCCCTTATCGCACTGTGCCCATTCTTCATAGTCCGTCCCGGAATCCCATACTCCCCCATGTACACTACTCCCAATTACCTTCTTTAACCTGTTCCCCCAATCCCTTCGCAAAAAAATTTTGTAATCCGTACACATTAGCGACAACGGACGATAATCTCCCAAACCCTTCTCCTCTCCTCCCTTCTTTGGCACCAAGAAAACGACCCCAGTTCTCTGTGTTTGCGCCATTCTGCCCATTTCAACATATAATTCAGAACCGCCACTAGGCACTCCCTCAGAACCTCCCAATGTGCTTTGTAAAAATCAGTAGATAACCATCTATTCCCGGTGCCTTCCCCTGACTCAACCCATTCACCACTTCCCCACCTCTTCCCCCATAATGCCTCCTCCAACTCCCGACCCCCCTGCCCCATACCCTGCGGAACCCTTATCCCTCTAAATGTTTCTAACCCACCCACCCCTCCCTTCTCTTCCATTTCTCCTTAAACCAATAATCAGCATACCTATGATAGAATCTGTGTCAGTGAGGCCCTGTCCCCTCACATAACCCTCCCCCCCTCCACAACAATATGCGCCACGGTTTTCCTCAACTGTCTGTCCTTGAATTTTCTGAGAACATACCCGGTTGGCTTATCACCTTTTAGTACGTCCTCCAATCCTGCCCTGACCCTGAGTCATCAAAACGTTCATTATGAAATCTCTACTAAACGACTCCTAAGTTCCCCCATATCCCTTCCACTCCCTCCCTACCCCCCCCCCCGCATAACAATCATTCAACTGCAATCCAAACCTCCAGCGTGCCCGTTCCCTGCCCCTCTAACTAAAAATTCTACAATTTCACCTTTGCCTGCAACTCCCACCAATCTAGCAAATCCACCTCCCATCACCCAGCCTCCCCAAAAGCCTTTCCACCATGACTGAAAAGACCGACCTTGATCCTCCTCCTGTAAAAGCCTCACATTTAATTTCCAATAGCTCTGATATATTCTCGGAATAAACCCTCCACCCTAAGGTCAGCCCCAACACTGCTTGTGGTCTGAAAACCCACGTCTACTGTTCTCTCTCCACTCCTATCCCCTGCCTCACATAAATCCTATCCAACCTTGCCTCATAACTCCCCTGTAATAGGTATGCTCAACCTGTAACCCCCCCCGCCAAACCCCATCTACCACCCCGACATCGCACAAAGCATCCCTTAAGACACCCAACACGCACCCCGCCCCCCTAGGTACTAAATCTACATGCCTAATCACACAATTCCAATCACCTCCCAAATTTTCGCTATGGCAGGTAAACCCCTGAGATAATAAACAAAACGTCACGAACAAAATCTGATTTTATCCTTACATTACCAATCGCAGGCATATAAACTCCCACAAAACATTACCCTACTCTCCCCCCACCACCCATCCACCCGAACAACCCCCCCCCCACCCCCCTCCTCCCCCCCCATGACTCGCAATGGACTGGTCTCCTTTACTAAAACAGCCACTCCGCCCTTTAAAAGCGTTGCCTGCTTACAAACAACTTATATCCTCTCAATCTCAACTCACTACCTGACTTATAGTTATGCTCCTGTAGGAAACAAACATCAACGTCGTACCTTTTGAGGAACCACTCCAACCACACCCTTTTTTTACCTCAGTTTTTAGGCCATTAGCATTTATCGTTACACACCTTAATGGTCAAGGAGAGGCGGCTTACCTCTGTGCCGCTGTGGCTTGCTCACACTTCCCTTCAAGCTGCTCACACTTTTCCTTATTACTCTTTTTTAAAAGGACCCCCTACCCCCCCTTGTCTCTCCCCCGATTTTCCTGTACTCCCCCCTGTAGGGGATTTGCGGACCAAACCCCTGCCCATGCCTTCTTACCTGGTCTTTTCCCAGGTGTTAAAAAACATCATCTAATTCAGTCAACCCACTGGCCTCTTCCTAGAGCTGCCTACCAAAGCCACCTCTTCCTCAGGTACATCCCCCCTGTTACCTCTGCCACTACCAATGAAACCTTTCCAGTATTCCCTGCTACTTCCGACTTCTCACTCAGCCCTTGCAATTGCTGGGTTTTTCACTGGTCCGTCCATCCATGTCCTCTCCCACCAAGGCTCCTCCAAGAATTCCTGGAGCACTGACTCCAAGGACACCTCCTGTGTCGACTCCACCACTTCCTCCACCACCACAGGCGTTGGAGTAGGAACTCCCTCCTCCACCGGGAGTGTGACACACGTCCCCATCTGTTCACCCTCCTTCTCCACCTCCTCACTCCATGAGGAGTCCCCAGTCTTCGCCGCCGCCACCACACTCGTTTGCTGGACGTCCTCCACCGGGGCTGACACCCCCCGGGGGAACTCTACGTGCACATTGCGCCGCTATAGGGTCATAAGAGCCGCAAAGACGACACGTTCTCCTTTGCCCCACATAGACACATATACCTGATTTCTGGTGCCTGTCAACATGACATACGAAGGTATAGGCGTTTTAGGGGCATCTTGATGTTGTATGACCTTCCGGGAGGCCCTCATATGGTCCATCCGCCCCTACCCCACCTCTGGCTTCATGAATGACTCCGTACTTGCTAAAAACTTCCATTATA
The DNA here is from genome assembly GCF_026875155.1 of Cherax quadricarinatus. Taxonomy (NCBI): domain Eukaryota; kingdom Metazoa; phylum Arthropoda; class Malacostraca; order Decapoda; family Parastacidae; genus Cherax; species Cherax quadricarinatus. The sequence goes on from NC_069415.1 coordinate 49,534,816, forward strand.
CCAAACTTAGTTGCCTCAAAGGGTACATTCCTCACTCGTACCCACGTATAGTAAGTGACACGTCATGCAAGCACACATCCATCGTCGAGTTGAGGCACATTTTGGCGTTCCTGGTACCCTCCACCACATGCTGTAGTAGCTAGTCCTCAGGAACTTCACAAATACTCGTTTCATCCCATTAAGGGCCACACCATACAGTTCCTCGTTAGGGATACCATATAAATCCCTAATAATTGCAGGAAGAACGACGTTCATCGTAGCAGGGCTCAGAGAACCCCTCAACAGCTCAATGCAGACTGTGTTAATCCTCCTGCCGGTGTACTCCGCCATGTCTGAACAGTGAAAACTGCGCAGAAACCAGGATTAGTGGGAGCTACTGCGCAGTGCGTCCGCACGGCCCAACAGCGATGCGAACAATGTCTAATACATTTGTATGTGAATCAAATGTATCCTGTTCCTTGTCAGGGTTTTCCATATATTTGTTTGTTATCACTTATGTTATCACTTATGTTATCACTTTTGTTATTTTTTGAATTTCCAGTAATGAAATGGATAACTAGCTTTGGACATTGCAGTGTTTTGTTAAGTTTTAATTTTGGGGTTTTGAGTTGTATATAGGCGGTGAGTGGTTAAGTTAGTCCAGGGTTTTGGTCTAATACTCTTTTGATGTTGAAGTTTTGATTGTGGTTATCCTTTATAAACCTGACTGTTAATCGTTGATGTATGTTCTCATTGTATGTATTTCATATGTATACTGTTCTTTTAAATAAAATAAAAAAAAAAAAAAAAGTTCTATCATAGATTGTAATTTTTTTAGTTTATTTGCAGACAAGTCATTTAGCGATTTATTTCTATGTATGATTCAGTTTGTTCTTATGAATAAGTGCACATACACGTATGTGTGTATATGCATGCGTATATGTATACATATATATATGATTGCAGGACTCGTTCCTACATGTCTTATAATGACCCTGACTGTTTTTGTTTGGAAGTTGGTTGGTTGGGTTATTTTAGTAGAAATTGTTATCAATGACCATTCATTAGGGAAATTAATGTATGTTATTTAGAATGGTGACTGTACATACGGGGGGGGGTGGGGAAGTGTCAGCTGTCTCTGCACTGGCAATAATGAGTATTGTAAAGGAGGGTTTAAAGGTTTATGTATATGGTTGTGGGTTATGTATATGGTCGTGGGTTATGTAAAATGGTTGTGGGTTATGTATATGGTGGTGGGTTATGATATGGTCGTGGGTTATGTATATGGTTGTAATAGGGCCCATGACTATGGTGTTCTAAATGTACCGGGATTGTGTATGGAGGTTTTGTAATATCTAGTATGGTTTTTATTTTACTCTTATACTTACTATATTTGTTCTATGTTTTCTAAAAAAATATACAAAAAAAAAAAAAAAAAGATCTGTAAAGTCTTATGTTTAATTATTAAGGGATTTTTATATATTTTGATTCCTTTTTCAATACATGCAAAACCAAAAATAAAAACACCAGGTTTCAGTTTCAAGTCATGTAGTTTTCTGATAGTTATTTAATATAAACAAAATATAAACAAAGTACTAGTGAGTGTGCAATGTTTTAGTTTCTATGATATTGTTTTTGTACATAAATTATTATATGTCCATAGCACCATTGAATGCGCAATGCTTTAGTTTATATGACATTCTTTTGTATATAAAATTTCATACACAATATGAATAAGACTGTCAGGTTTGGTTATATATTTATTTGGTGTTTAAGGTATGTTCCAGTAGTTCTCTGTTTAGTTATATATATTATTGTTTTCTTAAATAAAGTTTTCACGGTTCTTGTTTTAAAATCAATTTTGTATATCACATATCTATACTGTGTTTTAGTCAATTATGTATAACATACATGTATACTGTGTTTTTTAAATAAAAATATAAAAAAAAAAATTCTTTCCCTCGTTTGGCACTGAAGAAAAAAGTCCTACAGACCTGTCATTTCCTTGGAGATTTAGTTGATCAGGTTTTCTGCCATGTTGTCTTCCCGTTAAACACTGGTGCAGTTGATATGGAGGTCAGTTTTTTCATTGTAGTGGAAAACGTCTCGTGTCTGGTTCACGTCTGGCAGCAGGTCTGGTACTTGAATGCCGGTCCCTCTTCTGTCATATTTTTTTTTTTTTATATTTTATTTAAAACCAATACAGTTTAACATAAAAATAAAGAAACAGTATGGAACCTAATCAAATTAACTGACAAACGGATTGAACCTACATGTTTCGAAAGATATTACAAAAAAAAAACCTTAAAAATCAAGGAAATAACTAAAAAAAAAAAATTCCCATGTCACGGGGTCATGAATTGCCCTATATAAAAAACCCCTTTGCAAAAAAATATGAATTGTAATAAAAAATAATCGAAAAGGGTTTTAAAAACACTCGAACAAAAAATATACAAAGATTTTTAAAAATAAATTTAAACCCCATCCCCCCTTAATAAAAAATCCAAAACCTTACCCTTCCAAATCGACTAGTAATCAAATTTTAAACCCTAAAATACAGCTGAACATTTTCCCAACAAAAAAACAAAAAAAAAAAGAAAAAAATACAGTTAGAACCAAAAACCCAAGGGCTTTTAAAACTGTTCCCAATTTCCCCCATATAAAAATTTTCCGAAAAATTTGGATAGTAAAAAAAAACTGTCTAGATAGGGTCAAATCCCTTACAGACAAAAACTTAAAAAACCAAGAATTTGCTTTAACACCAAACCAGATGGGGTACAGACCATAATTATAAATTTTAAAAAAGAATCAATCAGCATATAAAAGTTTTAAATAACGTCTCCCCCGACAAAGGCCCCAAAAAAATGGGAAAGGATAAATATTTAAAATATTCCATACAAAACCCACCCCCACACCCACATCCACACACACACCCCCCGTACACAAAAAATTTTTCACAAAATACATTAATGGGGTTTTTACGTATGCACAATGAAAAAAACAGTATAAAAAGTATATCCCCCCCCCATCGTAAAAAAACCCCGCACGTAACAAAAAAACAAACAAAAACACATTCATGTGAAAATAACTTTTTTTCTCAAGAATCATGTTATACAAACTGATAAAAATTCAAAATTATCAAAAAAAATCTATTATATTAACCTACATTTGAAAAGTTTTAATTTTCTACCATAAGGGGAAAACCTTGAGCTCACCCCATTTGGGAAACCATAAACCCCCAATGAAAAAAAGGAAACCCTTTTCCAAAACCCCCCTTTTCCCACAACACCCAGGGAACCCCCCGGGAGGCGAGCCCGCGTTCCCCCCTGACTCCCCCCAACCTATGAAAACCCCCTTCACTCCCCCATTATAAATCACAGATTTCAAAAGAACCCCCTAACGTTACCCTTCTATACCCCTCTGGAAACCCTGTTTCCCCCCTCCCCCATAAAAAATTCAAATTACGACACCTCGTACAAAAAATTTTTCCCGCAAAAACCTTCCTTCTCCCCTTTCGCTTTTCCCCCCCCCCTCATCACCCCGACATAATATATAACAAACCCAAGATATAATCTAAAGCTTTTAAGACACCCTCGTCTAACCCCCCATATCTAGACTTAGACACGAAAAAACCGCCCACCCCCGGCCCCCACCCTCTGTCCCAAACCCATTTAAACCCCAGCACCTACCTTTCCTCTGCCCTTCACAAAAGAAAACCCAAAAGGGAACCTGTCTCTTTTCCCCTCCACAGATCCCAAAACCCCCCCCTCTCAACCTGATGTTCGTAAAAATCTCCCCAAAACGGAAGGACCCCAGCAAAAAACGAAAAAATACCTCAACCCCGGCCCGGGGTTTTAATTTAAATTTTTACAAAATTTCTAAACCAAATTTTCCCCACGCTACTTTGGGGAACCCAAACCCTCAAGGGGAAAAGAACCTACCTACAAGAAACCCTACACAAAACCCTTATACAAACCCCTTTTTTCAGTTCCCTAACCAAATAAAGCCTAAAAACCTATTTCACTTTCCCCTCAACCCTTTCCTCGTTTACCACTTTCCCCAGTGTGTGTTTTCCTTCCCAAACCCCCCCGCGTTCAAAACCCTAAAGCAACATTTCCCCCTTTTAAATTTAAAACCCATTTACCCCTCCGTCTAAAATCCAAAAACCCAAAAAAAAAAAAAAACCCACCCTGATTACAGGTAACTTTACAACCTCCCTCCTTTAACCCAAATCACAACGTAAACCCCCAAAAAATTTTTTGTACACCCGTCTTAGTATCCCCCCCAATCGGGGTTCCCGAAATTTGGGGAAACAGCTGAAACATACCAAACCTTACAAAATACAATAAAATTTTCAGGGCCTACCCCCCCGCTGTATCAGAGTTAGGTGGGGGGGTCTGAACCCCCTAAAAGCCCCACGTTTCCTTTTCCCCAAATAACCTACCGAATTTTTCCCGCCCCGGGAAACCCATGTAAATTCCCTATAATATCCCACAAATCTTTAAAGACACCCCCCCATTTTTTTTAACAACTTTAAAACTTTCCCCCCCTCACACCCCCCCCCCAAGAACCCCAACCCCTCCCTTTTCCCCCGGACCCGGGGCCCCCAAAATAATTGCCCACCTGCCCCCCTTTTACACCCGAGAAGGGGAACGGGGGAAATACTTTCCCCGGGGCCCCCCCCCCAACCCCCCAAAGGCCCCAAAAAGGAAAATCAAAAAGGGGCCCTAAACCGCAAAACAAAAGGGACAGGCACCCGTCAACCCCCATTCAACCCCCCAAAAAAAATTTAACGAATTTTTTCCCCCAAAAACCCCAGAACCCTAAAAAACCCCCCCAAAAAAAATGCCCCCCCCCTTTTTTAAAAAAAGCAAACAAAAGCCCCCCACCCCCCCCCCAAAAAAAAAAAAGTAACCCTGCCCTTTAAAGACCCCCAACCCAAACAAAAAAACACACCCCCCCAAAAAACTTTTAAAAAATACAAAAGAAAACCCCTTTTCCCCAAAAAAAAATTTTTGGGGTACCCCAAGGGGGGGACAAAAAAAAAACCCCCTTTTTTAATTCCCTTTTTAAAAAAAAAACAAAAAAAAAAAACCCCAAAAAAAAAAAAAACCCCCCAAAAAAAAAAAAAACCCCCCTTTAAAAACCCCAAGTAAAAAAAAACCCTTTTAAACCCCAAAAACGAAATTTAAAACCCCCCCCAAAAACCCCCCACCCCAACTTCCACCAACCCCCAAAAAAAAAAACCCCCGACCCTTTAAAACCAACCCCAAACCCCCCAAAAATTTTTTTCAAAAAAACCCCCCCCCAAAAAATTCCCCATACACACAAACCTTTCAAAACCCCAACCCCCCCTTTTTTTACACACCAAAAAAAAAAAAAAAAAAACCCCCCTAAAAAACCCAACCCCAAAATTTAAAAAACCAAAAAAAAAAAAAACCCCCCCAAAAAAAAAAAAAAAAACCCCGGAAAAAAAAAAGCACAAAAAACCCCCCCAAAAAAAAAACCCCCAAAGAAAAAACCCCCCCAAAAAAAAAAAAAAAACCTAAAAAAAAACCCACCCCC
>NC_069415.1:49540859-49548359 GCF_026875155.1 Cherax quadricarinatus
GAATTGCCTGTAACAAGACGATTAAGGTACGTCTGGTCCTCACAGAGACTCCAGGGGACATTTGATGAAGGGAATGAGGCACAACTCGTTCTCACCGAACCAGACCTCAGACGCCGACGGTGCCTGAAGCCTCACCTAATCGCCGTCACTGACACAATAAAAACGTAACACAGGAAACCACAAAATTTCAAAAACATTAGCATACATATACTTAAGCACCACCAACCCCAACAACCACAGGAGTCACATGATCTCATCGTCTACCCGTCCTCATCCAACATGACATTCCTCAGGTCACCATGTGTCATCACACCTCCTCTCCGCCTATATATATATTTTTTCTACCTCTGTAGTTAGAAGTGATCAAAGGTCCCAGGACCGAAACTTTTTCTAATAAATATGTCATAGTGTTTGCTTACGTGTCTTTCAAAACCCAACTTGTCGGTATTTATTACCAAGGTTTATCCCACTGTTGTGGTACCACTATGATACTCAGTCTATGGTACTCAGTCTATGGTACACTGTCTGGGGTTTTTGTAGATGAATGGTTCAGAAAACCGACACGTCTAATCTATCAACGTGTCGGTTCTCTAAACCCAAATTCATTTACAATCCTGTCAGACACTGCAACTTCTTGGGATCTTCGCTTGCCTAACCTTTGGACACGACCTACTTCCACACTGAACAAATGTGACACCGCCTACAAACTGCTGCACCTTTCCTGCCAACGGTATATAAAGCCACTTCTCCGCACATATGCTGTATTCTTTTCAAGATTGATGGACTGACCACATCGACTCAAGGCTGAGGGACTGATTACCTCAAACTCCTCCTGTTCTTCACCATTCTCCTTTGTATGGACTGATGAAGCCACTGTGTGGCGAAACGTTTCCTCAATAAAGATACCCAAGAGTTGCACATGTGTCTAATTTAACACACTGTCTGTAGTACACTGTCTTCGATACAGTCCCTGGTAAATGTAGCACATTTGTAATACGCTATCTCTGCTGTACTGTAGAATACTCTGTGGTACACTGTCTGTGGTATACTTTCTGTGGTACACTGTCTGTGGTATACTTTCTATGGTACACTGTCTGTGATATACTGTATGTGATGTACAGGGGGTTCCCTAGTTTAGTGTACTGTTTTGTGGAACACTGTGAAATATTTGTTTGGTTGTACCCCTGTCAAATATTGAAATGGGGTACCCCTGGTTTATAATGTGTGGTACAGTGGGAAAAACCGTATGGATACACTGTAAAAAGGTATACTGTGGTATATTGTCTAGGGAACCCTGGGGGTAAAATTTTGGGGTACACTGTTATACTATAGTATACTGTATGGAAAAATGGGGTTAAAACGCCCCTGTGGAAACTGTGGTATACTTTTCTGTGGTACACCCCTGATATGCTGTCTTTTATAAAAAAGGGTCTAGTACACTGTTGAAACCCTGCTTTTAGCCAGTGTTCAAGACCACCTTAGGGGCCCCAAAGGGGCGGGCCCAAAAAGGGTTGCAAAGCTAAATTTAGTTTTGAAAGGGGCCTATTTATTATTGAAACCCGGCTTGATGTTGAAAATGCCGGTTTTAAATTTTGGCAATGCCGGTTAAAATTTGAAAAACAAGCCCTTTGGCTTACTTTTGGGCAAGGGCCGGGCTTAATTTTGGGGCCCAAGACCTGGCTTAATTTGCAATGCCGCGAAAATTTGCAAGACCTGTCAAAATGTTCCCAATCCCGGGGCTTAATTTTCAAGAACCTTTTTTAAAATTTTCCCAATGCCGGTTTAAAAAGTTGCAAAAACCCGGGCTTAAGTTGCAACCCGGGTTTAATGTTGCAAGACCGGGTTTAATGTTGCAAGGGGCCCGGGTTTTCCCAAATTTAGAAAAACCTGGTTTTAATGTTCAAATCCCCGGTTTTGTTAAAATGGGCCGGACCCCCCCCCTTTAATTTTGGGCAATGGCCGGCTTAATTTTTTGGGAAAAAGGGCCCCGGTTTTAAAATGTTGCAATCCCCGGCTTAAAGGGTTGTGGGCCCCTGACCAATTTTTTGTTTTAAGCGCTCTAAGACCCCTCCCTTTTTTCATATTACGAATCTTTAAAAAAAAATAATATTTTTAATAATATTTTTTTTAATTATTATTAGAGGCCTAGCTTCTCCCTTTACGGGGCCCCGTGAGGCGGGAAAAATTGGGGCCCTAGGCCGGGGACCCCTTGGGTTTCCCAAAGATAAGGGGGTTTACGAACCTCCCCCCCAGGGGAGAAAAAAGGGTCTCGAGATACTCCCCAAAAAGGGGGAACCCCAAGGCCGGGCCCACCCCCATTTTAAAAAGCCCCGGGGCCGGGAAATCCCGGGCGAAAAAAAAAAAAAAAATTTTATTTTAATTTTTTTCCCCCCGTTAATTTTGTCGATTTTTTTCCGCTTCTAATCGAGAGACTTGTTTAAAGGGGATGTTAAACGTTGAATTATGGGGTATGGGCGTGGTTTTTAAAATTTTGTCGCTGACAGCCATGTTTGGTCCTACTTGCTCTTCCAGTGTTGTCGACCCCTGTGTTTTTTTTTGGGGCCTACTTTGCTCCCTCCATTTTTTCTGACTACCTGTATTGTCTTTGTCCAATTTTGCTTTTTCCGGGTGTTGTCTCCCACCCCTTGATTTTTTGACCAACGTTTTTTTCCCTTCATTGTTGTCTACCTTTCCTGTGTTCACTACCCAAGAAAAGCCCGGGTGACATCACTTTTTGGGGATAGACATCCGTTGTTTTTTAGGGTCAAAAGGGAAAAATTACTCACTGGGATCAGCCTATTAAACGATGCTTACTTTCGGGCCCTGATCTACTCTCACCCAATACGGTCCCCTGGTACGTCACTTTTGTTTCTATGTTACCTGTAATTTAGAATCCCTTTAGTTTTGGTTTTAGTTTTTTCCCCACCGAAGTGGCTAGGTTATTGTGCCACCATATCCTTTCCTGGGGACGGAAAGCGCAAGAACATAGGGATACAAAAAAGGCCCGGGAACTGGGCCCCAAAAAGTTTAAACAGTTTTGGGGAATTTTTTAAAATATTTTCAAATGCTGCTGTTTTGGGAAAGTTTTTTAATATTCCTATTTGCAACACTTTTACAAAAATTTCTGAAACCTGTTAAGGGGTTTTCGGGTTGCTTACTTTAAATTTGGGTTTAATTATGTTACTTTTAATTATATTTTTTTTCTCATTTTTAAATTTAAATTTGAAATAATCAATGAATTTTGGTAGCTGTGCCACAATGTATCCTCGACCTTTTTAGTCACACCAAACATTCCCTTGAGCTTTACTAAAGAATCGAAAGCTCAAATTAAAAACACTTTTCAAGCTGTTTATTGAAACCCAGCGTCCCAAAAGGCCCAGGAGTTTGGCGGAAAAACTCTCTTTCAGACACGGTAAATTTTGAGATAAATGTGTCAGCCCCCTGAAGGGGAAAGCTAAGAAACCCTCAAACCTTAAACACCCCACAATAGTACTGGGTTTTGGGGGTTCCCAATTTGGGCTAATAGTTTAAAATTTGGTAAATAAAAAAAGGGAATTGGGGGATTCGGCAACAACGGGAGATTTGCCCTCCGGGGGCCCGCGTTAAAAACTTTTTAAGGCTGTGATTATTTTTCTCTAAAGAAGGTTCACGGTGTTTTTGTCTGTGAAAAATCTTAATTTTTTAAAGTGAAATTTAAATTTCCCAAATTATGGATTAAATTTTAACTCCCCCGGTTTCCCTGTACACAAACAAAACCCCTTTCCGGATATACTCTTAAATTTGTTACTGAAAAATTTGCCTCACGAAATCATGAGGACACTTTTTCAAAGCAAACCCAAATTTACCACGGTGGGCAAAACCCCCGCGATCATCATAAAATTTAAAACCCGGCGCGCAAACCACGGGCCATTTAAAATTGCCAGCTGGCCCAGGGGCAAGCGGGGTCGGCCCGGGAGTTTTATAACTCCTGATCGCGGGTTCTATCCCCCCCCTGGAAGGGTTTTTTGATTAAATTTTTGACGCCCCCCAAGAGGCTGAGGTAGGTTTCCGGGTTGGGTTTGTTTGTGGTGGTGGGCGGTGCTGCGGTACACACGGGCCCAAGGGCGGGGGTTGGAAATTTGAAGACACAGTTTTTCACAATAAGAAAAAGCGTGTCCCCTCGAGACGAGAAGATACAACGGGATGAAGGAAAAAAAAATTACCCTTTCAATGTTTCCTGCTTCTCGAAAATTTGGCCCGGGGTAGGAACACAACAAAAAAATTTTTTCCTTCCCATGCCTACTGTTAAAATAAGCTCTTCTAACCCCAAAAGGTTTCCAGAGAAAAGCTAAAAGGGCCCACAAATTTGGTCCTTTTCCCTAGCTGCGGGCCTGTTTCGGGGTTTTCGAAACAAGGGGTTGGATTATTTTTTCTTTTCATTTAAATCCGGGCTGTTTTCAAATAACGTTTCATCAAAAATTAATAAGGATCCCCATCTGAATAACACAAAATAAAATAATAAAATTTAAGATTTTTAAAACTAGTGAAGTTGTCTAAGGGAAAATTTTAAAAAACAAAAATAAGATTTTTGCCCATAAATAAGGAGTAAAGTTTTTTACATTTCTCTTGATAAAAATAATATAAATATATATATTATATATTATAAAATATAATATATTTTATATATATATAATGTATATATAAATATAAATATATAATTTTATATATAAAAATAATATGAATGCCCATCCCATCACTCTCCCCCCAGGGTCAGCTCATGGAACTCCGTTTCATCAAGAACGCAAGAAGCCCCTATCCCCCAAGCCTTTACCTCCTATGGAGGGAGAATGGAAAAGGGGGGGTCGCCCCAAACCTTAGAAAAAACAACAAACATACCCCCACCCCCAAAAAAGGGGGCAGAAAAACAACAGAAAAAAAGAACTACCCCCCAAATTACACTAACATCCCATATCTTAAAAATTTTTGAAAGGGTCCAAAGAACCAAAAATCACCACCCATCTAGAAACCCATAAATTTACAAAACCCGGGGCAAAAAGGGTTTAGAGCAGGCCCGCCCTGTCTGCCCCCAACTACTGATCACTACGACAAAGGTCCTAAATGCACTAAAGACAAAAAAATCCCAAAAGAAATTTTAAAATACAGATTTTGCAAAAAGCCTTAAAACAAGTGTGCCCCATGGCTTAATAGCGCACAAAAGCGTGCTGAAGGAATAATAGGAAAAGTTGAAAGATGGGTCTATAAATTTTCCTCACAAACAGAGCACAAAAAGTAGTAGTCCCAAAAGAGTAAAAAACTGAGGGGGCACGGGAAAAGTTCTGTTCCCAAGGCCCCAGTTAACCGCCCCCATCTTTTAAAATTTTATCCCCCATTTTTTGAATAAAACCAAAGGGTGTCCCGCCACAGCAACCATGAAAAGGGGGATTAAGTGGGTTTTGAAAAAATTTTTAAATTGATTTTCAGACTGTGGGTTCTTTAAAAACCCCCTGGGAACGAATTCCATATTTTAGGGCCCTTTATTGCATAGAGGGGTTTTTCCCATGTGATATGGACGCGAGGTATATCAAAAAAGATCTGTGTCCCCGCCTTCCTTTGCAGATGAAAACCCCCAATCTGCATGAAAAGTTCTTCTATTGCAGACACTGCAAGGGTCCAGGCGGGCATCAAACAAATCTTTCAGTGGGTCAGAAAAATTATGAAGCCCCAAAGATGAGAAATTTCAATTTTGGTAAAAATGGGAAAATTTAAAAATTCAACAAGTATAAAACAAAATTTTTGGCCACAAAATAAAAGCGAAAAACCAACGTCAAAGGAAACCCCGGGGGTGATCAGCGGAGGATCTCACCTTTAAGGACCATAAAAAATTTTTTTTTTTTTTATCAATTGCATCTGCTAAAAAATAACAGGAGGATAATGGGGAAAACCTTTCAAAAAAAATAGGGAAAGCCAAAACCCATAAAGACACTCCCAAGGGCCCCTTTGTTCTATCTAGGGGGGGAAAATTGCCGCACCTAAAAGCACCTTTCAAGCAGGGGAAATTGCTGACCTAGAAAATTACAGAAAAAAAATTTACGGGGCGCAAAAAAGGAATAAAACACCTCAATTACGGGAAACCTTGAAGTTCCTTAAACCCGTACCCCCTTTGGGAAAAGCCGGCGGGGGAGAAACTATTATAAACCACCGGGGAAAAAAATTTGAGGGGACTAAAACCGAACTTGCAAAACGAAAATCCCCTCACTACGACCGCAAAAACTTGGCAGTCTATGTAACATCCCCCCCAAAAAGCAGGGGTTCACACTTTGCACGTTAAAGACAAACAGTAAGTGTCAGGGGCCCAAACTGTTTAAAATGCCCCCCACGTACATAAGGGGGTTACCAATAGAAACCCCGGGGGTGTCTTCAAACAGGGGGACTGGGCGGCACCTTAAAAATCCCGGGATCCCGGCCCCGCCGGGGGTGGCTCTTTCGTTTGGGTTTCGTGCACGAGCGTAACAGGGCCCGGTTGAACAGGCCTGACCACAATGACCTGGGGCACGAAACCGCGGGGACAATGACCTCCCCCCAACAACTCCAAGGGAAAAATCCAGGTATATATATATAAAAATAAAAAATATATATATTTATAATAATATATATAAATTAAAAATAAAAATATGAAATAAAATATATAAAATATATATATATAAAATATATATATAAAAATATATTACACCCGCCGATCCCACCAAGGCAGGGTGGGCCCAAAAAGAAAAACTTTCCCCCCATCATTCCCCTTTCCCTCACTGTCTTCCAGAAGGGTGCTTTACACTACCCGTTTTTAAACGCAACATTAAAAACCCCCCTTCAGATGCAGGCACTGTACTTTCCCCTCCCAGGGCTCAAGTCCGGGCCCGCCGGGTTTTCCCATTCCCCCTTTATAAATGTTTGACTTTTCTCACACTCCCCAAAAGGCCCCCAAGATTTAAAAAAAAAAAAACCCTTTGTCTCCAAACACCCTATCAAACACCTCACAGCATGGCCGCCGGAAGTCCAAGCCCCTCGGGACACAAAACCTCCTTTTTACCCCCTCCATCCAACCTTTCCTAGGCCCGACCCCCACCCCGCCTTTTTTTCCACTACAGACTGAACACTCCCTTTAAGTCATTCTGTTTCGCCCATTCCCCTCTACCAAAGTCCGAACTAACCCCCAACAACCCTTCCTCCCCGCCCTCTGGACAACAAATTTGGGAATCCCGCACCTCCCCCAACTTCTAAACTCGAATTCTCTGCAAATATATTCACCCCCCACAAAATTGCCCTCAGACATGACAAACCCCCACCCGCCTCCAGCCTTCTCCTCGCTGGGAAAAAATTCTCACCCACGCTTCAACCCCCATATAAGGGGCGTTGGTAAAAAATATACTCTCATACTTCCCCTCTTTTTCCCCCAAGGATAAAGTTCTTTTTCTTTCCCCAGACTCCTAATGCAAACCCCTCACCCTTTTCCCTCATCAAAATTTTAAA